>CM067504.1:35479142-35941642 GCA_034509495.1 Acestrorhynchus altus | reverse complement strand
GCAAAACAATTTGGATGACCAATTTTAGGGCTCATACTAATGGTCAGAATCCTTAAGCAGTCAACACTGGTCTCCATGTCAACATCTATGCCCAGTTCCAAGGTCATGTTTGTTCTGAACCTTGGACCCCGTTAGACAACAGTTCATTTTCAAAGTGGTTTGTCACTGTGTGTTCAGGTAGAGAGAGGCTCATGGGAAATCGACGTCTGGATTGGAACCAGACAGCAATTTAGAGCCTCATCCATCTTCCTGAACAGAGCAGTGGAGAGGGCTTTTAAAAGCAAGGAAAAGCAGCTGCCAAACAGCTCTACCAGACTCTCCAAATGTAGAGAAACAACATAAATCACATTTTACTCACACTTCCATAAAATTCACTTTGAAACATAGGTTTGAGGCAGGGTTAGACTCTGGATGATAGTTAGACCCCTCACACCACACACAAGTGATACCTTGGCAGGACCAGAGAAGAAATCACACTATTTCATCATCCTGGTTTCAGTAGGGACGAATGTTCTGAATAATTCAGAGAGAGAAAGTGAAATGAGAAATGGCAAATTTGTGGCTTATGAATGCAGCATTTCTGGCCACACTGGCCCTATCATTTCAAAGCTGTGAAACTTTAAAGTGTCCATTTCTTCCTTTAGCTGTAATGACCTTGCTATATTATTTCAGTATATCACTATAGATGGAGGTGTCTCCATCATATTATAGAGTATATTATAGTATCAGACATAATTTCCCCAAGTAGACTGGAACTGAGTTCATTTTTTTGACTGAAATCATTACAGATATTGATTCAAGTTTACTTTCCAGAGCCTTTTGGAAAGAGAACTGAAGGAACCATTGCTAAAGGAAAAGAGAATACTTTTTTAAATGAGTGTTTTAATCTTTTGTCCCCTATTCTCTAACATTCATCATTTGATACCTATTTAAACATTTATGACTATGCAAGGTGACTTCACTGTACGAAGTGCATGAGTGCACAGGAGTGCATGATCTACTGTATATCATTAATATCACGGGTTCTTTACACACTTGTTTTTACATGCAAATATAATTCCTTTTTCATTAAAATAACATATTACACTCATCATCGAAAATAGTTGCACACAAAAGGAATCATCCAATGGCAACACACGACTGCAGTGGCTTCGTGCAAGAGTGTCATGGAGTCACTCAAAATGGCAGCGGATCATCTTCAGTGAAGAGCCCTGTTTTTGTCTTGGTTGGGACAACCAATTAAATTTATTTGTTGTCATGCATCGCACAACCAGAAGGCCTGGTATCATGGTGTGGGGTGCACTTTTGTATGATTTCATATCACCTTTGGTCTTAATTACAGACACTTTGATAGCCCAATATTATGTTAATGAGGTTGCAAACCGTGGCCTGCCTTTTCTGATCTGACACTCTATGGTACGCTTTTCTAATAGGACGTCGCTTGTCTGCATACTGCTGCTGTCTCGCTTCGAAGACACAAATACTTTGCCATGGTCAGTCGCATCACCAGACCTATACATTGAAAATGTGTGGGATGCACTATCAACACTCCACCCCTACCACAAAACCTGCATGAACTGAGTGAGAATATTCAAGCTGTATGGAATAGATTATTGTAGGACACCATTTGGAACATTTACAGCTCCATACTGAGACAGTCTACACTACGTCTGTGTCCGTAGCTCAATGAAAAAAAATCATTTATTGTTCCCAGTAACCTTTATCTTTCTTCCAAGTAGCATTGCAATCTGATGCTTCCTTCTGGGTGCAACTATTTGTGCAACTTTTTCTTGACAAATGCATATAATTGTTAAAGCTGATATTAAATAAATATTGTTTTAATTAAACTGTCATTGGACAATTTCTGTACTAAATATATAATTTTTAGAACATGTTTTTACATTCTTAAAAAATGAAGGCACTCTAAATGGTTCTTTGAATGGCACTTTGGCTCCATATAGAGCCATGTTTACAACACCTTTTGAAGATCTGGAGAACCATCACTTGATCTAGAGTGATGTGTTCTGTATCTAAAGCCAATACATCTAAGAAACCTGTTTAAATACCACTGTGAAATCCATGTCACCACATACTAGACACATTAAAGAGCACTCTTTGTTCCTTATAGGTGTTTCTGAAGAGTGATCGTGTGGCTAAGATGGTCCAGACTGGGGGTTTCTCTGCTGTGGACTGTCGCGAAGTGTTCAAGCGCCACATCGAGAAGCGTGTTCGCAGCCTGCCTGAGATTGATGGCTTGAGCAAGGAGACAGTTCTGAGCTCCTGGATGGCCAAGTTTGACACCATCTACCGTGGGGACGAGGACCCACGCAAGGCACAGCAGCGCATGACAGCTAGTGCTGCTTCTGAGCTCATCCTCAGCAAAGACCAGCTTTATGAGATGTTCCAACAGATCCTTGGCATCAAGAAATTCGAGCACCAGCTGCTGTACCAAGCCTGCCAGGTAAGGGCCTTCTTACAACCACACCACAGGAGCAGGAGAATGAGAAGTTAACAAATGAAGATAAATTTTAGGCACAAAGATATGCCTTGCCTTGCAATTTTCATACTCACTCCTGTTTAGCATACAGAATATTTTTCACAATGAGCAATTATTATCAGTTGAGTAGGTTTTGTGTGAATGGCTGAAAAAGAAGAAACAGCCAAAAGCCCACAATAGAAGAAACTCACAAATGCACACAACTGTTTTTGGTGACACATATATGAAACAAAAAAATACATACAAACACCCCCTTTGTAAATATGTAAAATGTAGATTTTAATACTGCATTATAACAGCAATAGTTTGCTGATATCTTATGAGAAACATTCAGTTGATAACGGTAGTGATACTTCACCTGGGCTGTGGAGACGGTCACAGGCAAAAGCAGTTTGGCTACTAAGTAAGAGTGATGCTTCACATGAATTACCTTAATGCCCCGGGGAACCTAAATCAGCATTTTCTTTCTAATTAGGTTAATCTTGGTCTTGTTGGCAAACAAATTAATAATTAATGACCCATTAATACATTTCCATTTCTGACCTGTAAACATTGGTGTATTCTCTCCCCTCACATTGTAAAGAGGGATGTCCTAATATTAAGCAACAGTCAATATCCTTGTCAATCACAAGACATTTGCCTGCAGAGTTTTAAAATCTATGCATTCCCTACTGTTTCATTTTCTTCAGTCAGAGAAGCTTCAGTCAATCAATTAATTAATCAACCAATCAATCAATCAATCAATCAATCAATCAATCAATCAACCTTTATTTTCACTTGGAATTACATATATGAAATCCTCAAATCAAGGTTCAAGGTTTGTTTTATTTGTCACTCACATAGTTATACACAGTACAACATGCAGTGAAAGGCTTCTTTACAACTGTCTGCACAATAGCGTCAATAGGGGAGAAGGAGGAAGGTAGGGAGAAGGTGAACAGAATAAATATGTGCAATCCTGCGTAGAAAAAATAAATAAATAACAAAATAACTCTGTGACTAATAACTCTGAGGTAACAGGGAAAGAACTTAATGGAGGTAGGTGTGTGAATAGGTTCCAGTTTGTGTAGGACCCTATATAAAGTGCAAAGTGCGATGTTTGCTACATATTTCTGTATATGAGAGCGTTGGTGTCTTATGTCTTATGTCTTATGTTGGTGTCTTATGAGAGTCAGTGTGTGATATGTGGGATTTAGGGTTAAAATTGAAGTTGGATCTGGTTCAGAGTCCGAATAGCCTGAGGGAAGAAGCTCAGTCTCATCCTTTCTGTGGTGGATCTCAGTGAGCAAAACCACTTTCCTGGCAATGGGCAAAGTGAAAAGCCCATTATTAGGATGACTGAGGTCCTTCAAGATCTTCATGGCTTTGGACCAACAATGCTTGTTATAGATAGCCTGCAGATTTTCAATGTGATCAAGTATTTATAAAAAACTTTAAAGCAGTGGTGGCAAATTAGCAAATAAAAAATAAAGAATAGGAATTAATAAGCAAACATAAAACCCATCTAAATTAATATAAAGAAATTAACAGACTGGTTAATTAAATTAAAAGTTAATTTAACATAAATACATCTAAGATTTTATATTAACTACCTGATACATTTTTAAAATCAGATAAAGAAACTAATATTAATAATTATTAATTAATATTCATACTATAAACATTAATATTATTATAATTACAATTAAAAGTAATAAATGCAAATACAATTCAAATAATAAGAATAAGAATATAAATAATGATATTTAGAAAGTTTCAGCTAGCTACGTTACTGTGTCCTGTAGAGAATTCCATCTTGCTGGTACACTGTGAGGAAAATTAGTTACAGAGTGAGATCTAACTAATGAGCTAAAGGTTGTCCAGTTTCTTATAACCAAAGCCCTCAAATTTGATTCCTGGATGTCAGTCTTTGCCTTCCATTGTTTTGCATACCGTGCTCTATTCTACGTGGTTACCAATAAAGAGGACATCTCAGTACCTCCAAAAGAAACAGCCTCAGGCTATTGACACCTCATGAAATCTGTGCTCTGTTTTGGTGTCACTGAGTTCATAACTCATTATTTCTGCACAAGTTTTACAGAATTTGAATTGAGCTCTGTGAATAATAAACAGACTGGTGCTAATATTCTTCCAAGGGTATGATAAGAAGCCTTGACATGAGGCGATTAAGCAAGAATCAGAAAGAAATTTACATCTCTTTATCTGTTTAATGCATTGGAGAGCCCTCTTCACCTGTGCATTTACTCATAGTACGCATGCCTTTGGATAATGTGATCATCACAGCGAATGTGACCAGTCACAAATGGATTCAAAAATCTGAGGTAAATCTACAAGTTAGAATCAGTATCAGTTTACATACAAAAATCTGAAATTAAATTCTGTATTGATACTGAGTTTTTATTTGAGCAGTATTGAATCTAGAACTGGATTTCACTGTTTGTGATCTACAGTCAAACATCTGAAATTACACTTTTAAAAAAAAAAATGAGTCAGATGTTGCTTTGAAATAGTTTGTTTTGAAATCTGAAAATGTGAATTAATAGAAAAACAAAGCTTTTTTACAGATTATGTATTCAGTTTTATTTTTCTAATGGTATGATATGGTTCTACCCTGGTTCCAGGTGCAGATGCCTGTATGAGGCGATAGAGATATCATCTGAACCCCCTGTTTCTCTCTCTCTCTCTCTCTCTCTCTCTCTCTCTCTCTCTCTCTCTCTCTCTCTCTCTCTCTGTTCTTTGAAGATGGCTAACCCACTTTTACCTTGCTGCTGGCTCAGACTTCAGGGTCAGAAATTAGCATATAATCTCCCAACAAATGTCTCAGAAATCCAAACAGAATCATTAAACAAAAGGTACAGAGCATAGGATTTACTCTGTTTAGCACTTTAGAGCTTAGTTGCGATTTAAAGGTTTGACACTGCTCAGTGCTGTAGAGTTTATAGGTTAAAGACATGTCATGTTGCACTCGTATCAATCAGCCGCCTTTGATCTGAGGTTTGGTCACAGGTCTTTATAAAACTACAAAGTGTTTTCGGGGAACAAACTCTAATTGCCTCGCACTGGCAGGCAAACATGTCCTTGTGCTGGACAAACGGTAATGGAGGAGAGAGAATTCTTTAAAGATAGGGTTAGTGACAGCAGTAGATTTCTATCCTCCATGTCCTGGCAATGTCACAGCAGTCAAAACATCAGGGCATAGCTGAGAGGAATCTACTGACAAATAAGTCAATTTTGCCATTTTCAAATGACATGTATTGCCTGAAGTTTAAACATTGTTTACTTGACACTCAAACAATGTTCTACCTATGATTTGAGGCCAATTTCGTGGAAAGTGAGTTTAAAAGTGAGTCCTCAAAACATTATAGCCGCTATGAAACTTCAGTTCTGCCCTGTCAGTTGCAGCATTCGGTACATCTCCACCTCAAAATGGCCTGCCTTCTAGGAATGTCTGTCTGGGAAAGACTAAGGTTATCTCAAGAGACGTTATTTGTAAGAGTCACTGTGGCATATAAAAACTAAACAGTAATGCATCACTCTGTGCTTTGAGGCCAGAAAAGACCTTCATAGATGAGAGATAACTGAGTAAGTATGGGACAGTAAAGACCCTAAAGACAAGAAGGGGAGTTCAGAGAGATCAGGTGGAAACTGTTGCAGTTGCTCAAGGGTGCCTACATTGTGTATATATTCATCCTTCATCCAGGAAGCGTGAAACAATCCAGAGACCTATTTTTGTCTCCTATCAAGCGAAGCAGGCAGACATCAGGAATGAGTCAGAGACATAGCTGTCACCGTCATTTTGTCAGCTATAGCAGCAACAGCATTTCTGATTGTAAAGCTGTAGCAGTCTGGTCATTTGGGCAATTAGTAGGGCTTTGTATTGGCAAGAAGCTGGCAATAGTATACGTATCATGATACAGGAGACAATATATTGCAATACTGTTTCAGTGAATGCTCTGATACTTTATTTATTTATTTATTTATTCACCTGAAAATGACAAATTACTTAAACATACCAAATATAGTTATTTTCCGAAGATCTAATGACTATGAAACACATCGCTGTTTGGAAATGTTATTGGGAACTGATAATCTAATGTGAGCTCAAAATGTGTACATTTTGATAAGTTTTTTTAACAGTTTACATTAATATAACAATAACATGAATTAACAGTAATTAACACAGAAATAAAAATGACTAAATTGTTTAATAATGTCTCAACTAATCATTAAGTGGCACTATTTAACACACTGTTTCATTATTATTATTAGTTTTTAATTAATAAAGATATATGGGAATGCTTTACAGCGCTCTTCACAATCACACTCAGCTCTCAACCAACACACAGATGCAAAGAAGCAGCAAATGTCCTTAATTTTAGAAGAAACAAAATGAGCAAGTGTCCAGTACTTTTGTCCATATAGTGTTATAGTGTAGGTTAGTTATTATTTGTATTGTTATTTATAGGTTGAAATTACACTGTGCAATTGGATGCCATTTAAAATGTTTAGGAATGCTTAATAAAAAGGACAGAAGTTTCTATGGTATCATTTTCAATACTCGAAACTAGTCTAAACTAGGAAAAAAATGTTCATTATTATTATTATTATTATTATTATTATTATTATTATTATTATTATTATTATTATTATTGTGAGGTCATAACCCTGCCCCCTTCTCTCATATACCATCAGTGTGTATGTGTGTGATTTAGCTGTTTTATAAAAGTGGATTTTAGCTGTCATCAGAGCTGAATTACTCCCTGAAAGTTTATGATAAATAGGTATGCTAAATAGTTTGAAACCAAAAGTATGAAGCCTACCAGCATGTAACACCCAGATTATGTTTAAAGTGTTCATTTAAAATTGATACTGTTGATACCTTGGTTTGAAAAAAATCTACCTCAGGAATGGGTCTGCAATGTGAGCTAGATTTGGATAAGCTGTCATTAGTAAAATGTGGGCTACAACTGGTTAGAAAAACAAACTCCCACGGAACTGGAGAAGCTAGGGTCAATGACCAGAGAGTCTTTATAGTCAATATGCCACCCACGTGCTGTAGGGCAGCCTATTTCACTTGACTTCTCCACAGTAAATAACTCACTAATCAGATGAATTTCATGAGTAGGATTAAGATTTGACAAGGATCTTAGAGTTATACTTCCAGCTTCTCAGTCATTGTAGCTGTGGACTAATCTCAGCCTGTGTCCAGCACCCCACTGGGCACCTTTGTTAAGTCAATAACTTGCCTCTGCCATACACACACTCCATTCAACACTTACAAAATCAACTAAACACACATCAAAAAGTCCTCTCCAGATCAAACGCCGCTTGTTTAGCTGTTGTAAATGAGTGGAAAACAGTTTGTTACTCCCTTTTCTCTCGATCCATGAGAAGGACGCTGCTGTATGGATCTCAAGGCCATGCATGGGAGGCCCTTTCTCATTGCCTGCCAATAGATGCCTCATACACCACCTGGAGTGTATTTAATGAAAGCACAATCACACGTAATTGGCAGAGATTGTCTGGCACTACACAAACACAGTCGGAGCAGTTGTGCCATTGCCCTTGTACAAACTCACATACACATGTGCACATTTACAGTGTCATGAATAAAGACAAGTAGCTCATCATCTTACATTACCAGCTCTTCTTCTGGCTGGAATTTCTCACCATAACGAGAGAAATACTGGACCCAAGTTCTGCAAACACTGTCTCCCTGTTGACTCTGCATATTTGAATATTGGATGTTCTGAAATGCACACTTGCTGAGCTACTGAATCTAAGAGACAGACTAATGATCACCACCTGCGCAGTTAATGAGGCAGCCAAAACCTTTGTCTGGAAATTGGCCGATTGAGCATTCACATAGGCAAACAACTCTTGTTGTCCCTCCCAAAGCTGGAGCTCTTGTGTGGAAATTCATAATGAGCCATAACATCCATCCACTGACCATGCAGAACTGTGTGATGTTTGTTAACAGCTTACTGTTTGCAGATACCATGGCAACAGAGAGCACAGTCAACACAGTCAAATGGGTCTCCTCTGCCCAGGCAATACAAACAGATGTGGTAGTCAATGTTTCTAGAATATTCAGTTACTTCATGAAGTTATGAAATAATTGAATTTCGTCTAAAGCCTAAAGCTCCTCCTCCTTCAGCCTCCTACATCTATCTTCTGTTTCCTGAGACAGCATTTCTGCACAAGGACAGCACACCATGTCTGTTCCTCTGTCCTGTCTCTCAGTCTTATCTCTGTTCATCAAAGGGTCTGACATTCCAGCTTAAAGCAGAAGCAACCCAGAGCTCTACCAAGTTCTCTGAGATCTCTCCTTTCATACTGTCTCCTCTCCTACTGTCATACAGCCTCTTCTTATACTATAACCATATAAATTGGTAGAGCATGTAGTGTGTGTCACACAGCTCCAGAGGTCTGGGGTTGTGGGTTTAGTCCTCGCTTTAAAGGGACTTTGAGTTCCTTTCCGGTGCTCCAGGTTCCTTCCACCTCCCTAAAAACACGGTAGGGGAATTGACTCTAGGTGTGAGTGTGTGAGGGAATGTGTGTATTTTGTACCCTGGTGCCAAATGGTGGTATATCCTGGTATAATCACTGGTATATCCAGTGTTTCTGAGTAGGCTCTGGACACACTGCTTCCCTGACTAGGATGAAACCTATAAGAAGATACTTCTAGTCCTTCCTCTTTTTTTTTACATGCCACTCTGCCTAGAATAAAATGACCTGGAAGTCTCTCACATTAACTTCTGATCCCTTGAGATACCAGAGGGATTGGATCACATCTAAAATCTACTATTGCATCTAAAAAATATTATGTATTATTATTGAGTATTGTGAAAGAGTAAATTTTTGTTTGAACTTTTCATTAATTTGAAGTGTAATATGTCAAACCTTTAAGTTGAAAAAGAAATCAGCATCTCCATGTCAGCAGATGGAAGCATGGAATGCTTTATAATCTCCTGGTAGATGCTGTGTTGACTCTGCACTTAAAAAAACAAGTGCAACACCAGAAGATGACATGGCACCTTAAACCAGTTGAGACTCTAGGGCTCGTGATTTCCAAACGAAATGCAAAATTTACTTCCAGTTAACTTTCCATTAATATGCTTTGATAAAGGAATCCGGGCACTTTTCCACCAACGGTGGAATGGATTGCGAACCTAATTTTTAAACATTCTGTGCATTTCCACCAATAAAAATAGGTTCTGAAACCTGAAAAGTTCATTGGCATGTGGAACCAAAGATTAGGTCAGCACAAACTGCTCTAGTTGTACAGGAGCAAGGAGCAATGACATACCATTCATCTCGCCCAGTGTAGTCATCCATGTCCTCTTATCGCCAAAAGTTGCTCCATGTTTGATCCACGTTAGAACAGCCAGTGATGACCTGCTGTGGCTTATCCTCTGGGGGAGTTGATGATTGTCAGGTCAGCAGTCTTCCTCATGATTGTGGTTGTGTGTGCTGATATTGATTGAATAGTAATTTATTCATACTTGAAATTAAATATTCTAATCATTTGAAACTGGACTTCAGAGCTACTGATCAATACTGATGAATAAAAAAGTAAAACAAATATATTTCACTGTAATGTATCACAAATGTAATGAAAATACAGTAATATTGTTTACCCTTTTTGAATTAAACTATGAAAAAAATACTTTCACAGGATTATTGTTTTTAGATGCACTAAAATGTAAGCAATTTAAATCTGAAATATTAAATATAGTTATGACAAATACATTGTTTCTGCTTTATCATTATATCACTGTGGCTCTTCTCTTCCATCGAAGCATGTGTTCAGACAGCTCTTCAGTAGATCTGATTTACTGACCTACTAGTGGCTTTTGCCTGTAAATATATAAAGAAGTTACAACACAATAACAAAAGCAGAATAGGCTCTATTATCCATGAGCCCCAGGTCTTTGCGCACGCAGATGACACCCTTGGCTTCCACTAAAGGTTATCATGGTTTCTTTTTGTACTCTAAAGTTGTCATGCTGCGGATACATTTTTGTGTGTGACAGCAACAGTATACACTCGCATGCTACAACACTGTTGAGTGTTATGTCTAGGTGAAAAGCCATCACACGCACACAAGTCACTCCATTCACACCCATCTCCCTGCAGTCATGAATATTTCCCCTCACGAATTCACTTTGTAACACACTTCCCTCTCTCCAGCTCTCTTGTGCTGATTGAATTAGTTAACAACCAGGAACGGAGCAGGAGAGCAATGAGAATGTCAATCTCTAACTGTATGTGAAGAGGTATTATAATTGCATGTGTGTACACTGTGCCTCGTCTCTCTCTCTCTCTCTCTCTCTCTCTCTCTCTCTCTCTCTCTCTCTCTCTCTCAGTGCATTGTGACAGTTCAGTAGATCCTGCAGGTTGCTGGGTCACCAGCCGTGTTATTAAAAACACGCTCAACACCTTCAGGAGTATTTCGACTGCTGAGGTGCACCAGCCTAATTAGGAATGAGTGCGCACATTATTAATACTGAGTATTAATAACTGGAGTAACTAGGTTGGAACTTGACATCTGAGCATCTGAGATATGCCTCGCCTGGAGACTCACTAATCCCTGAGCTTTGGGGTCGACGTGATGGACAGCAGAATTGACGTTTCTGCATGTTTGTGTGAGAGAGGGATGCTGGGAAGCTGGAGCAGAAAGGATGCAGTGCAGACTCTCTGTGAGAGGGAAGGAGAGAGGGTGGTTTTGTGCAGCTGGTGGCTAGAGCTGATTACGTGCTCCACTAACCAGCAGCTCAGGGAGAACCAGCAGGGTTACAGCATGCACACACACGGACACACTTGCACGCACACACACTATACATAGTTACGATCACACAGCCTCATGGTAGGTGCTTTATTCAGTCAGACTGCGTGTACTTTATAGCTGAGCCAGCCTGGAGTCAGTCAGTGATTTACGATAGGTGGGCAGCCACTGTAGATACTGGACACTTAATTATTAAAATTTTAAAATTTTGGAAATCACTGATATATAGCCACCCTTTCTCTTTCTCACCATCGTCCTCTCTCTTTTGTTTCTCCCTGACTCCTTATTGTTGTTTCCTTGGTTTTGCTTACAACCTTGAGGGTTTAGGTATAGAATAAATGAGGCAGCCCCTCTTCAAAACAAGAACAAAGACTAAATCTGCTCACAAAAGACATCAGAGTGCAGAATTAGACCTGAGTTAGACTGAAGATTCATGCTACCTTAATAGCTGGATGCTCTGTGATTACTGTGAAATAGGAAGGATTAGTAAGTGCTTATTAATATTTTGTTTAATTAAAGTAATGATACATGGTCAGGGTATAGGTCTGGCCAGCGTGGTACGGTGGCACCACAAGTTGATAAGATAATGACTGACTGACTGATATACAGCCACAGCAACATGTGGTTTGGTATAGGGCCTTGTTTGTAGAATTTTTTTAATGACAGGTGATAATAGAAATGTTGCTGATCTAAACCTCCACAACAACCTGATGAATTAGATGAAAGGAGGTGTCTACCTTATAGTGTCTGGGAAAGGACTGGTTGTGATTTATAACCCCAGGTGTTAGATGTAGGATTTTGCCATCGTCCTGTATTATTTTATTTATATTATTATTTTTAATAATTCCTTATATTCATATTCATCTCTGTTCCAAAACTATAAAAAAGAATCAGCACATTTTAGACTTTGTTAGATCGCAGTCTGTTTGCATATGAAATAAATGCAAACCACATAACCAGTATAGTCAACCACCAGATACTCCTCTTGTCACAAAAGGAACCCGCTGTAAGGTGGGTCTAATATTAAGCTGATTAGTGTATATTAAAAAGAGAGACTACAAAAGTCAAATTCATTACCTGTAATGATCATATAAACACAACTTAATTATGTACACTCTCTTTCTCTTTCTCTCTCTCTCTCTCTCTCTCTCTCTCTCTTTCTCTCATCCTCCCTCGTTCAGTCACAGTGTTGCAGTTATGAAACAGACATTCAGAAGATTTTTAACCTTGTCACCACAGCATGATTGTCCTCCTCCCCTCTCTCATACACTCAGACACTTCTTAAACATAGGCAGAGAGACAAGTGGGTGGAAAAGAAGACTTCCATCTCTTCTAACAAGAGAGAGAAAGAGAGAGAGAGAGAGAGAGAGAGAGAGAGAGAGAGAGAGAGGATTTGGTTCCGTCAACTCTGTCTTGCTGTCAGCAAATCTAAATGTGTGGATTCATTATTAATGCACAGAATCCTCTGTGCCCTCCCTCAGTGTGTGGATGAATCTAGGCTAACAGCTGCCAGGAGCTCCCTGTGCTAAGAACCAGTCACTAACCTTGCTCACTGGTCCTACACCAGTACACCTTTTCCACCAGCATGAAACAGGTTCCGTTCAATGACATACCATTCCTCTTGCATGGGTCTTCTACGTCTTCTTATCGCCAAAAGTTGATCCGTGTTTGATCCATGTCAGTTTTTTATACGCTCCACCATCTTCTCACTTCTGTTTACTGACATTGTACAGCACTCTCTGTTGATGGTGTAAATGAGGGCTGGATCCCTAAAATACACCAAGGTTAATCACCCAGTTCAAGAACCAGAGTTCTTTTGGTGGAAATGCCTGAGACACACAGCTGTGCTACACTATTTTTACCAAGTTACACAATCAAGTACCCGATTTTGAACCCTGAGATTGAATGCCGGTGAAGTTGACTTGGCTTCAGCAGGACTATGAGCTTAAACACCAAACTGCGTTCTTCATGAATTTTAGGATTACTGTATACTGTGCAGTAAACATCTGTACACACTCTCCTATTCACAGAGGCGAAAAGGCAGAGTGAACATTCTAATGAATCCTGCTATTTATACTGGTATACATAAGGCCATAACATAGCTCGGGTTCATTGTTCATGGATTATCTCCATAGAAACGGCCACTGTCTCTAAAATGAGCAAGGCTAGTGAAAGCCCCTTCAGGTGCACTACTGGCAGAGAGGATGTGAGCTGCAGCGCCACAGCAGTCGAGGCTAACTGCTGAAGCAAAAACATTGGCACTCATGCAGCAAAGCAATGGAGTAATAAACAGAGCAGTGAGGAAATGGGGACCAAAGTAGACTTTTTCTCCATCTGCAGTTTTAATTAAGTCCCTTGGTCAGATCCAAGCCAGTGGTTTGAGTTTGCTGTGGTTACGCTGTCATTTAACCAGATGGTGGTGACAGACTGAAATTTTGGCTATGGAACAGCAATCAAAGGTTTCCTGCATTAAACCTCAAGTGCTAATGGAAAGCATGGGTGCAGCAGTGACATGGAAACTGTATGAGGAGAACTGAATGCTCGAGGGGTCTGGTAATGATAGCAATTGTGAGATTTTGGAGTGTTGGATGGGTAATTTACTCCAAAATCTTAAAAGAACAAACCAGTGGATTTTTATTCCTTTCTTATTTAAATTACAGATCACTTTCATACCAGTCCAGTTTTGAAGCATGAAATATGGATACTGTGTTTAAACTACTTGTTTAACCATCTTAAAGCCATCTCAGCCAAGGTTTATGACTGATTGTTTAATAACTAACAAGTATTGAGTAGCTTTCATAAATGATTCAGCAACTGTTATAAAACCAATATGTAATGCATGTCGTTTGAAGGCAAGGAATTGAAGTACAGACTCACATATTAGTGCACCTCAGGGGATTCGAATATGGTGAAATATATTTATTCATAATTCATTTCAAAAGGATAAACAGTCATAGCTTTAATTTTGAAACTGCTTGAATAGTAATTATTCAAACTCGTAATTGAATTTGCTAAAAATTTGAGAAAGTGTATTTCTGGTTTTCATGCCACATTGCTAAAAAAAAAGACCTGAAATGTAACTTTACATTTAATGAATATAAAATGTGATGGCTTACCTTATTACATGAAATCATAATAATGAATTTACTATTGGGTGATATTATGAAAGCTAGTACAAATATTAGTACAACTTCATGCACAACTGCAGTGGTGCCATTCCAGACTGTCATGGAGTCAGAATAGTAGTGGGTCATCTTCTGTGATGAGTTCCACTTTTGTCTTGGTGGAGACAAACAATGAATCCATGTGTGGAGGCACCAGGCTCAGCACCAAGATCAATGGTTGGTTGTCACGCATCACACATCCAAAAGGTGCCAGATCACTTTTAGTCTTCATTACAGGCACGGTGACAGCCCAACTTACAGTCATGAATTCCTGCAAGCTCACCTTGAAGACACAGAACTATGCAATGGTCAGTAGCATCACCAGACCTATCCCCAATTAAAAATGTTAGGGATGCTATTTAATGGGCTATCAACACTCCACCCCTACCACAAAATCTGCAGGAACTGAATGAGAATTTTCAAGCTGCATGGGATGGAATATCACAGGACACCATTAGAAACCTCTACAACTCCAAATCTGAGACGTCTGAAATGCTGTGACGCCTTACTGGCACCAGTAGCACCCTATGTGTTGACCTTTCCTCTCTGGCCCCATATGAGAAATCCATAATCACTAATTTAGGTATAAAAATGTATAGAATTTGAAGGCGCGATACTTTTTTTAAACAAAGTGGTAAAATCTTGCTTTTTCCAGTTGAAGTGGCTGTCAAAAATCAAGCCTCTTTTGTCCAAAAGCAATCTTGCTTTTATAATGTGTCACCTTGATTACCGCAACTCCTTTATTATTGGGATTAGCCAGGCCTCTGTTGCTCGCCTACAGCTGGTGCAAAATGCTGCTGCTTGATTTTTATCTGGTGCAAGCAAGCGAGAGCACATCACTCCTTAGCTTCCCTTCACTGGCTCCTAGTTCATTTACAAATACATTTTAAAATCCTTTTATAAGTCTCTTAATGGTCATGCCCCATCTTATCTGTCTGAACTGCTGCACCCATTTGTCCCATCTTGCTCTATCAGGTCAGCAGAGCAGATGCTTTTACTCCTTCCAAAGACAAAACATAAGATAATGCTTTTGCAGTTGTGACTCCCACAGTGTGGAATTCTTTGCCATTCCATGTCAGATAGGCTCCGTCACTTGTTGTTTTTATATCTGGTTTAAAAACTCACTTTTTCTCCCTGGCCTTTGACCCAGTGTGGGATTTTGACTTTTAACTTGACTTTTTACAGATCATTTGGGTTTTTTTTTTTTTTATGTTGTCTTTGTATGGCACTTTGGTCAGTCTGTTGTTTTTTTTTAAGTGCTTTATAAATAAAGTGGTGTGAAATGATATGGTATGGTATGTGTACCTCAAAAAATAACCCCCATATCAGTCTAAATCGTAAATTATTTATTGTTCCTGTTTAGCTTTATCTTCCTTACCAATAGCACTGACACTACCCTCTAGATTCTTAAAACTATGTAGTTGTCCCTAATGTACAATGCTGAGAGAAGCTGCATTTACAGGAACGTATTTATTATTATTATTAGGACGTATTATTCAAAATATGTGATAGAAACATCTACTGCTGGTCTGCTAAGCTGTTAATGTTTTGGTTTAGTGTGGTGAATAACACCACTGCCTTTTCTGTGGCAGATTGGGGTGCAGTTCTCTTTGCTTAAAAGAGTCATTTGGCAAGACTCCTAGTGCTGCCTTCACGTACCTGCGTGGCATTATTCAAAAGGCGGTTGGTCTGAATAAGAGCATCAACTAAATGCCAGGAATGTATTATGCATAAAAACGACTGTCCTCATAGGTACATACATAAATACAAATACATATCATCGACCAATACAAATACTCATTATGTTGGCCCATAAATATCACTTTAAAACATCGTATTAGCACATTAAACCAGACTGCCACAGTTGATCATTGTAAATGAACCAGTGTCAGAAGGAATAGAGAAGCTCTACTGAGTTTTGAGTGCATCTCTCACAAGATGTGTTTTGTGAGATGTACACACTGTTTTACTGATAGCATCCAGTTCTCAATTTGAGAGCATCAGTTCTAAGTTGATAAAATAATGTATAGGATACAGATAAGCACTAGACTACACAATGGTGTTTGAGTGTCGTGTGAGGCATGATTTCATAATCATACATCACTGACCATTGTCTACTCTTTCACTGTTTGATGACCATTTGCACCCCTTTGTGGACTTTGTGTAGCCCCACAGTGTTGGGATATTCCAGTAGGATAATGCATCATGTCATCAAGCCCAAGATGTTTAGAACTGATCTATGACCTATTCCCACAACCAGTGACACTGTGGATTGAGGAATGTTAAATGCCTGCAAAACTTAATTTCCCATCTATCTGGCTCCCACAATCATGCCTCGCTCAAACTCAAATTGCCTTACCATGAGCATTCAATCCTTTGTTCAACCTCACTTACAAGATAAAACCTCACATACTGATATCCCAGGACTTTGCCAGGGAAAAGTGTACCGAGAATCATCTTTTGTCGTATTGTTTGCAGTTCTGCCTCTATATAGAGTGAACTACCCTATATACCTCTGCTTTCTCCTGTTGGCCCCGGTTGATATGTACTCTTTGGGCCAGGAATATAGGTCAAGCAATGTTACAGCCAGTGTGTGTCATCCAGTCTCTCTATGGCTGTCACTATGTATTAGTAATTGAAGAATACTTTGTATTTTGACAGTTAATCAGATCATAACAGTAAAAGTAGACTCGGGAATGACAAACCATGCAAATCCTGGCAAATATCCCAAAATGATGAATAATAAAATAATTAATTAAAAAAAAAAAACGAAACACTGCATGACTGAACCATTCGTCATGCTCTGTTTTCTGTTTATTTATTTATTTATTTTACATTAGAGGTTGGAAGGCAAAATACAAAATAGAAAAATATGCATCATCATGCAAACAGATAATTGCCAATTTATTAAGAAGATAAGAAGATCTATGAATCAGTGAACCGGGCAGTCATGACTGCGCCATCTCTTTACTTGTGATATTCTTTACACATGAAGGCGAAGAATTGGCTGGCTTCACTGTGAGCATGCTTCCTGTTTAGCAGATCTCCACTGCCCCCTCATTCACAGCACTGTCCTGTCCTTCGCCAAAACCTCATCCACATATACACGCATTTGTGGACAGAGGTTTCCTGTGGATGCTGTGCCATGCTTAATTAGAGCAGAGCCCCAGGAGACCTGGCTGCAGAGAGGGGGCTCAGGGGACACACACTGTGCTGTGCCCCCAGTGATGGGGTTTCCCACTCCATGGTGACAGTTGACACAGCAAGGGTTGCCGTGGCACTGTAGCCCCTGGATACTGTGTGGGCGAGAACAAGCAAGTGACACAGACAGGAAGTGACGGTTGAGTGGGTGGGAGGGACGTGCTAGTTATCACAGTGCACACACATAACCTCATACTGAGTATGTGTGTGTGGGGGGGGTAAATCTCACCTTATTTACATGCAAACTCACATATAACACGTACATGTGCAGATAATCACACTGGGCCTGTGCTATGGGTGCTGCGTTTCTACAGCTATTACTAAACACAGTGGCACGTATTACATAGGCATGCAGGGAAGAAAAGAAATGGGGCTTCGGTGCAATTAATGTCATTTAAATTGCAGGCAGTAACATGCAGTAAGCACAGATACTGTTAATAGTATTATTCTACTAAACAATTAAGTCCCTATGAGGAGATGAAACTTCTTGATCTCCAGCAAGGTCTTTGAAGATCTTAGGATTTATTTTTTATATTTTTTTTTTCTCTTTTACCTACACACTTTTTGAGATACACTAATTGTGCAAATGTTAGTGCACACCCCTTATAATAAATGCATTCAGTTGTACCCTCAGTTGTATGCACACACACACACACACACACACACACGCACACGCACGCACACACACAGATTGTCTAGTCCCAAAATACTGCTAACAGAATAGGACTCCCTGTAGCAGATAAACATGTACCTATTGGCATCATGCCTAATGCCAGGTGCAGGATATAGGGGTATAAAATCCATCCAGCATTGAGCTATGGAGCAGTGGAACTATGTTCTCTGGAATGATGGTGGTCCATCCAGTTTTTTGGGGGGTTGGGGGGGGGGGGGTTACAAATGAGGTGGGGTGGAGAACATCCATCTTCCTGCCCATACTAATGATCTTGTCACTAAATGTAATTAAATCCTCACAGACAGAGACAGTTACTCCAACAAAAGCAGAATAAACTCATTTTAATACCCTTGATTTTGGAGGAAACAATGAAAGAACAAGTCTACAAATGCATCTCTGTTCTTCTTTACCTGCTTAAATGTTTCCTGCAATGTATTTTATTGCTCACAGACATTAATAAACAGTGATATCAGAAGTATATTGATATTGGCAGCTTTTTGCTTTATAAAATGAAATACCAGCATCAGACAGATTATTGAATTTCATCAATATGTAAAAGTGATATTTGATGTATTTATTGTAGTCTGAAAGGACAGGATGTGTAGGTGAGACTTGTATTTCAAGGTAAAATAAAGGTATTTTTTTATAAATCTTGAAGTACCACAAATGGCAGATGGTTGGCATTGGACCAGAGTTCCTTATTCAGTGCATACATTCCTTAAATACAGAACACTGAATGTAGAAAGTTAATTCTCAATTTTCCACACCAGTCATATTTCAATCAGCCTAAAATTGCAATACTGCTCAGAAAATACGTTTAACTCTTTGTGTTCCACAATATATTTACTGCTTTTTGGAAAAAGCTATGTGGGCATCTCTATCTTTCATTATCTTCAAACCACAGCCATTTGTGATATATTTAGAATAAATTCATTCCAGTTTAATGAGCTGACCCAATATAGTTATAAATTGAACTCTGTAATTGACCTCTTTCACCCCTTTCACAGAATATCCGCCACCTTTAAATTGATGGTTGACCTTTGTTACCCCCAATTGTGTTGTAAATGTCTGTATGCAAACTTCTATTGGAGTGGATTGGTTGCCCCCACTGGAAGTGCATTAAGTGGTTTGAAAAGCAGTGAGGGGATAACAGGAATAATTCTGTCTGTGCGTGTGTGTGTGTTTGCAGTTGGATAATCTGGACGAGCAGGCAGCTCAAATCAGGAGGGAGCTTGATGGCCGACTGCAGATGGCTGATCAGATTGCCAGGGTGAGTTTCAGTTTCTGATCAGTCACACCTTAGGTACACACACTCAGGAGACACATGCCGTGTGAATTCATTTGCATGTGCTAAAAACCTGCAAATTGCTCCTGATTGTATAATAAGCGTGGAGCTTCATTATTAATTAATTGTTGACTAAAGATTAATTATTAATCTTTATACTAACAGAGTTTGTCTTGATTTTTCCTAAACCAACAGGCAGGCAAATTCCCCAAGTTTGTGTCAAAGGAAATGGAGGCCATGTACATTGAGGAGCTGAAGTCGTCAGTAAACCAGCTGATGGCTAATTTGGAAAGCATGCCTGTGTCTAAGGGAGGCGAGTTCAAACTTCAGAAGTTGAAGAGAGGACACAACACCTCCATCATTGACATGGGCCAGGAGGACGAGAACCAGCTGTCCAAGTCAGATGTGGTCCTCTCCTTCACTCTTGAGGTACAGAACTGCTGAGAATCATATTGAGAGCACGTTGCAGAATGCTTCCAAAATGTCCAGGAGAGCACTCTTACTTTTCATCTGCTTCACCCAGTACCTAATGTGTCTAAAATTAGCTTTCAGAACCTGCAGCAAACGTAGGGCGTAAGGCATAATGTAAGGCATAATTTGAAAAATATTCTAATAATGGATACCACATCATACAACTATGGCACCAGTCAGCCATAACATTAAAACCACAGGTGCGGAAGTGAATAACATTGATTATCTTATTACAGGGGCAGCTGCCATAGCGGATGGGGGGGTATAATCAGCCAGTCGTTGAAGTCAGTGATGTGTTGAAAACGGGAAAAATGGTTATAATCTAAGACACTGTAACAAGAGGCACTTTGACCAATTGTGATGGCTAGATGACTGGAACAGAGTAGCTCCAAATCATCAAGTCTTCCCAGGGTGTTCCTAGTATGCAGTGGTTATTACCAAGAAATTTTGTACTCAAGAAAGGACAACTTGTGAACTGGTGACAGAGACATGGGCATCCAAGGCCCCTTGATGCATGGCCTGCAGAAGATCACTGTAGCACAAATACTGAACAAGTTCAAGCTGGCGTCTAAATCGCAAAAGGTCATAGCTATTTTTGTAACACAAGGTGGACCTAAACAATATCCGACAGGTGGTTGTATTGTTATTTAAATACAGATTTATAGTAGATGTTATGTAGCCTGAAGTTTAAATCAAAATCAATGCAAGTATGAAGTCTTTAATATAAATAGGCAAATGCTCAACATCCTTTGTCTCTTGTTTAGTCACATCATACTCCCTCATACATTTCAGGACAAAAACATTGAATATGTGTAGAAATAATGAACTATATGAGACCATATATCACAAAAATAAATTCACTAATTGATGTTCAAAGTTTTATTCATTTGAACATACAGTATATGGCAGTATGGTACACTTCAGCTCCTGGTTTATCTGCACATCTCTATGGCGCTTCCTATGTGGGGCAGCTGTGCTTTGCAGTGTTCCCTGGTGCCAGAGACCCTCTGGTGGTGCGGCATTGAGCCTTTAGCCTGCTAGGCCTCCTTTTTTAGACCAAACAGTTAGGAAATTCATACCATATCCTCCACTGCAGTTTAGAACATAAACATCTTTTGGTTTTTCAGTATGAATATATGTAACATTAAACTGAAACTACACTCATCATCAAAAACATTCACCTTCAAAAGGAAGGTAAAGGTTACCAGGAACAATAAATGATATAGATTAATGTAGGTGATATTTATTGAGCTGCTCATACAGAAGTAGTGTCTCAGAATGGAGTTGTAGGGGTTCCTGATGGTGATAATCCATCCCATGCAGTCTAAATATTTTCACTCACTTGCTGCAGATTTTGCAGAGGAGGTGAAGTGTTAATGATGTGTCCAGTAGCATCATACACATTTTTAATTAGGGATAGGTCTAGTGAAGCGACCGGCCATGGCATAGTTTCTGTGCCTTCAAGGCGAGCTCTGGAGATGGTAGCAGAATGCAGATGATCATTATCCTAATGCGTTAACCGGAGCGTGTGTTCAGAAAAGGTAGGGCTGTGGTTGCAAGACCTCATTAACCCTTAGAGTCCAAGATCTGCACTTTGCAGGCAGTTGCATGCCATTTTCTAGGCTTCATATCTCAGGAATAGTGTAACCAACAGACATGATACACATACCACAACAAACTACAGCAAACTACCCTATCTAACTCTGGTGGTCCCATCATTGATGATGAATTATTAATGAGTAATTCAGCTGAAGTGCCTGTAATGAAGACCAAAGGTGATCTGGCATTGTATGAAATTGCATTGCACACCATGACACCAAGCCTTCTGGATGTGTGATGCATGACAACAAGCCATTGATCTTGGCACTGACCATGGTGCCTGCACACATGGATCCGTTGGTTGTCTCCACCGTGACAAAAGAATGACTCATCACTGAAGAATCCATGACAGTCGGACACACCATTGCAGTCATGCGTTGCGAACGGTCAGTTCCTTCTGGGGACTACTCCTTCTGCAACTATATTTTGAAGATGAGTGTATTTTGTCTTATCCATAATGTTAAAGCTGACACAGAAACAGCATTATGAGATCCACTGAAAACAGTGGGAGAATTTGAAAAACAATTTTTATTTTTTGCTTAGTAAATTAGTTGTGAAGTCTAAAGTGCCTGCATTTAGCCAGTATGTGCTAAACTACTATTGAAAATGCTATGAAAAGCAAGTATTAGAAAACACACAGCAGCATTAGTTTTTGTCAATTTGAGTGGCATATAAACAAAACTAATGCTTTTACGGTGTGAAGCTTTCTCTTTATGCAAGCCCTGACAGCATTGTCACTCTGTGTCACTGTCAGTAGCCTTTTTATAGAAATATTGAATTACTCATTGCCTACAACTCAGCTTTTTTCTGCGTGACAGCCCTAATTTGTCAAATCGGAAAGAGCAGTTAAATGTGATTTTAATGTTTTTCCCCCCATTATATGCAATGTCATTCAGACACATCAGGGTATAAAAATTTGTGATTTGCCTTTTATTTAGTGCAATACAATGTGATTTTCAAGTATAGACTAATATTTGTTGTGATGGGTAGAAATGTAAATAAGCGCAAACACAGTGTTAAAATGTCCAAATTTGCACCTTGTGTACACAAAGTTATCTGCAGGTTCTAAAGTTTGACTCTCCTTATAAGGAATTCATGAAGAGCCTGCTGATGATAGAAAATCTGAGAATTTTGGAGAGTGATAGATTAAGCTAGCAGCCAGAGTGTTACTTTGACACATCTAAGGCTTCAATATTCACTACATTTCCATGCTTTGCTGTTGAATAAATTACACTGCATTATGAGCAGGCTGGGCTGCAGTACATTAAAGAGAGTAATACTCCATTTTTTAAAAATTGTCTTGGAGAATATTGAACACCATAAAGAACTCTTTCCCCCAAAGTTTTTGCTGTAATTACAGCATCTTGTGCTAGCTTGTTCATTACAATATTGCAGGGCTGTAGTCATTACACCACCTGGCAAAGCAGTGGTTTATGGATTTGAGACACAGAATTAAGTCTTGGGTGTCTGTTCTATGTTAGAGTGCTGGTTTTATGAGTCCTGCTGGAGAAGGGATTGATTTCAGCAATTAAGTGAACAACAGGTATTTAATGACACACTAGACTAAAGTGAAGATACATGCTCAATTTTTTTTATTTTACCCAAATTTTCCCCTAAATTTGGAAGTGCCAGTTCCCCACTAGCACTCTCCCCTGATCACATAGGATGCTTCCAACACTAGAATGGTGAGAACGAGCACATGCTTCCTCTGACAAATGTGAAATCAAGCAGTGCCTCTTTTCAAACTGCCACCATTTTTGCATCATTGCTGGGCATCCAAAGCCCCGGGTCTCCAGCTCTGATACAATGGCTGACAGAAGCCTGTCAGAATGTGAGCTCTCAGCAAACCACTGAATTATGGCACTTGATTGTAAACTAAAGCTCGAGAAAAGTGTCTGATGTAAGTCATCGGATAAACAGTTGCTGATAGAGCCATCTTGTCCAAATCAAAGTGGTGCTTTGATTATAAATTAAATAAAATGTAAATAAAATCCACAAATGTTTTAAGTTTAACCTCAACTGAATACTAAACCTGCATCATTATTCACATTCTAACATCTTGTTTGATGTGCTAATTGCACCAATGAATAATGTATTTTACTCTTTTATGGTTATTCATTCAAACTAGATATTCATTATTGTATGTGAGGGCATAGGTAACTCATTTACCTACTTTCTTACATAACTACATAGGCTTACATAACTCAGAACATTTTCAGTATACCACTGCTGGATAAGTTAAGATGAATCTTGTGATAAAGGTTCTCACTTTAGTTTTGTGTGTTTACAGCCTTTATATATAGTTCATAGAGGTTTCATAGGATTTTTTATCCACCAGTTCACATGCATCTGTGTTTCTGACATAATATGAAGGATAAAAAGCAGTCCATTATATTATGTGTAAATTTCATTATCAGTGTAAATAAATATGGAAATAAAAGTATTTTTCTTCCATTGTTACAATATTGGAGATCATTGTTCTGACAGAAGGGACACAGAGTCTGAGAGTGTTCATGTGTGTTGCCCTGGTAAACATGGATGAGACCCAGCAGTCCTGCTGGAGTGCTTAAACCACCCAGTATCACTGCTGGATTGAAAATAGTCAACCAATCAGAAACATCCAGCACTGATGAAGGACGAGAGGATAACCAACACAAACTGTGCAGAAACAAATGAGCTTCTGTCTCTGACTTCTTCTGCTACGAGGTGAAGCAACTAAATAATAGTGTCTAATAGAGTGGACAGTGCATGGATACAGTGTTTAAACACACAAGCAGCACTGATGTGTCTGATCCACTCATACCAACACAACACACATTAACACACCATCATTACGTCAGTGTCCAGACCATTAAAGAACAGGGGGAATGGAGGCTAACAAAGTACAGCAGCAGAGATGAACAGCACAGAAGGTCTAGAACTACAGAGTGCTCCTGTATGGTTAGAGAAACTGATTAAATGGACAGTGAAAGTACAAACAAGAATGTGGTTATGATGTTAATTTGTGTATCTTGGTTGCTTTAAATAAGGGTTCATAATTACTGTACAGCATTGACTTGGAAGTCAGTTGCAACTGCTGATTAAGTGTTATATTTTGTGTTAAGTGTTCAATATGGTCCTCTTGTGTAGGTGGTGATCATGGAGGTGCAGGGGCTGAAGTCTCTGGCTCCAAACCGCATTGTGTACTGCACCATGGAGGTGGAGGGAGGGGAGAAGCTCCAAACTGACCAGGCTGAGGCCTCCAAACCAACGTAAGATATGCTGAAATCTATTCTTTGTTTCTGATGACATGGAACCAGTTGGGTCTTACTTGCAGAAAATTATAATTCATCCATTTTCATCATCTGATTTGAAACTGAACCTGATGCCAAACTTGAGTCCATCCTCATGTTTTTACCTTGTGCCTCAGAATGCATTTCATATGGTGTGCTCAAACTCAAGAGTATGTTTCATATATTTAAACCTTTTAAATTGGCTAAAGTAATGTATGCTATACATCAAGGATCTGCTTAAAATGTTTATGGTTGGTCTCAGGGCTCCAGAGGCCAGGGGTTGTGATTTCGATTTTGTGCTTCATCACTGTTTGTGAGGAGCTCAGTGTGTTCGCCTTGTGTCCATATGGGTTTCCTCTAGGTACTCCAGTTTCCTTCCACCTCCCAAAAATACAGATGGTCAGTGAACTGACTATGGTAAATTGCTGCTGGTTATTTTAAATTGCCCCCATTGTGCCCAGTGAGTCCAGGTAGCCTCTGGACACATGACCTTGACATAGAAGATGCACATAAAAACATGAGTGAATGAAAGAATGAATGAATGACTAAAATGTGGACCTGGGGGGGCAGAATGTAGGCCATATGACCTAAGTTTTAAAAGGGCTTTGTCCTTCCACAGAGCAGACCTAACCTCACCGTTGAGAGAGCAAATGTTTTTTATACCATACAAAGCTTTTTGTTGTGTTAATGACTAAAATTGTAGTTTTAAGTATTTTCACTAAAAACATTATGTACTGTAAACACTTGGAAAATTCCTGCTTTCTTTCTTTATATGTTGTTGATTTTGGCCCTTGGCCCACTTGAAAGCATTGCACTTTGGCCCCCCAAGAAAACAATGTGCTTTAATTGCCGTGATCCTTGGGAAAACACTACAAAATACCCTTGCTTTTCTGCGAGAGAGCGGTAGTGAGAGAACATCATGGCAGCTCTGCTTCAGGTGCTGTGTGTTCCAGCCTGCACTCGTACGGACACACAGAGGCAGAGGCTCTAGGGAGGAGCACATGATTTTGAGCTATTTTTGGGCCCCCTCTTCCGTCACTGGATCAGGTGCCAATTTATAATGAACTAAAGAGGGGGAGGGGGAAAAGGGAGGGAGGGATGAAGGAGTGAGAGAGGCAGGGTAAGACAGAGTGAGAGAGCCAGAACGGAGGAATGAAAGGGAACGCAGCCTCTGTTTCCCTTCACAAGTGCAGTCAGCTGTGGAGAAACTGATTAGAAATGTGGAGGGAGAGAGAGAAAAAGGAAAAAATGGGAGTGAGTGAGTGAGTGAGTGAAAATGAGAGAGCCTAGAGCACCCCTGCTCTGAAGAATAATGACATCACAGGAGAATTAACGTGATCCATCATCACACGTGCAACGGATAGTTTCACATACAACTGAGTGACTGACAGTCCAAACTGACAGCTACAGACACACACACACACACACACACACACACACACACACACACACACACACACACACACACACACACACACGCACACATCTGTGGATATTGTTCCTTTGGGAAGCTGTATATATAATGTCATTCTGCCTGTCCCTGGATGCACAAGGTCACCTTCATGCTCTGCGTCATTTGTGACAAAACCCTGTGTGAGACGGCACCAAGGACACTCTCTCCTCTACACCCCCCACACACACACACACACACTCTACCTCCGAGTCTCCTCTCCGCCCCAATCATCCTCCCCTTTTAATGCTTTCCAACTTTCTGTCTCTGGTCTGCCCTGTTCCTGAAGGAATGGCAGATGTATGCCTGTAGCTTACATGTAAAGCTTTACAGCAACTATCAGGTTCAGTTAAGTAAGACAGAACTCAAAAGAGTGTTATTCACTAGGCCATTTGTATCACACACACATACATGCAGCACAGAAACACCGACACATACATACACACGTGCGCACACACAATGTTCAGTGATGCATGGCATAGTGCGGTGTCAGCACCCTCTCTGGCGCTTGCCCTTAGTGCTGTCAGAATGCTAACCAACTCATCGCCGTGGGAACAAAACACACTGGACCAGGAAAGAACCACCTGACCAGCTGCAACCAAGCTCCATTCATTTTCACGGCTTGACTGGTTTAGCAGAGGCCTGGACTACTTCAGAAGCATCTAATGTCGCTACTTAAGACAATATTAAGCATGAATAAATATTTGAGTAATGAATGAATGAATTTATATAGCACTTTTCAATATACTCACTTTATACTCATCACTCAACCAGCACACAGTGTGCTGGATATTAAAAAATGAACCTTTTAATGCAATGTTTCTACAGCATAATTTGAATAAGACTGTACTCTGTAGATGGTCATCATTCCAGAAACCAAACCATATCCAGATATGGCTCCAGATGACCCACTCACATTCTTTTTTGGAATTAAATACACAGATGGTAACCTGTGCAATTGAGTCAATATTATGACATTGGTATTTTTGTTATATTTTTCAAAATATATCATGATATATCAATATTTACAATATATTGCCCAGCTTGTCTAGAAAATCAATTAATTGGTTGAGACATTACTAAATGATTCACTCATGTTTATTACTTATGTATTTCTTTTGTAAGTACTTAATGTTACCAGGTTTTTTTGTTTTTTTGTTTTCATTACAAAGATAAACTGTCTTATATAACATATTTATTACAAGCTAACTGAAACATTTCAGGCCTTTATTTGTTTCAGATTGGATTGGCATGGCTTATAGCTTATGAAAATCAGAAATCCAGTATTTCATGTTACTACAATATTTTATAAAATATATGTAAACTTTCCTTTCATCTAACAAGAGGACTTTGGTCCAGTCCAGTTCTTTGTCTCCTTAGCCCAGGTAAGACACTTCCAACATTGTCTGTGCTTTAGGAGGGGCTTAAAGCACAGACAATGCACAAATAATGCTTTGGAAATTCAAGGTTTTTGCATCCATGACAAGATGTGAGGTGCATGTAATGCAATTACAAGATTTAATAATTAAAAGTCCTGGGGGGTTAAAATAACTAGTGGTATTATTCTGTATTATGTACACTTAAGTTGTACCTCAATTCTGCTTTAGACCCTGTTTAAAGACACCCAAACACAAGTACTCTTTACATTTTTAATTTTACTACAGCTTTTTATAGCCCTGTAAGCTCATTTATAGACTGTTCCCAACTGAGTCACTGTCACTGTCATGCCCCTCTGTGGTTAGAAGTGAGAGTGGCAATATCGTCTTCTCTTACTGCACCCCATCAAGATTCTAAATTTGACACTCTCACACTGTTCAGAGATGCTTTTTGTCTGCGTGCAGATAAAAGACAATACTCACACACAGACACACTTCTAGACATACACACACAGAGAGTCTCTCCCTCTTGCGCTCTTTCAGTCTCATTTGACTGCTGTCTCTGACACGTGCAGCCTGTTTCCACGGCAGCAGATGATGTCACGTGCTCCTGGCTTTACTAGGCCAGCGCAGTGTCTCATTGAGGCTGTGTATGTATATGTGTTTCAAGACAGAGTGATGGATTATGGCTGAGGTGAACATATTATGTGTTTGAGTAGACTGTTACAATGCCTTTCAGTGCTATACTGTATGCAGAGCCTAAACGCTGCTGGAATTCATTTGCACTATGTCGTTTGAGTTATTGGCATTTTGACTTGAAATGTATCACTATCAAGCAATTTTTGTCCCTTTTTGACATAAAGTGAAGCTGACAGATGTTCTTTAAATTGATTCAAAATGCTTAAAAGGACTTTTACGATGACCTCCACTGAAAGCTAAACTGACATTTGTAGAGAAGAACTGCCAGTAGAATAAGACTCTCTCGAGCCGATAAACATGAACCTTTTGGCAACATGCCTAATGTGAGTCTTGGTCTAGAGAGGTATACAGCCCCCCAGCATTGAGTTGTGGAGCACTGTGGAGCACTACTCTGGAATGATGAGTTGTGGATTAGGTGAGGTGGTGATCATCCAGCATCCTGACCTCACTAACATTCTTGTCTCTGAATACAATCAAATTAGAGATTTCTGTTTGACAGCAAAGATACACTGTGTCCAAATGTTGGTGGACACTCCTTCTAATGAATGCATTCAGCTACTTTGAGTTGCACCCATTGATAACACAGAGCTAACACTGGAGCTAGTCCTTGTAGAGAAGTATTGCCAATAGAATAGGACCCTCTGGCGGACATAAACACAAACCATGCCTGATGCCAGGTGTGGGCTAGAGAGGAATAAGCCCACCCAGTATTGAGCTGTGGAGCAGTGGAACTGTGTTCTCTGGTAGAACAGTGTTCTCTAGTGCTCCATCCATTATTTTTTGGATTAGCTGGAGAGTTGGGGACCAATATCCTTAACTCATAAATGTTCTTGCTGCTGAATACAGTCAAGTCCTCACAGAACTGCTAAAAAATCTAGCAGGTCTTTTCTTGACAGTAGAGACAGTTACTCAATTAAAAGCTTTCGATTTCACAAGAAACGGTGAATGAGCATGCGTGTGTTTTTTCCTGATATTGCCTGATATTTCTTTCATAACACAATTGATTGAACTGCAGTGACTGAATGTATGTTCTCTCTTCTTACTGTTCTCTCTTATTCCCTCTCTCTTCTTCTATCACATTGACTTTCTTAATTGCAGTATCTCTCTCTCTCTCTCTCTCTCTCTCTCTCTCTCTCTCTCTCTCTCTCACACACACACACACACACACACACAAACTGCTCCTCATTGTTTTCCTCCCCATGAGAAGGCTTCACCTAGAATGAGGAAATATGTGTGAGGGGGAGACGAGAGCATATAGAATGAAGATTGGAGGTAGATCTGTGAGGTGGAGAGAAGAGCATCAGAATGGAAATATCTGGAGGTGGAGGACAGATAGGCAGAGAGATCAACAAGACCTAGATATCCCAGAAAGAGAACAGGGAAGAGGAGGAGGGTGTTGAAAGAGTGGATTATCTGCACTGGGAAGACATTCAGAAATGAAATTCAAAATTGTGGGATGATTTAAACCTTGTCAAATTGTTGTGCCTATTAGATTATAATGAACTATACTCTGTCCTATGTATTAATCAATCAATTATCACACAGGAGCACTTTGGATTTCTGTAATTCCAGACTGTGGTCCATCTGTTTCTTTGCTGACTTCGTTAGCCTACTTTCACCCTGTTATTCAATATTCAGGACACCACAGGACCACAGTGTAGGTATTATGTGGGTGGTGGGTCATTGTCAGCACTGCAGTGACACTGACATGGTGGTGGTGTGTTTTAGTGTGTGTCACACTTCTGTCCTGTTCTACTCCCCTGTCAGTCCCTGTTTTGTTTTTGGTCTTGTCTCTGCCCAAGCTCTGCCAAGAGTTTCCAGTCTGTGACTGTGATTTTAAGTTCCTTCGTCTCATTCAGTGTTTGTCGTTTTTTGTTTGATGTCAGCGTGCCATGTTCATCATGTTATTATGTAATAATTATTATTTTTTCCTGTTTAATAAATACTACCCTGTGAAGTACCCCCCAACTGGGACCAAGGACAACTCTGAAACTTGTGGCTCAGGTCCAGGCTTAAAGGGATGGTGTGCATGGGGGCTCTGTTCCATGGGACAGATAACCTGATGCATGTGTCCATTGATCCCACAGCCCATGCTCATTTGTTGTCAGCATTTGTGGCCGCACATGCAATTATGTCGTCAGCAGCTCCTGCCATCTGTGCTCCAACGTCTGTGGCAGTGCCAGCTGCCCTTGCTCCTGTGTCTACGGCAGTGCCAGCTGCTCGTGCTACAATGTCTGTGGCAGTGCCAGTTGGCTGTGCTACAGGGTCTATTGCATTCCCAGCTGCCTGTGCTACAACGTCTACAGCAGTGCAAGCTGCCTGTGCTCCACTGTTGTCAGCAGTGTCTGCCACCTGTGTTCCAGTGTTGTATGCAGTGTCGGCCACAGATCCTGCTCCTGTGTTGTCAGTGGTGCCAGCCAGCGTAACTGCTCCAGTGTTAGCAGCGCCTGCCAGTGCATGTGCTTCAGTGTCAGTGGCACCCACTGTGTCTGTTCCAGGGTTGACACGAAGACAGTCGGTCCCTCTGTCTGCCTCCAGAACTGTACCCAGACTGGTTCCTAGAACTGTCCCAGAGAAATTTGCCAGTTCTGGACCTTTACATGCTTTTGTTTATGTTCCAGTGTCTGTTCCTGTTTTGGCCCCAGTGTTTGTTCCTGTCCCTGTTCTCATACCTGGTTTTGTTGTTTCTGTACCTGTCAGTGTGGATGTGTCTGTCCCAGTCAGTGTTTTTCTCCCTAGTCCATTGCCCAGTCTGGTCATGTCTCAAGTCTATTCCCCTGTCTCGTTTTATGGTTCCCATATGTCCCAGTTCCAGTCTCTGGACATGTCTCCTGTTTCCCAAGTCCAGTCTCCTGTCTCATCCCCTGTTCCATTTTTGTCATATGTCCAGCCCCCTGTCCAATCTGTCCTGTCTCAGTATCTGTCTTGGTGTGTTTCATCTAGTGTTGGTTTGCCCTGTCAGCCATTTGTTCATTCCCCTGTCCTGTCTCATGTTCAGCCCCAGTTCCTGTCTTGTTTGCAGCCTCATGTTTATGTCTACTTTAGTTTGTTTGTTGTCCTTTGTCCTAGTCTTGTATTGTTTCTTGTCTTTTCCCTGTTTGATCAGTCTGTTTTCTTTGCCAGCTCCAGAGAGTGTTGGCTTTCGCACCCTGGTTTTGTGCATCAGGGAGGGGCCTACTGTCACACTTCTGTCCTGTTCGGCTCCTCTGTCAGTCCCTTGCTGTCATTGTTCTGTTTTGTTTTGTCTTGCCACGTGTATTGTGTATTTTTTTGTTCCGTTTAATAAATATTACCCTGTGAATATGTCCGCCTCCTCGCCTCCTCTGCTATGCAACTTGACAGTGTCTGTTGTACTGGTATGAGTGAATCAGACACAGCAGTGCTACTGGATATTTTGAATATAAAAAAATGTACCTGATACACTGCACCTCATTGAATTCTTGGTGTTTGGCCTTATCTGTCCTTTGTTGCTGAAAGATTAAGGAAACCCTGCAGCCCTGCAGATGAAACTTTCAAATTGATTGTTTGTGTGTGTGTTACAGATGGGGGACTCAAGGAGACTTCACAACTACACATCCTCTGCCTGCAGTCAAAGTCAAACTGTTCACTGAGAGTACGGGAGTTCTGGCCCTGGAGGATAAGGAGCTGGGCAGGGTATGAATCTGCTTGTTCTTCATGTGCTCCTGCTATAATGAAATGGAACAGCCTGATCATATTCTCAGTCTGTGGTGTAAAATATACAAAAGTGCTACAAAAGACCATGTATTTACACATAAAAGCAAGCAAAGAAAATATTCTAAGATTTTTCAAGCTATTTGTGGATATTTACTACTTAGAGTTGGCTACACCGCCACAGTTACTTCTTCAAGCATTATTTATTGAAACCAGGAAATGAAATACCATTGCAGTAAAATAGTTTCTCTAAATAAAACATCCTGACATATTACTTTTAGATGTTTCCATTTGCTGAGATATTGTTTTTGCAGTTAGATGCACTGTATGTCCAAATGTTTGTGGACACCCGTTATAAGGAATGCACTGAGGTATTTTAAGTTGTACCCATTGCTGAAACATGCAAATGCACACACACACACACACACACACACACACACACACACACACACACACATCACAGCATGATGACTGTCTGAAATTGATTTGTTATACTTGTTTACAATCAACCACAACATTATGACCACCTCCTTGTTTGTACTCTGTTCACTTTTATCAGCACTGACATGGTAGTGGTCTGTGGCACTACTGTGTCTGACCTACTCAAACCAGTGCAACACACACTAGGACATTACCACCATGTCAGTGTCACTGCAGTGCAGAGAATGACCCACCACCCACATAATACCTGCTCTGCAGTGGTCCTGTAGGATCCTGAACATTGAAGAATAGAGTGAAAGGCTGATAAGCTATGCAGAGAAACAAATGGACAGCAGTCAAATTGTAGAACTACAAAGTGCTCATGTGTGGTGAGTGAAGCTGATAAAAATGAAGAGTGAGTGTAGAACCAAGGAGGTGGTCATAATGTTGTGGTTTATTGTAAACCAGTAAAACAAATCAGTTTCAGACACTGTGCTGTGATGTGATCTCTCTATTAACAACATGCTGCTTCCTAATATATGTACACTACTGGCCAAAGGTTTCAGAACCCATATTGGGTGTTCTAAAATTTTAGACTGGTAGTTTAGGTCTCTCTGAATCAGATAAACATGAAGCTTTTGCCCCCGTGTCTAATGCCAAGCATGGCGTAGAGAAGTATAACCCCCCCAGCATTGGGCTGTTGAACAGCAGATCTCTGTTCTCTTGAATGATGGTGCTCTGTCCATTTATTTCAGGATGATTTGGTGAGTTGGGGACATGGTGGGTGGTGATCTTCCAATATCCTGACCTCAGTAATGATCTTGTCATTGACTGCAATGAAATCCTCACAGCATTGCTCCAAAATCTAGTAGAATGCCTTCCCTGGACAATAAACAAAAGTTGATTTCAAGAAACAATGAATGAACAGATGTCTCAATACTTTTGTCCATGTAGTCTATGTTAAGTGCTAACAAGAATCAAAAGATCTGTAGATGATAGTTTGAAATTACAATGGAATCCTTTAAATTGAAATACAAATAAGACCTAATGTTCTACATACAATTAATTACAAAACAAGCTCTAGTACACAAATAAGATTTAAGAAACATTTTCCAAGCTGTTTTCAAGCTATGAAATGGGAAAATAAAAACGTCTGTGGGCTTATCATAGAGAAGGTTAACCCATGGCCCACACATTATGAGTATGTAAAAGTATAGTATTTTGTTTCCCTCTTATAACTCTCAAGGAAAATCAATATTAATTAATTATTCAGATGTAGTTTCAAAGATAACTGTAACAGAATACTGTGGACATACTGTGGTCAGATGGAAGTCAATGGATGAAACGGAGGAAATACTGTGGCTTCTTTGCATACATGAAGGCTAGTACACATAGAGGACATTTCAGTATTATTTTAGTGTCAGTTATTGGGTTTCATCAGCATATTTTGCTTTCATTTTGCTTTTAAAAGTGATGTTACATAGTACTGAAAATGTGTTCTTTGACTCTTAATGTTAGAGGAACCATTTGTGAGGTTTTTCTACAATGTTTAAGATTCTAATGTGAAAGACAGTTTACATTCTCACAGATCTATATACCACCAACTGAGCGATTCATTAGGAATATCTTTACACCTACTCATTCATACAATTATCCAGTCAGCCAATGGTGTGACAGCAGTGAATAAAATCATGCAGACGTGGGTCAGCAGCTTAGTGTTCATATCATCCATCAGAATAGATACATCAGAGTTTTTCTAGAAGTGCTGATCTCCTGGCATTTGTCTGGTGCAATTATTCAATAAAGAAAAAACATTAAGTGATTATCAGTTCTGAGGAAACAGTTTATTGATGAGAGAGGTCAACTGTGAATGGTATGAATCTCAGTTCATCCTGAGGTACACAGACGGTAGGGTAAAAAGTTGGTGCTAACAGTCTGAATCCATTAATCCAACCTACAGTGTATATACAGTCAAAGCTGGTGGAGGTGGTATAACAGTGTGATTTTTCTTCTTAGCACACTTTGGGCTCAATATTACCAGTCAATTATCACTTGAATGCCTTAGCCAGTTGAATGTTGTTGTTGACCATGTGCCATGTTGACCATGTGCATCCCTTCATGGCCAAAAAACCATATTCTATTGGCTACTTCCAGCATGACCAATGCACCATCTGATGAAGCAAAATCACCTGAAATCTGGTTTCATGAACTTGATAATGATTTGGTGTCCTTCAGTGGTCTTCCCAGTCTCTGAAACCTTCAGTCGAACACCTTTGGGATGTGATAGAATGGAAAATTGGCAGCATGAACATGTTGCAAATACCTGCAGAATTGTGTGATGCATTCATTTCATTGACCAGAATCTCGAAGGACTGTGTCCAGCATGTTAAGCCAAACCACAAAGAACTGAGGCTGTTTTGAGAGCAAAAGGAGGCTCTATTCAATGTTAGTACAGTATTCCTAATCATTCCTTTGATTGAACCTTCAAAGAAACCTTTTTAAGAGTGTACAAAAAATCAAACTATTCCTTTCAAAATGAAAGACCTGCGACAATATCCATTTGCTGACTTCCCTCTGTCCATTTTGTGTTCCCTGCTGACACACACACACACACACACACACACACACACACACACACACACACACTGAAGCTGAAAAAAGGTCTGTCTCAGACTCAATTAACCTCCATGTGGAGAGACAAGTACAGTTCAACCTTTAAGTCGAAACACATTCATTGCAAAATGACAAAGCCACAAGTGGAAATAACTTGTACCAAATTGTATTTCTGAAATCTGAAATTGTCATGCCAGATGTGCTTTAGAAGAAGTCAATATGTTACTATAATAGCGTTTTATAAACCTTCATATACACTCGTCATCTGAAAAATAGTTGCAACCAGAAGGAATTAACCAAGTGCACAACGTGGTGTCATGCCGGTCAGTCAGTCAGAATGGCAGCAGGTCATTTTCAGTGACAAGTCCTGCTTTTGTCTTGGTGGAGATGACTAATGAATCTGTGTGTGGAGGCTCAGTAATCAGCAGCAACATCAAACGTTTCTTGTCGTGCGTCACATATCCATATTGTGGGGTGCAATTTTCTTATGATGCCTGATGACATTTACACCTTCACACAGCACACCACTAAGAATTTCTACAACTCCATTCCAAGCTGTCTGGCTTGTGGCATTAAACCTGACACATACTGTGAGACATATTGTGTATGTGTAGCTCACTAAATATTGCCCATATTAGTCTATATTTTAATCAATTGTTGCTCCCTTATAGCTTTTATGTTTCTTTTGAATAGCACTGCAATACCACACTTCATTCTTTGTGCCACTTTTTTTGATGATGAATGTATATTATCGTTTTTAATCCAAAGTCATATATCAGCTGAAAGGAGCTGAATTGGAAGGGGTGTCTGCAAACATTTGGATGTATAGTGTATCAGTGTTTTGTGATACAAGCAATTTATTTTGAGCTTAAATTAGAAAATCAGCCTTGATGTGTTCTGCAACATTGTTAAACATCAGCCCACATACCTCAGCACAAACTTATACAAGCCTCATGATTTGAGGAAACACACTACTGAAGGCTGACTAGACGCTGCCTTCTGCGTTTTGACCTTGCCTGCTGACAGGGCTGTGTGATATGTTTCCTCTGAGGCTGAAGCAGGCAGCCGTCTCAAAGCTCTTTAACTCTGCAAAGAGAAAGATTACGCCAACTCATCAGAGAGAGGGAGAGGGGAGGGGGAGCTGGAGATGAGGGATGAAAGAGTGAGAGGAGAAACAGACAAAAAAGACTGTGTGGGAGAGAGAGGGAGAGAGAGAGCGAGAGAGAGAGAGAGAGGGAGAGATGGAGAGAAAATGAGAGAATGAGAAAGAAACTCGCTCAACTCTGATAAGGTGCCAGAGGAGCAGCAGCACATTCAGCCTCCCCTCGCTCAGGGGGGATGAGTGAAAATTAATTGAGTGTTGAGAATTTTTCCAAAAATGCTGACTGGCAAAAGTAATATGTTCACATGGACTCGACTCACACCCACATCTCCGGATATTCTCCATGCTGCCTGCAACCTGTTTATCCTTTTAATGGTGCTGCATGCGTGAAAACAGCTTGGGCAGAACATGGTAACATAATGCTCTTCCATTGTGGTCTTCCATCCTGGCTTGAGCGGTCAGTCTGACTCCACTAATAACCATTATTCTTTCTGATTGGTCGATTAGGTTGTCCTTCACCCAACCCCTAACAGTCCAAAGCAGTCAGAGCTGCATAAGATGACAGTGACCAAGGCCTGCCCCGACCAAGACCTGAAGATCAAACTGGCCGTTCGCATGGACAAGCCTCAGAACATGAAAGCTTGCGGGTAAAGATTTAATTTCGAAAAGGGTCATTATTGACATCTCAATCTTGGGATTATTATTGTTACTCAGATATTATTTGGTAACATCTGTGAAACTAGTTATGAGTGAAGAACTGTATTGTGGTATTAAAAATTATATAATAAGTAAATATCCTGCCTGCCCTTACAGTTTAATAACTTTTTAATGAGATGCATTGCAAATAACTGATGTTTAAGACTCTACGTTTTCAACTGGTTCTCCGTCAGACTTCTTATCTCATCCTGTGTTTTCCTCCACAGGTACTTGTGGGCTTTTGGGAAGAATGTGTGGAAGCGCTGGAAGAAGCGGTTCTTTGTACTGGTCCAGGTAAGTGAGCAGTTTTTGAGTTTCAAGCCACGTAAACAGAACAAAGGGACAGAAATAAGGTCTTGTAATGATCTTATGTGTGCATGTTTTTTATTTTGTTTGGTATTCTGCAGGTGAGTCAGTACACCTTTGCCATGTGCAGCTATCGGGAGAAGAAGTCGGAGCCTCAGGAGCTTCTACAGCTGGATGGGTATACTGTGGATTACACTGACCCACAGCCAGGTATTTACATACACACCAAGGGGAGCTCTTCCATTTGAGCAATCAAGCACTAATTCAAAACAAGACAAACCAGCCAAGCCATGTTTTACTGGACCTACATGGTCTGCATGTCTTTTTCACATCACGCAAATGTCTTTGGTGCAGCATACGCCTCAGTGGACTCCACAGATCCGGCTGTGTGCTAGCTAGCTTATAAAGTTTGACCTTCTGAAAGGAAAAAAAACCCTGTTCTCTGGCCTAATGTCATCATTTTGCCTTTTGTGAGGAGCAGAGGCTATCAGCACATCTTAAATGGTTTCCTATGTCTTATACGGTGCACTTTAAATGGATTCTATACCAAAATAATGTATCAAATTTTAAGTTGCACAGCCTGTGGTTGAATATAAATGTATTCATATTTGACATTTAATACTATTTGGATGTTGAACCGATTCCGGGAGCTATGTAGTGCACGGCATAAGGAGTACAATCCCCTTTGGGAATCATATTATCTTTTCAGACTTGTTTGGCATGAAACATTCCGGGCTTCACACAATTTCGGTACACTCACACGTATCCACAGATAGCACCCATGAACGTGCCAATAATTCAAACTATAACTTTCCAAAATATTAATACTCTTTGGAAAGTGACAACTCAGTTTACAAGCTGCCACTTGATGACTTAATCTTCACATGAAAGAAATATTCACTGCCCTCAGCCACAGCCTGAGCTCAGATAATAAACCCTATAACCTTACTCACCACTGTGTTCCTGAACACTGTCAGTTTGTTTTTGATTTATTGTTATTGTTTATGTTATCCCTGTACACAGCGACAGTATTTAATTAGGTGTATAGCACCACCTACTGTTTCTCTCCAGAGATTTTTCCACATTTATAAGCCAACCAATCATTGGCTCAGAAAGAGACACTGACTTTCATAAGCTGGCTTCCTGGGCAGTGATTCATATTTTTTCCTCTATTTTTGACAGGCTTAAATGGCCACCCACTCACTTCAAATGCAATTTATTTCCTCCACAGTGTTTAAAACCCAAAGACCAGCCACCACTGATAAGCATTATATGAATAAATTCACTGTGTATGTATGAGTATCTTCTGCCCTAATGTTGCTTTCCTGGTCAGAATTATTGCATTTTACAAGACCACTGAACACTTCAAATGGTCTGTTATTTCTCGTCCTCTATGTAGGTCTGGATGGAGGCCGTGCATTTTTTAATGCAGTGAAGGAAGGTGACACTGTGATCTTCGCCAGCGATGATGAGCAGGATCGCATCCTATGGGTGCAGGCCATGTACCGGGCCACTGGCCAGTCACATAAACCGGTACCACCTACCCAGGTCCAGAAACTCAATTCCAAGGGTGGAGCTTCGGCGCAGATGGATGCGCCCATCTCTCAGTTCTGTAAGTTAATGCACTGGCAAAGCATACACCCCCTTCTCACACTCACATAATTTATCACAGTTTATTTTGACCTTTTCTATGTAAATGTCAGAGCAAGCTTTTTTCAAGGCTCTATATGACCTAATGTTAAACTAACTTACGTAATATAATTATGGAGCAGTGGTGTGTGCTTTATGTTAACCTTGAGTTATGACCAGTTTGCAGCCCCTGGGGAACCACTGACAGTAATGTCACTCAAGTCATATGGAGACACCGGCACGCATACACAGTGACATTCAACCTTGCACAATATGTGCCTTACTGTTTGCACTTACTGGCACAGTGAGCACTTAAAGTCACAAGAGACTCTTATGCCAGAGTTCTACTGTACCACCAAAAGTTAATTACCAGAATCCATTAAAAATGAATCATTTCATTTAATTACTCAAGAACCTTTGGTCAATGTTGAGAAACTAATATTTTCACCCATACACCAGCTTACAATCTTTTAGCAGACTGCAGTGGTAGCAAAGGGAAGGTAAGAGTGTGTAGAGTGGAACGTCTGTTCATTCTGATGTCCCCATCTATGTCGTACTCCTTGACTTCTGTGTTAGGTTTTAGCCTGCCCACCAAAAACGGAAAAAGATGGAGCCACTTTCAGAACATGACTTCATCGGTTTCTCAGTGTTTTTGCTGCATCTTTGAGAATAATATAGTAAAACATACGTAATCTGACTCATTTTGTAAAATAACCAATTTCTTTATCAAAATTTTCTTTTGGACCTTGTTTTTTTAATTGTGGTGCTTTTGCATATTGTCTTAAATTTGACCTAAACCTAAAACATTACACTGAATAAGTGTAAAATATATGCAGTTTCTAAATCAGTATACAGTTCAAACTAACCTATGTGTAATAAACTGAAAGCTGCTCTATCTTTGAAATTTAGTAAAAGCAGTAAATAAGAACCCTTTTATAATTACAGAATTACAGTCTGATCCCAGTGGAACAAAATGTTTTCAATAGAATGTAATTACATTTTGAATTCTCAAAAGAAAAATCTATATGCTTTTCCTCAAACAGGCAAAAAATTAATCAGTCAAATTAAGACTATAGAGTATATTAACAAAATAGATCCTGCTATTCAGAACCAAATAAAAGTTTTTGGTGTGCATCAGTATCCAGAAGAATATTTTTGTCAGAAATGTCTTTGGAAAGCTACTGAGATGTCCCCAATTTTTTGTAAGTGTACAATTTTTTTAATCAATCAGGGCAGTCTAGCATGAAAAACTAGTGTTTTGTTATTCATCTTTGAGTAAACTCATACAGCCGATGAAATTCAAAAGGTTTATTAACAAAACAAAACTACCTGCAGAGATTCTTTGTTATTTCTCCATTGATTTTTGTCCAGTATGTGAATGTTTCTTGTGGTCAGTTGATTCCTTACAAAGTTCAGCTGATGCCATTCAACTTTCTCACTATTACACAGACCCTACCCCTCCCGTTCTGAAACATTGTTACACGGAGTAAATGTTTCACACTCTCACCTTTAACACATCCAAGTGGTTTTGAATGGCATAGATAAGTAACACACAACACATACGTTACACACATTTAAGTGCACTCAACAACACTTTGAAATTGTGCTGCAGTTGGTTTTACCAGATTCTAGAATGCTATGAAGGTTCTGGAAAGTTTTCTTTTCTTGTAATCGGAAAGGATAAACTTTCAATGGAAGTCAGTTTGACTTAGATTTTATTGCTATTGGTCTGTTAATCCTGAGATTTTGATATAGTGTAAAGCACAACTTGAAAAGATTCACATTATGTCCAAAAATGACAATAATTTAATACAGACAGTAGCCTTAACATAACAAATAAGCCTAAAAATGATTTGCAGACGACTGGGTTTCAATTTGCCCGATTTGTGTATAAATATGAAGGTTTTCAGAGTCTAATGTGCCAATACTTCCAGTTCTAACTGATTCAGTGCCTTCATAGAATCCTTGTATTTGCTGTTACTGGCAGTAAATACACATTTTTACTCACATTCAAATATGGATGTCTAAAGGTAAGTGTATTTGCCAGTACAGTACAAGTCAGTGTTACATGTAAAGTTAAATTGCTTTTATCTTTCTCCATTAATATGCTGTAATTGTTCATAATCCAGTACACTCATATGGATTATAGAGCAAAGAATCCTGTAAAAAACAGCTGCAGCAGAACAATGAATACAAGAAACAAAAGACACCCGACTTTACCTTTCTCCCCATCTTTCTCTCTCTCTCTCTCTCTCTCTCTCTCTCTCTCTCTCTCTCTCTCTCTCTCTGACTCTTTATTCCTGAATCTCGCTCTTTCTCTCGCTCTCTTTTTGTCTGTCTGTCTCTTTCTCTGTCTCTCTCTAACATTGTCCCACACCAGCTCAGACTGCCTTATCATGTTGGTACAGGTCGTTGTTTTTACGTTGTGTTTTTCCTCCTTCATGCTTTGCTTGTACCCTTCTTTAGTCGTGCAGCTGTACTGGGGTCAGGGTTTTCGTGTCTGCTTTTTTCCTTCAGCCTTGTTGCTAGTCTTTATGTTATTCTGGTTTGTCCCTTCTTACCCTGCTGTCTTCTAGCTGGACTTAAGGGTAAGTGCTTCCCTGTTAGCTAGCACCAGTCAGATAATCCTAAAACCATTATCTGACCAATGCAACGTGCTTTTTTACTCTCTCTGTTCCCTCTTCCTCTTTCCTTTTCTCTCGAATCTCGCTTTTCATGCCTTAGACCAACATAGACTCTTTTTTTTTTTGTCAATTTAATTTAATGGTTGTAGGTCTAAAATATAAACTTCCATTTTTCTTGCCAGTTTAGGATGCATGAACGTTTTAATTCTTCTCTCAGTTTCATAAAGCTCAGTTCTTATGATTGATTTATGTGCATAATTGCCTTCTCTATAGTAGATGATATCACTGGTGTGAGAAGACCCCTCAGAGTAAAGATGAAAGAACGAATTCAGTGTTGAACGTTTTCAGCTGTGTGAGCTTCTGACATCTAAGCAAGATGTACCAAGTGTCTATTTCTACTAATGCTCATTTGAATGATCTTCTAGTCTTTAGATAATCAGAAAAAAAAAAAACATGTTTGATTAATCAAGAATAGTTTGTTGTTTGAAGTTACGATGCTCCGCAAGTCAGACAAATTGTCCATACATTCAGAATTGCTGAATGAATTCAGGACTCACGGTTATCTTTATAATACATGATTCAGTTTGAAATTGAATTAAAAAAATTTTTTTTAATGACGTGTTAACTGATGTAACATTTAGACGGTATCATAGTTCATAACAGCTGAATCGGAACTGCTTTACTCTTGAGGGCTCTGTTGTCTTTAGCCTTTAGCCACTGTCCTTCTTTTTGACTTTGGTTCATAAGAGTTGGCAAATATGTAAGCGGAGTATTCTGAATGCCAATGCCAAAGACTAGGTATTGCCATCCTTCTTTACAACGAAATACTCCTAATTTTTTAATATGTATCAGTTTTTCTGGGCCTTTTTTTGGATAGTTGCTTGGCCCAGCATAGCAACTTCAGCAGTGAGAGAATCTATTTTGAATTTCTGTTTTGATTGCCCATATATTGCTTGAGTAGTTGAGCACTCAAGTGTCACGTTGTCCATTTAGGTGGTGGCAAAAGGGCAGGATTTGTTTGTTTTGTTATTCCCCAATTTTCCCAGAGAATGAATGACCTACTTTTGGCCTCTGTTGGCTTCATGCTAAACCCATGTACTTGCACCAGACCTGTAATGCTAGCCTGTTGGCGTGCCACTTTGGTGGCTTGCTTGCCAGTGTGCTCAGCAATTGTTGTGAACACACTGATAATTTCTCAAGTATTGTCAACTTGCAAATGCTAACAGAAAATAAGGAATGCAAACAGTCCTTCTTAAATGAGAAATGTATCCGCAATTGTTTACTTGCATGACATTGGAAAGCATAGTGGTCTTCCCGCATGCGATTGTAGATAACCATGGAGCATTTACATACACTCATGTTAAAAAGAAAATACGTGAATCAATAACCTAATCTTATTTTCCTGTTAAGATAGTTCTTAATAGTGCAGTCAAAGAATGTGGTGTTTTATTATCGCCATGTTCAGACTCATTAAGACAGCCTCTCTCAGGCCCACTTTTCTTCTTTCTTATTTCCTTCACTTTATTTTCTTTTCAATTATCCAAGCCTGGCTTTACCTTATATGCTCCTTTTGTAAATCACTTTCCCATTTAGCCTATTTTTATATTTTACATACCATACTGCACTATACAGTCTGTATTTTTGCCAACTACTAAAATTTATTTGTTCAGTCCATTTTCTCTGTTTTTTCCATTCCCTCACTTTCCATTTTTGGAAATTATTATTTATTTTAGGAACATTTATTATCTTTTTTGCCACCTCAACACATTTCTGTGTTCTTGGTCCTGCTAATGGATCGTTGTACAAAAAGGTCTATTTACTAGGCTGCTTGTTACAACACACTCTAGACTCTAAATTCAAAAAGCCATGGACAGACCCATTAAAACCCAAATAAAAAGGGGGGAAATAGGTCCAAGATTTACATTGTATAGTCCTGTCTTTTTTCTATGTAAAAAGTCGTTATATTGTCCAGTCACCACTTCCTACCACATTCATAACCATTTCTACCTGTTTATGTGTCAAAAACAACATGAGCTGCCACTCAGTCTATTAGTCTCGAAGACACCGCACACATTTTTCTCTGTATATTGTCTCTCATCAGAACACATTCATCACAGCACCAGTTTGTATTCTATCATTCTGTTCAAAAGGTTATTCTTTAATGGCCAGGCAAGAAGATCTTTATAGCTTTGATAAGGATTTTAATAGTAGGCTAAATAAAGCTTTTTCTTTTTCTACTAAAAAGAAATTTGTCTGTTTTTTAGATAACTGGCTCCATTTTTGTAACACAAGAAGAACAAAAATAAAAATATAAACCATCATTGAAAAAATGAGAATCATCTACACTGAGGAAGAGTGACTTGACCATCTTTGTAGGCCGGCATCAATCATTTCTTATCGTCTTTACACATTCATAAGAACATACAAAACATGTAAAAATGTTTTGAAAAAGGTTGACTACGACTTTGGCTTATTTTTGTAGTGTATTTTAACCCATCAAAGGACACTAACTTAACTTGCAAAAACCTGCTGTAAAATCCTCCTGATTTTCTGACATTTTCATTTTTACAAGCACACAATCCATCATTCTCTCTAAGTGAGTGACATTAACCAGTTGCGAATGGCAGAATCTATTGTATTCATGTGAATGTAAAAGCATTACAATTCATCATTAAGAATTCCGCCTGTACCCACTTTCCCACAAGCTATAATTATAGGTTTTCACCAACATAATTTTTTATAGTGAAATTTTTGGAGAGACTGCACCCAAATCAGTCCATGCATGTCCATCCAGTTTGAATGTGGGTTGATGAGTTGAACTTGAGCATCACCCAGTTCCATATTGCTAGGTCTGATTGAACTCTGCTTGACTTTTGCTGCAAGTTGACAATGTGAAAGCTGAAAGTCTTTGAGTTGCTGTAGAGTAGCTGAACTAGATGCTGATCTTTTGTTGAAGAAAGATGGATCATTCTATGGGCTGTCTTACTAACTTCCTCTACCTTACACCACCCCCTTTCCCTGCGTCTTGCGTGATTGGCTGGATTAGATGCTGACAGGGCACAGAAGCACGGCATGGATGAGTTTATCTCGGCAAACCCCTGTAGTTTTGATCACGCCTCGCTGTTTGAGATGGTGCAGAGGCTCACACTGGACCACAGGCTCAACGACAACTTTGCATGTCTGGTAAGTAGGACTAGCTTGATGCCCCTTTTCACCCAGTTTTGTATACACTTTATTTATTTATTTACTTTCTGCAAGCAGCACAGGTTCAAATTGGCAAAAAGGCCTTTTACCTGCCCAATTCTGTTAGTGCCTATAATTGACTACAACTAGCTTCGTTGTGCCCACATTACATACACAGTACAATGGGAAAGCGCAAAGGAGTTCATTGCAGATCTGAGAATGATGATTCCAAGATCATCCATTCAAACAATTGCATGCAAGTTTAAGGTAATTGGATGTATAGCTACTTTTCTGAGGTCTGTGACCCTCAGCTGAGAGGAAATTCGTTTGTATAGTCAGAAGCAACCCAAGAACCACCAAGAACCCAGGAAGACTGCAACAACTGTTAAGCAAGGTGGTGGCTGCATCATGCATAGGCTGTTCTTCCCACCTCTGATTCCTGCATATATGTCTTTTCCAATGTCTTCCTCTGATTTGAGCAAGCAACACCATGGGAAATGAAAGTTGCAATATTTAATTAGAAACTTGCAGATTTTTCACAGAAAGATTCTATACCATCAGCTGAGTCAGTTTGTTGCTCCCAAATTCTTTTTATTTTTATAGTCAGGCCTCAGTGACCACTTCTTCCCAGGCCATTTCATCTAAAGACAAAGTTGTGAAAAGTTCATTGCATGCTTTTGCTTTGCAGGCAGTTCTTCTACTAGCACTTGACCCTCAACCTCTTTACTGCTTCACAGGGTTGGTTTAGCCCAGGACAAGTCTTTGTCCTGGATGAGTACTGCGCTAGAAATGGAGTGAGGGGATGTCACAGACACTTGTGTTACCTTGGTGACCTGCTGGAGAGAGCCGATGTGGGGAACATGATTGACCCGACGCTGCTGCACTACAGCTTTGCTTTCTGTGCCTCGCATGTCCATGGGAACAGGTACACTTACATTATTCAACTGCTTACCGTACTACTAATGGTAGTTTACAATGCCATGGACATAGGGTTGCTTAACCTCTCAGACAGTATAACTACACAGCTATCAAACTCAGTTTTAAAAAATAGAAACCTGTGGGACCCCACTCCCACTAAATATGCTAAATCAAGGAGTTACACAAAAATCACAGTAGTTCCTGCTTCAGGATTGGAAAATGAACAAAGATCTCAGGGTGCAAGGGGGTTAAGAAAAGTAATTAAGGGCCAGAGGGTGATAGAGCTTTTGCTTCAGCTTTTGTCTGTTGAGTTGTTTTCTTTCTCCTTTGAATGTCATGTATGTTTTTTTGTTGTGTGGCATTTCACATTATTAATTTTGGTTTGTCATTTGTTCTTCCTCACCTTAATCCATCTCTTCCCCTGTATTTCAACAGTGTTCGTTAAACCGTAAAGGCTCCCTCCTTTCCCCTTTCTCATTGATTTGCTCCCTGAATCTCTTTGTTGTATTATCACTCACCTCATCATATGTTCCTGATAGTCAGAGGGGGTCTGAATTACAGGGGTGTGGCTCTAAGCCAGGAGGGAAAAAGGAGTCTAAAAAAAAGAGGAACAGTAAGGCTCAGCCAGTCCCTGTGTGCCAAAGGTAAGAGGGCTTTAAATGCAGAGATGTAACCCAGTATATGATCAGTGTTTTTAACCCTTTTTCTGAGAGCAGACTCAGATAAGAACACATTATAAAACAGCAGGATTAAATAATAATTACAAATTTCACTTAGAAGTGAATCATTGAGCAACATCACAATATACTGTCTGGCAACATCAGCTGCAATCTGTTAAATATGCCATCTAATAGAGTTGCATTCTGTAAAGATCACAGATTGCTGTGAGCTTAACCTGCACTAGTACAGTCGGTGTCATACTCCCAGTTTAAGGCCTCATTAGTAGGTTGTGCAACAACATAAAGTCATAACGTGCCTTCGTTTAAATTGTGTTCAAAATGATGTTCATATTTTCTTCTAATGGTGATCTAAGTACATTGTTTGACCCCTAACAGGATTCAAGGGTTTAGGAGCAGTCTCAATTTTGAACAACAGAGAAATTGCTCCGTTCTTAAAATAGGACAGATTTATTTTTGGTTGCGCCGTTGGGAAGGCAAGGTGGGTGGAAGGCTCCCTCTAGCTTTTGTAATAGAAAACAGATAGTGACAGTAAGTGTTTCTAGATTGTCCTGTGGCTCTAACAGTACAGAGTTGTGGTGTTAACAGGCCAGAGAGGTTTAACCTAAAGTACAATGTTTTAAAATCGCCATCTTTAAGTGTCTGTCCATCTCACTCCAGAATTTTAGTTTTTAAATATTCTATCTATCTGAAAATGAAAATGAACCTTTTGGAGTTTGTAAGAAATGTTTTCATATTGTTTTAAAGCACATAAACGTATATTTTGTTTTATTAGTTTGTCTTTCTTAAGTATTCTCAGTTATGGGTGCACTGGGGAAATGCAATACAACAAAAGAGATGAAATAATCAATCATGATTTTACAGTCAAACTTTGACAAGGATATTCCTTTGATGTTGCCTCAATGATATGTTTCCTGTCATCCATATTCAAAGGAAAGCACTAATCAGGCATATTCGATCAAAAATACAGTCATATGAAAAAGTTTGTTCACCCCATGAACACCTTTGACTTTTTTAACATATTTAAACATCTGGACATTTGATCTTCTTTTAAACAATATTGAGAGATGGTGATATAACTGAACACATAAACCTAAAGAAATAATGTGTAAAAATGTAGTTATAAGCAATTTTCTTGCCCATACAGTGTCTTGTGAAAATATTCACCCCCTTAGATTTTTTTTTTACCTAATTTGTTATATTACAACCTGGATTAAATGATTGTTGTTGTTTTTAATGTGATTTGGATGTGATGCATCTGCACAAAATACTCTTAGGTTGGTGAAGTGAAATGAGAAAAATATAAATCAAAATATTTGGAAATAAAAAAACGAAAATTGGCTGAAAAGTGACTTGCAGCTCGCAAAAGTGGGCTCTACAAAGTATTGACTTTAGGGGGGTAAATAGTTATGCACACTAAAGTAATTTTTTTTCCCATTCATTGTTTGTTTCACAATAAAAAAAATTAAGTTCAAAGTAAATGAAATGATGAACTTGATTAAAATGATGATTTTAATTCAATTTCCAGGTTATCAGGTTGCAAAGCATGAAAAATGCACAATATGTTCAAATATGTAAAAAGAAAGGGGTGTCCAAACCTTTTAACATAATTATATATGATTAGTTAAAATGTGACCTTTAAAAGCTATAATTTAAATAGCTGGCCTATCAAAAACTCATTTTAGTTGGTAATTGCTGTTTTGGTTTGCTTGAGGCCAGTGACAGGCTCAAGAGGTGTGGGAATCAGTAGTAATAATAATTAACGAACTGTTATGCAGTGTGCAATACGTGATCACTGCACTATTTACACATTAGTGATGAGTGCGGACTTCGTTCAGGGTTTCAGCAGTCACACGTTTAGCCTTAGTTGTGGCGAAATATCATGTGAACAGTCTAAAAATATAGAAAATATATAAAAAATAGGAAACATTTTTCTTTCCCAAGAGCATTTAAACATATGAATATTTGACATTCATTCTAACAATATTATGAGATGATAGATAATGAGAGGTGTAGGTCAGATACCAAAATTTTTTAAATGAATTCATCATGCAGGAAGTGGAAGTGTCGGATTGCAATGAAAGAAGATAAAGGTTACTAGGAACAAAACGTGATTAAACATTTAAACTGATATGAGCATTATTTCAGTATGGAGATGGGTTGCCATGCTTGCTAAAGCAAAACTCCAGATGTGTCAGCATGGAAATGTAGAGGTTACTAATGGTGCCCTGCGATAATCTATCCCATGCAGCTTGAATATTCTCAAAACATTTCCACAGATCTTGAAGTGTTGAGCGTTGTGTAGTCCTGATAGCTCTGGTGATGTGCGTCTTGGAATAGCACATTGTTAATCATCTTCACCAAGACAAACACAGCACTCTGATCGTGACCCACTGACATTTTGAGTGACTGCATGACAGTCTGGCACGACACCATTAAAGTCTTTGGTAATGTTGATGTGGTGTTAAGGGCAGTTGTTGTAACAGTCTGGGTGTAGTCCTTTGTTGTACAGCTACCTGCCAATGGTGCTGGCAACAGGATGATTCGTGAAGGGTATGAACTCTTGCTTAATGTTAATTGTGTTTTTTACTTAGTACATGTTTCCACATCCGTCATGCTGCTGGTGCATGCCTTCTATACACTGCTGCCGAGAGCATGCTGTGGTAACATCCACACAACCAAAATTGTGTGTATTATTTAGGCAATCTTGCTTCCCCAAACCCTAAACTCAAATTGCTTTTGAACTCTTTTTGGAGGCATACTTCACTTGTAAAGGCTGCTACCAACACAATAGCATGGGTCAGAATAGAAATCATGCACAAAATGATGACCTTATTTAGTCAATTAGGTACAGTGAGAAGGCCTGTCCTTTAATATGTTACAAGCATGGCCAAGCATGAAATTTGAATCATTCACATGATATAATGTCACATTATATCAGCACATTTCATTCCTGTCAGCTGATTCCTTTTTGTTTTGTTGATGAATGTATGTTAAAAATGACAAAGGTTTCTCACGGGTTATCCTAATATTGACTGTACTTGGATCAATATTGTAGTAGTTAATATGATTTAAGAAAACACAGCTGAAGTGTTTTTGTCAGATTATAATTGTGATACATGTTGAATATAATTTATTTCTATAATTTATCGTGAGATGTAATACTTTGGTTTCTAGTATTTCAATATGAGAAAAGCAAATAATCCATTAGTTCTCATTTTCTGCAGATGTTCCCAAAATATCTTTGAGGTGATAAAGATTTCGTTTTGAAATAAGTATATCCTCATGCAGGATGTTTATAAACAGTTAATGTTGAGTGATGTGTATGCAGACTGAATTATTTACGCTTTCACAAATAGGCCTGATGGTCTCGGAACAGTAACCGTGGAAGAAAAGGAACGCTTTGAAGAAATCAAAGAACGATTACGTGTTCTGCTGGAGAACCAGATCACAAACTTTAGGTGAGTAGGCGCTATTAGGTCACGTACTGTGTAGTGCACCTTTATTTATCTATTTATCTATTTATTTATTTATTTTTAGAAATGTCTGCTGGGTTTTTTTAGTCCTGTATCTCAAAAACATACTGCCTGCAGCACTGCTCATTGTGGTTTTGTTCCTGACACAGGTATTGTTTTCCTTTTGGGCGCCCTGAAGGAGCACTGAAAGCCACTCTGTCTCTCTTGGAGAGGGTAATGACATCATTGTTTTCTGTGTGTGTTTGTGTGTGTGTGTGTGTGTATGAATCTGTGTCTGTAGAGGGAGAGAAAAGAGAATCAAAGCACCAAAGCTCACAACTCAATATTAAAAATGCCGACAGTAACAGTTTATACACTGTCTATTCTCAGGTTCTTATGAAGGACATTGTGACCCCAGTCCCACAGGAAGAGGTAAAGGGCGTGATCCGTAAATGCCTGGAGCAGGCAGCTCAGATCAACTACCAGCGCATTACTGACTACGCTAGAGTGGAAGGTGAATACCTTTGCCTTCTTATTTCACACTATTCCTTTAATCTTTTCATTCACCAGTTTGATCTGAGCTGTAGAGAGAGCAGTGACTTCAGCAGAGGTCTTCTACCCTGACTTGTGTTTTCACACTGACAAACGGTTGTGGATGTAAAAGCTGTTATTGGCTGTTTAGAGCTCAAAGAATGACGAGTGAAGTCACATTAGAGCTTTTTTCCTTTACTGTGGACTTGCTGATGACCACATGAGTGTTCATGCATGTGTGTAGATTTATCATAAAAGTATAACTATACATGTGTTTTTATATAGTTATATAACTTCTTAGTTTTTAATGTTTTATATTTATTTGTGTACAGAAATGGTTTACTATGCAATGAATTGGTATCATTTATTTTCTTAATATTTCATCATTTCTACTATAAAAATGATGCACTGTATCAGTATCTTTTGTATTTCCACAGACATTTGATTAATTTTAGGTCAATTAATATGTTATAACATGTTAAGGTCCGGATGCTTTTGTGTGTATCCTCTTGTTATAGACTTGTGAGTGAAAATGCATTCAAATTCATAGAGTGAAGAGCTTCTGACCTTCCATTCACTTAAGGTGACACGGCAAATGGAACATAAGGACTTGACATGAAGATGTAAAATGTCCTCCATTACCCTGCACCTTTCTGTTTCTCTGTATACAATTCTGCCCAATTCCGAAACCAAGAGCTATCTTTTACGATTATTCTTGCAATTGTTTGAATAAAGTACAAATACTGAGATCTCTCTTTGGCCTGATAGAGATTCCTTTCATTCAGGTCTTCAGACAAAGGTTAGTGAACTGGGAACATGAGGTAATCAAGTAAGCTACAGAAGAAGGAACAGTTCTGAAAGCGAAGTGGTGATACAGATTTAAGGGCTACTACAATTACATTAATGTTTGGCTGAACAGGAGATACCTGTTGATCCTGCCCAGAGAATTGGACAAATCCCAGACATGAAAACCCAGTGAAAGAATAAATGAGCAACAGCAATACCTCAATGGAAGGACCTAGAAGAAAAAAGAGGATGATCAAGATCTCATACAGGAATATCGTGATGGTCTGGTTGGAATTGGGCTTTTTTCCCCCCTCAAAAAAGACAGGGGACCTTGTTCATTTGGGTTCTCCCTGTCTTTTGACCCCACCTCACCCACCACTCCCCAACCCCCAACTATCCCTTATAAGGGTCCTAACCCTTATAATGTCTTATCCCTCATGAAGTGTGATCCCCAAGGGTCACAAATGGTGAACAAAGCCACACAGTATTATACTTTTAGTCTTCAGGGGCGTTGTCTGTTCTCCTTTTCAACTGATTTCGGCACCATTGTCTTTAAAATTACAGTTTGCATAAATGACCACCAGACATGCCCTTCACCATCTTGAACCCTTAACCATCTTGAACCCTTTAACCCTTAAACTCTGACCCCAAACTCTTGCATGCCAAAACCCTCTTTTTCTTCAGGAAAAAAGAGGGAAATGTATGATCACCCTGTCTACTCCTTGGCAACACAAGTGATGGATTTAACCATCCGTGAGTAATTTCCTCATCCTTTTCATCTCTTACCCTCTTTCTTCACTCCTGTTCACCCTGTCTTTCATGGGACTGTCAAACCTGTTTTAATTTCAGTTTTATTATTTTGAAAGGAGGTTTACATTATGTCTGAACAACAATGAGATATACACTGATAAGCCATAACAGTATAGTTGTTTCTAAACTAATTTTCCATTTAATCAGCTCCATTTCCCATATAGAACATACAGTTCTATAATTATAGACTGTCTGTTCCTCTGCATACTTTGCTAGCCTCATTTTAACCTGTTCCTCAATGGTCAGGACCCTACAGGACCACCACAGAGCAAAGCATCTTAGTAACACTGACATGGTGGTAGCATGTGTGTGTTGTGCTAGTAAAATGGACCAGAAAGGTTTTAAATGTAGTGTGCACATAATGTGTACTCTGTTGCACATTCCAACCTATCTGCACCACTTTGTAGATGTAAAGTTAGAACAGAAGCTCAGACAGAAGCTCAGATTTTTGCTGTGGGCTGAAAATTTCTAGTTGGTGGACTATTCTCACTCCCACAGTGACAATGAGGGGTTTAAGCACTCCGGCAGGAATACCGTGTCTGATCCTCTCGTACCAGCTCAAACACAGATTGATATATTAGCAAAATATCTGTAGCCTTACCACCAATACCAACACTAGTGTTCATTTTAACTAGTGGATGAACTAGATTTTTTAAACAACACATTTATCATATAAAATAAAGAAATGTGAAAATTTGGCCAGACAGGCTCATGATTCTGTGATACATACATTTCCAGAACCAAAGGAGATAAACTTTACTATGTTTTCACCATCATCCATTATTTATTGGGTCATCCAGTAGGTTTTGTCCCTTATATCCACTGTAATTCCATGGAGTGGACAGGAAAATGTGTCAGTTATGACCACATCTGTTTGTGACATAACACGATCAAACATCTGTTCAGCTTCTTTTTGTTCTTTTTTTTTTTTTTTTTTTTTTTTTGAAGCTCATGCTCATGACTTGAATGCATTTTTGCTTTTCACTTATCTCTCTCAGTTGTCTGCTTGTGTGTCTGTGCTGTAGTGTGGTTTCACTGGGGATTCCAGAGCACTTCAGCAGGTGACTCCGCTGCCAGGAGAACTGAAATAGAGCAACAGAGAAATGAGTCATATGTGTCAGAACCAGTGTCATGAATTTGTTCACGGCAAGCTGTTGTCAGTGTTTTGTTGGGGTGAACAACTCTGTGGTCTCCTCGTTGACTGTGTCATGTTGCTTCTTCACTGTGATTTTTTTTTCTGCCAGGTAAAAGTCTGTGTCTTTGTTTGTCGCTGGATGTTTTAGTTATTTTTGAAGGGATTTGTCTGCTTACTAACACCCTAAAACTTCCCCTCTGCGTGCAGTCAGGACTGAAATTTCAGGGAGTGATGTCTGTCACTTTGCGGCTTAAACACCATTCAATGAGCATTAATTCATAATAATAATTACTCTGTTTCTCTCTTTTCTTTTCTTTTCTTTTCTTTTCTTTTCTTTTCATTTTCTTTCTTTTTCTTCCTCTCTCTCTCTCTCTCTCTCTCTCTCTCTCTCTCTCTCTCTCTCTTTCAAGTTGAGAAAACTCTAAAGGATCAAAGGGATCCAGGTGAAGCCATATTTGACATCAACCTCTGTCCCCTCCAACATATATCCCAGTACACTCAAACACAAACATACTCTCCCTCACAAACCTATCTACAGTGAAACAAGGCCAGACATCCCCAGACTGAATAAAACCCCTTCACTCCTTGACACAAGAACTTCCCCTGTGCAATTCTGGCATGGTCTGTCTTCTCTCCTTGAGCCACACTGAATGCTGCAGATTGTTTGTGGAGATAGTATACTTCCAAAAACCAACACAGCAATATGTGGTCAGCTGTGACCAGCATCAGCAAAGAGTCCTATTAATTATTTGTGACGGGCCAGTTGTGCAATACTATCTATCACAAATATCTCCATGGCTGCATTTTCGATGTGTTAAACTGTAAAATGGCGTGTGATCTCAGAGTGAAAACGTCCACATTGGTTGTTTAATCAGCCTGTAAAATGACTCCTTTGTACGTTCAGAGGAAACGCCACCTGTAGCGATGAAGAAAGAACTACAGGCGAGTCCTCTTAAGGCTGTTGCACACCAGATGCACCATGCCGCGCACCAAAGTTCATAACCATTGTTGGTGCTGTTGGTGCTGATGCCACGTGTCAACACACAGTGGTGCCCAAGGACTCTGAGCACTTTTCAATTTCTCTGCGTAGCACAGCATGCCAGGCAGGATTTTTCATTTTTACTCTTGAGCTTGTTTTCAGTTTAAAGAAGAGCTTTGATATAGAATGTCCATTAGAGCTCTTACCTTGGTGCTTCATTTGCATGACCCTGTGCAATCCAGTGCATCTTTCTTGCAACAACTTTTAAAGTTGACTCAGAAGAATTGAATCAGAACTCAGAGTTGACTTATCAAACCCAAAATTATTGTAACAATGATCAACACCTAATAAACTTGACCTAACCCTAGCCTCGGCCTTAATCTACACCTAAACTTTACTTTAACCCTTATTTGAAACCTAACTTTAACTGTATGGAAATGAGGAATTCTTTTCCATTTAATTTCACAATTAATTTATTTTTTAAGCTCCAAAAACTTTATGAACAACAAGATTAATTCAACATTAACTCACAGTGGAGTTTTTTTCAATTCTTCTTCAAGTACATGACAGGCAGGCCATGGGAATATGCATGTGTTTCACTCAACAGTGCTACCAGTGGCTAGTGCAAACATAGTGCACCTAATAGGTGGCATTTGTGGTCTAAAACCATTGACCTGTATGGACGTTTCTATAAGAGATCATGTTGTTCCTAGTATAGTCCCCCTGGTGGATAGGTAATTCATAGTTAGATGTCTTCTTCCCACCCTGATTGTAAATTGAAGAAGTCCACACATCTAAACAAAGGGAACATATAGCATTAGGAACAGTTTAACACAGTGAAAATGGATGAAGTATGAAAGCTGGATAATGATGATAATCATGGATTATCATTATTGCCTGTCATTACTTCATGTTGTGTTGATGACATCTTGACTTTTAAGAGCCAACCAGCATAAATGTTTAATAGATATCAGCAATATCTCTAAACTTTACACTTATAAGAATTTAAGCTGCCTTTTAAGAGTGCAATAAAGTCAACCAAACCATTGAACCAAATTTTTTAACTCAGCAGTGTTTGCAACATTGCATAAACGGTGCTGACCCATGTTTCAATGGCGACATCAACTTTTGCTGCTTATCATTATTATGTATTTTTGTTATCTGTCTTATTCCAGTTGTCTTGTTGAAAAAATGTTTTATTATATGTTAAAACCGTTTTTATGTCCTGCTTTCATTTCATTGAATCAAATGTCTCACCGTCTGAGCTGCTGTTTGTCTTATGTGTGGCATTTCCACAGATTTCACAGGTTGTTTGCCAGCTAATTAACTTAATTCAGTTCATGGATTTAGTTGTTGTTTTTTAAGTGAATTGGCCATTTCTGAAGAATTCTCTGTGGATTGTTTGAAAATATTTAATATTATATTCCCTAACAACTGAAACAATGCACTGCAGCACCTGATTTAATAATAAAGTGCACTAGGGGTGCCGCGGTTAATCAATGTAATCAATATTTATTCCGAAAAGTCACTTTTGGATTTGACTCATCTCCAAATGTGCTGGAATAATGTTTAGGCATCGATGGTTAAAGAAGTCTTCCTTATGAAAGATGATCAAATAAGTGTCATCAACCACATAATTGTTTTTGCATGCAAAATGGGTGTTTTGATGTTAGCTGCTTAGCTCCTGTTCCAAAGAATATCACTGCTTTTGACCTCTGTTCTTACACACTTTTCTGCTCCAGAGAATGTAGCCAACCTAGCTACACCTGCCAAAAAACTGGAGCATGTCATTCGCCTGGCAGAGTTAGTCATAGAGGTTCTCCAGCAGAATCAGGATCATCATGCTGAGGTGAGCAAGGCCTACATTACTTTCTTAAATTTCCCTCCTTTTCTCTATCTAGCCAGTGTCTCAGGCCTTATACTGTGTAGAGTGTCTTCTATAAAGGATGTATATTTCCTCTTAATAGCAGCTGCACAATTTATACCAGTACAGTGTGTTAAACTGTAGTTGATGGTGATACTTTTGCTTTGATTCAGTCTCATTCATCTTCTGTTTCTGGATCTTTCTCCTAAAACAAACTCAAAATACAGGATGATTGTTTGTCTTCACAGATACAAGGCTTTTACCTGGAAAAGCACAATGCATAGAAAAAAAAAATGTGAAAAAAAAATTGCAAATGGGGTTGACAAGAATCTTAAAATTAGTGCATTAGCCAGTCTGCATGATTCAGTAGTTGTTTACATCCACCAACTGGTCAGCAATATACATGGTTGGCATGACTACAGTACATGCAGTTTATATTTAGATAACCCGTGGTCTTCCTGAGCTCTACAGATTTACTCTATTTTTTTGAATATGCTTAACAGGCTGCGGTCACAAGTACAGGAGACCAGTCGGTACAGTATCCATGTTTCCTTCCTTCTCAAGTCCTCATCACATAGTGTATCTTTCCCCTCAAGCATGTCAAGTCACGCTAGGGGCTTTACTGTCATTTTTGGGGTGGGTGGATGGATGTGGCAGTTACATAAAGAAGGTTGAGCATGGAAGGGAACTGATGAGATCACATTAGGTATCTAATATGTCTACTAAGGTCTGAAACCCCTAAATGGCTTTCTTATGGATCTTGCTTAAAGCATAAAGCATGGACTTTCTATGCCAAAATAATAAGGTGTAAACAGAGGTTCTCCATGGAAGAATCCCAAATGTCCAGAGTTCATCTCAGTATCTTATGTTCTAAGCAGTTTGCACATATATGAATGAATATTTCCCATGTCTTTCTCAATGCTCAATCCATCCTTTGGGCTTGGGCAGGGAAAAGAGGTACGTGAGCACACTGAATGCAGTGAATTAGCTCTTTTGTTCCCCAATAATGGTTTGTGCATGAGATGTGTGGGGCCTCTATTCCTGTAATTCCCTATTCTTCCCAGTATGGGGAATTGTAGTGTTTTGTCTGACTTCAGAGCGTCCCAGTTTGATAGCACTGTCTCTGTCTAGTCTCTCTTGAAGGAACAGACTGTAAGACTTGCATCCCATGTTGCAGGGGTCGGTCAAGATGAAAGTTTATCTTTTCCTACAGAGAATGTATATATAGCTGCACCACCCCATCCCTTTATTTTGTCATCTGAGCCTTGTCCCAGTTTGCCTTGTCAGTTTCCCCCCTTTTGGCTAGTGTTTCTATGGCCCCCTTCCAAAGTTGAATTCTACTTTCTCTCTATATACAATAATCCAAAATCACAGCCTTGCTACTTCCCTTGGATGTTTCTAGTCAATTGACATCAAACAAAGCATTGGGTGACATTGTTTCATATTGCAAGAAAAGTCTTGGGGAAGGAGCTTGGAGTTGATTGGATTTGACATATCAACCCTCTTTCTACCTCTACTTTTTCCTATTTGTGTGTCTGGTTGAGCTCGGCCATATGCGTTGCCCTGCTACCCTGGCGAATGCTTTGTTTTTTGTTTAACATTTAAGATGTTGTGGTCAATGTAGTGTATTCAAAGGTTAATGGTGGCTAGGCCAGGTAAGTGACACGGTAAGTTCAGACCCAGTTTGTAACCCAGTTCCAACTGACCTTGGGGGGGAAAACATGGACGCTTTGGAGTGGGTTGGCAGGAAATAATGACTAAACAGCATGCTGCCAAGGGGAAGGGAAGGATTAACCTTCTCAAAGGCTGATCAGTTCCCTGAATGACTTTGCCAATGGTCAGGTTTTTTGTTTCTTTTAGCAAGAAGAATAATAACTGATGCCAAGACTGCACGCAAGTTGGTCCAGAGAGTCTGAGAGAGAGCATATGAGAGCTTTTTTCCTCAGAATTCCATTATGTCCAAAGCCGATCAACATTCTTGGCAATCAGACCAAAAAGAAATATTTATTCATACCAAGAAAATCCTACTCTGCTCTCAAACCTTTTTAAGAAGCTTGCTGCATGCTTGCAGTCTTAGGCATGCAAGGTATTGCAAGGTTGCATGATGACGAAACACATCCCCATCCTAATGGCAGGGATGCAGTGATGTGAATGGTTGAACAACTACATCTTCCATCTGGAGAGCGAACGCATGCAGCGATTTATACTTCACCTGCATGAGAAATGCACCTCTTCTGGCATCTTGACTCCACTGATCAGAGATTTACTGTAAATAAGAAAAGGTTTTTGTGAAAAGCAGTAGTTCTGCCCACACATTAGCACATTTGCAACACATGACTGGAGTTGTTTGTGTAAAACACTGGTAAATATAATGCATACAGATGCAGGCTGTTAAAAAAATACAAATGAAAAATAATATTTCCTTGTACGATTACTATTTTTAAAGGGCCACATATAATTACAATCTGTGTCACCAATATTCATGAGTTGAATCTTCTGTCATTAATTATTAGGTCAGTGTTTCATTTTCATCACATGAAAACAATTTATGGAAAAATGTGGAACATTTTTTCTGTGTTGCAAATCACTGAAATTTATTTTAGAATTTGAGGTGCCTTAGACTAAATCTCTACTAATCTTGATAAACTCTTGTCTACTGGTGTAAACTGGTTAAAAAAGTGGTTAAAAATATTATTCATAGAAAACAACAAAGTGAATATAAATACCATACGTATTGAATTACAATTGCACAATAGGTTCAGCATCTTCAAATGAAACAAGGGCTTCATTTAATGCAGTTGATTTTTAGTTCAAATTTAAAGCCCCTGTCTACTGGTGTTAAATATCTAAAAATGTTATAGTCTTAACATTTAAGTTATTGTTATAGTCTTGTGTTATATTCTTAACTCTTATAATTTGTTCACTTGTTCTGACTGATATATAATATTTTATACGAAATATATACTATATTTTATATAATATTTTATAAGAAATAAAAAACAAGAAAATTTGCCATTTGCTCATCTCACAGCATGAACCTGAAACAATCTGTTGCATACATTTCTGAAATTGCAATCTGACATCTGGAGCTTCTGCAGCATTTAAGGTGGAACAGCTAATTCTAAGAAGCTGGAGAATAACTCCAGCCTCATTGGTGCAGCTGTGTTTTTGGAAATATGTTCAAAACCCAGCATTTTCACATTGTCTTAGCAAATAATGAGAGAAAGACTTCACAGGATTGTATGATGAACACTGAGCTTCAAATAGCTCAGAACATTCATTAGCACACAGACTTTTGAATAGTTAAATGAACTTAAATAAGAAAACATGCAGCTGCTATGACCAGCAAACTTATACCTGATGTCAGCTGGGCCAAATTTAATCCCACCTAATTTAAATCCAACAGACTGACTCCACAGAAAAGACCAACATATATATATATATATATATATATATTTTTTTTTTTTTTTTTTTTTTTTTTTTCTTTTCTTCAGAGTAAGTTAATCACAAATGCTATAATACAATAATGGTTGGAGGAGAATCATGAAAATGAGTAGACATGGGCTTTAATATTTAAATAGCACAAACATTTGACTCAACAACATAAAATCTGATCACAAATCTATTACTTCTAATGTTTAGCCCAGCTGTCAAAAAAGGGTTGTACTCTGTACTCTTTACTCTTTAATTTTGTGCGTCGTACACACCACATGGCAAGAACCAGTTTACTCCCCTTCCCTTTGGTTAGATAAACTAATCTCTGCTCTAACTCTAACTGTCTTTCCTTTTGTCCTTTTTTCCCTTCTCACGGTCTTTTCCTGGTAAACAAGGCCTTTGCGTGGTGGTCAGATCTGATGGTGGAGCATGCTGAGCACTTTCTGTCTCTCTACGGCGTGGACATGGATGCAGCATTAGAGATCCAGTCTCCTGAAAGCTGGGACAGTTTCCCTCTCTTCCAGCTCCTGAATGACTTCCTACGAACTGACTGTAAGCATCCAAGGTCCCAGAAGCAATTAAGTGGTGATGTAGCACCTGTAATTGTATTGATGATGACAGCATGCACAGTAGGCAAATGTTTTCGGCTGAATAAACCTAAGGCCGATTCACTGATGTCCGTCTCTCTCCTTGCAGACCATCTGTGTAATGGGAAGTTTCACAAGCACCTGCAAGATCTTTATGCCCCCCTAGTGGTGCGATATGTCGATCTAATGGAGTCCTCCATCTCTCAGTCCATTCACAGGGGCTTTGAACGCGAGTCGTGGGAGCCTGTGAAGTAAGACCCTAGTTCCAGCCCACTCTGCAGTGCTGGGTGTGATTGTGAGGCAGGGTCGTTCTTGACACAAATATAATTTAGAGACACTTAGGCCCCAAAGAGCAATGTGGGTAAATGAAAGGTATCATGACAGGTTTCATCCAGTGTTTGGAGGCATTGTGAGCCATATGCATTAAGCAATGGGTGAAGTCTGGTGATGTTTTCCATGTTTGACCGCCTCAGTTACTCTCTAGCCAATCACATGTAGCTGTAGGATATGGTTATAGTGATTTTTCTTTCTGAATATAACAATAGCATTGTACTTCAAACAGTACTGACAATCAGAAAATCTAAGCTACTCCAAGCAAATCGACCTTTCATTGATTTCATAAGCAGTAAGTTACTCCCGTCAGTGCCTTTCATGTTTTCATCTTTTTGTTTTGTAAACTAACCCTCATAAGCGTGCTTGAATGAAATAGGATGTCTTTTATGTGCTAATCAGTTCTTCTGTCTTCCCTGCCTCTCTGATTTTGCTTTGCACATTGATTTCCTTGCTATAGATAATGCTATTGAGATGAGGGTTTGGCAAGCATCCTTTTAATCATATTTCATTCATATTTTTGAGCTACAGAGATGCTCCTTTGAACGGTATTGTGATGAACGGCTGTAGAATAAGCTTATATATAAGGGGGTTATACCCATTTAGCCACGCTCCAACCAACAGTGTCATAGAATGCAGCTTACTTATTCCTTTGTCTTCTACCTGTGTGTTTTAATCCTCACCGCTGGCTGTTTTAGCTGTCAATCTGCTGTTTGTGCCTGCTGTTGAAATGCTGTTTCTGTTTCTTTTTTATCTATATATTTGTTTGTTTGTGTGTATGTATATATGTACGTGCTTTTGTCTATATTATCACCCTTGTTTTGTTTTACTGTAGGTCCTCTGTTTAAATGTTTAGAAACCTTCCCTACATTTAACTGGTTCTTTACGTCTGCTAATTTCGGATGTTTAAAAATGGCTTTTTCCTTTATATAGTTTCTCTTACTTCTTACTTTCTTACTGTGTGTCTTACATTGCTTTTTTGCAGCATTCCATATTGCCACTGTTATGGATTTTTTGTTTCTTTTTGTCTGTTTCTGCAGGAGTTTAACAAGTAATCTGCCCAATGTGAATCTACCAAATGTGAACCTCCAAATTCCCAAAGTACCAAATCTTCCCGTGCCAGTAGCAGGACTATCTGTTAACCTTCCACAAATGCCTAGCTTTTCCACTCCATCCTGGATGGCTGCTATTTATGACTCTGAGTGTGTATTCAATGAGTTTACATCAGATCTGATGAATTCAAAATGTGGCCCCTTGGCATGAAGGTGTTCTCTTAAGGCTGGTTGTTAACTTTGGATAAACAGTAGAAACTGGGAAGGAATTTTTGAAAGCGGACATTGTACTGGCTTGAAAAACATAGTTGAGTTATATTTTTGTTTGTTTATTCTTAAGTACTAAGGCTATGGGCTAAGAACCCGATATATGTAGTGTAAACAAGGGGATTTATATATAGATTAGTTAGAGTAAGTTCAGGTAAACCTGCCTTGCTCTGCATTGTTCCTTTGCTGTCAAAAGTCGATCATTAATAAATAATTAATGATTAATAAATAGTTAACATTGCCTGCAATCAGTATTTTTCCAAGCATCATTGTTTTTAGCACTTTGTTTGTGAATGCATCAAAAATGGCTCTCATATTTCACCTTATAACTGAATTACTAAGTTATTAATGTACAGACGTTTATAAATACCTCTGATACTAATTTTTCTTGAAAAGAAAGTAGAAAATAGACATTAATTTAAATAGCTTTAGGGTGTGGAGAGTTTGAGGTTCACTCTAATTTTGGGGTGAATTATGTAAATTATGATTAACACACTATGCACTACTTTTGTGGAGGTGCTACATAGCTCAGTAGGTAAACACTGGCATATTGCTGTATTCACATGAATGGAATGGTACAACCGTGGGTGTGACAGTTGAATTCCTCTTGCACCATATTATTTTTGAATCCACTTTGGTATAAAACCTCTTGCATGACCAACTCTTAGCATAGTTGAAGAGATGACCCTGATGGTCAGAAAAATGCCAAAATGGGATTTTCCTGGCTCAAAGCAAAGGCTTTAACATCCTGTCCTATTTCTTGCAACCCAGTTCTGTGGACATAGGCTATTTATGTCCAGCCACTTCTGTATAAATAGGCTACTTCATGTAACTACTTTCTAAATACAGTGGACTGAAATTTGTTTGTCAAGCCAGCACAATTCACTATAGCATGTTATATCATGTTTGTACCAAAAATGACACTGTGTTGCCGTCTCAACAAAAGGCAGGAAATACTTAGTAACAATAATAATACAGTGAAATAATCTGTGTAAGAAGAAACGTATGAAGCAATTATTGCCTTTCATGTCATTTTCATGCCAAGCAGATTGCAAGGGGTTTGGGTCAAGCCCGTGTTGTTTGTTTATTTGAAATGAGAACTGAAAAGCTTTTCATTTTCCTCAATGTGCATGCCATTGAGGTGGGACTGAGGTGGTGAGATCTGGATTGCAACCCAAACCTACGAACAGTCAGCCCTAAGTCTCCTTGCTTTCAACTAAGGATTATTTCCCCTAATAAGCATCAGGTTGGGATTGCAGATGAACTCATCTGTGTTCCTCCAGAATCGTTTTTATGATGAGTTTATGACACCCAGCCATTCATAAGGCTGTTTCTTTTTTAGTTCTTTTACAGTCTCTTGTCAGCTCTCATAACATTACTCATAAAATGAGTACATTTTAATCATGTGGAGACATTAGGGTGTAGGTGGTCCTTGACCATAAGGAACTTGTAGAAGCAGCATTCAATAGTGGACCTTTGACATCTGTGGTAATCAATTTTTAGAAGGATCCATCCAGACCTTGAGGTGGAGGGGTTTGTTAGAGGGTCATTAGGTTTGTTTGAAAGGTGTCAGTGGGTGTGGGTTGGTGGAACTCCCTGCCTGGTCATAGACTCCCTGCTTGGTCTTTTTGTCTTTCAAGAAAATGCTCTGAAGCAGTCTTCACGTCAGCCTTCAGCTGGCATCCAAGGCAGTAGAAATTAGCCATCATGGAGTTTAAACATGAGAGTGGCCTTCAGATTTTCATACCTGTATGCCACAGCAAAAGTTGTGAAATCAACAAAAATTGTATACAGTTAAGTAAAGTTCATGAAATTATAGCATCCTGTGGACCAGACTAATTCATTGATTGTTCATATTCTGTCCCATGGCTCTAGCCCTACCAAGAAGGCAGCAGCCTCATCCTCAGAATCCACAATCACTCTTATGTTTCAACTTTATGGTAGCCTACCACCCCCCTCCCTGACCCTTACAACATTCCTCCTCCTCCCGTCCCATCTATCTCCACTCAGGATGGCAGCGTCTTCAGAGTTGACTGCATGGTGTGTGTTGACCTCTGGAACTCCGTCAGCCTCGTCGGGCATGGGTGGTGAGAGAGAGCCTGATCTTTGTGTCTCTGTTTCTCCTCTGGACTTTGTCCTCTTCCTACTCAGTCAATGTAGTCTTCTGAAGTATTAATATTGTTAACAAGTCAAGTCTGCAGCACTAACAAGACAATGGTTGGCTTCTAGTGAACTGGTTCACTCTTAAAGTCGTTTCTTGTCCAGCATGTATAGATACTGATGTGTACAAAAGGAGAACATCTATTAGAAAAGGGCTTAGTGACACATCCTCCTTACATGCCTTCTCTCACCATGACATTCCCAAGCCCCTCACTCCCTTTCCTTTAGAGAAATATGACCAACCACAGTGTGCATGATTCCAGGCCCTGACAAGGGTGAATAACCACGCAGCCGTGCGAGGTTATTGATGTGTTTGGAAACACACCTGTCTGTTTTATCTATTTTACCATACACTGACCGTCCACATGAAAGATGTCCCTGTGAATGAAACACGCCAGTATGATTCAGCAGGTGTCTGGGCCACTTGTCAGTGTATGGTTAAAATAATCAGAACAAATCGAACTATTGAGTAGAGTCATAGAGCTAGCTCTACTTTTCTGTTGCTGCTTTCACTGAGCAGCCTGTTGTTGAACACTGACCTCTGACATGCTACTGTGCCTGGCAGTAATGGCTCGGGAACATCAGAAGATCTTTTCTGGAAGCTGGATGCCCTTCAAACATTCATCAGAGACCTGCACTGGCCCGAGGAAGAATTTGCCAAACACCTAGACAACCGTATGAAGCTTATGTCCAGCGACATGATTGAGTCCTGTGTTAAACGGTATGTGTCTGGTGTGAGAGTTAGGAAGGGCAGAGGGTATTATAACAGAACCTCACTCAAGTGCTGACTCAGTTAGTGAAGATTTTAACTGTTACCACATATAGACTTCAGATATCCTACCATCCACCACATTATCCTAATATGAAACCTAATGTCAATTATGAACAGGATTACTTAGACTTTTTAATTTGATCACCACCTACAGTTCAATGTGTCTATTATATATTAGTCACTGATGGCTTTCTGGTTCATTCTTTGCTTTAGCACAAGGGCAGCATTTGAGTCCAAGCTGACCAAGAGTAGCCGTTCAACAGACTTTCGCATCCCACTGTCGTTATGCACCATGTTTAATGTGATGGTGGATGCCAAGGACCAATCAGCTAAACTGTGTGCCATGGAGATGGGCCAGGAGGTAATGAGAAGATCTGTGTAATCTGTTTCTTGAGGAAATTGACAACGAAAAACTGAGTATATGCCATTGTATAACTGTGTTTGATCATTCTTTAATGGACTGATTTTGTCTGAAAGCTATTTTCATTCTGAATATACCTAACAAGGTTGGCAAGCATTTGATCTGATCTGATTTTACATCATGTGTTTTCATTGGAAAAAAATCTTTGATGTCCATTTTGCCATATACCTAGTACATTTACAATAGTTAATGATTAGATTAAGTTGCCTTGAACAGTTTTTCTATTTCTACTGTAAAGTTCTCATTTTACACTCACACAATTGCCTGCCCAACTTTGGTAATGGAATGTGTTCTTCACCTGGCACTCAATTACATGCCTTAGACTCCCATAATTCACATCACCCTGCTATGAGCACACTGGCCAGTGTTCAGCGTCTCTCACAACTTAGGTTGCACTTAATGATCAATTTACATAATGCTGTCCCATAACTTTTGGCATGCCAATGTAAAGATGGGTGGGCATGACTGCAGTGATATTGGCAGTAGTTATTTATGTGTAAATTTGTTTTTAATACTTTTTAGAAACAGTATCACTCTAAAATCGATGACCTGATTGAAGAGAGTGTGAAGGACATGATTGCTCTTTTGGTGGCTAAGGTAAACATTTAGTAACATACAGACGGAGATGAGAGAGAGAGAGAGAGAGAGAGAGAGAGAGAGAGAGAGAGAATGTGTTATTGTCTGATCATTGGTAATTTACCCTGTTTTTCATTTTGTGGTATATTTGTATCACCTGCACAGTTTGTGGTGATCCTGGAAAGTGTTCTAGCCAAGATCTCCAGATATGATGAGGGAACCCTTTTCTCATCTTTCCTCTCATTCACGGTAAAATATAATGACTTTTTCCAGCTTATTATCAATTATCAAGCTCCTGAAAGCCCTTGTAAAACTTCTGTTTTCTTTCAGGTCAAAGCGGCATCAAAGTATGTGGATGTCCCTGTAAGTATAGATCAGTACAGATCAGTTCAATTGAGTTCACTAGCTTTTTGGTAGCTTTTGTTGTTGGAATAGAAATTAGAGTGTCTAACTCTTTCTGCAATTTCTCTCTTTCTCCAGAAACCGGGAATGGATGTTGCCGATGGCTATGTGACCTTTGTTCGTCACTCTCAGGACATACTGCGAGATAAGGTCAATGAGGAGGTGTATATAGAGAGGTTATTTGATGTAAGTAAGATGCCGTCTCCTCCACGCCTAACAGGGGAGGTTCCATCCAAAATGTGGCGAAACAATGGGGCATATGAGGGATAAGTCACATTTTGTGTGCTGTGCTCTGAATCCTTCCATCCTGACCGATAAGGCCAGTCTTATCCCAAGGCTCTCGCTCTCTCACTCCTCAGTGTCTCATTGATGTGAATTCACATTCAGCCCTCTGTGCTCTGGTGTTGCTTTAGCCACAATGATTTGCACCTTTGTGCTCCAATATTGCATTAGCTACTGTTTGTCGGACCTTTGCGCTCAGAGCTCACGAGGCAAAGTGTCACTACCACCACCAAGTGGATTATTTGAGACAGTGCTCTCAAAGACAGTGAATGAATACTTGTGGATAAATGCTGTAGGTTCTTTCAGTATTATTAATTATTACCATAGAAATCAGGATTTTTTGCCTGCAGTATAAATACAATATATACCAAATTAGGTATTAGATTACTGACACACACTGGAGAGCACTGTTACATTTAGAAATAATCCTTTGTGAATCATTTCGTGACTTTTGGTGTGTGTGTGTGTGATTGTGTGTGTGTGTGTGTGTGTGTGTGTGTGTGTGTGTGTGTGTGTGTGTGTGTGTGTGTGTGTGTGTGTGTGTGTGTGTGTGTGTGTGCTGTTATGTGTGCTTGAGTATGTGTGTGTGTGAGAGCGAAAGACAGAGAGACAGAGAGAGAGAGAGAGAGAGAGAGAGAGTGTGTGTGTGTGTGTGTGTGGTCATTATAAGACTGGATGTAGTACAGTGTGATAAGGTGTGTGTGTGTGTGTGTGTGTGTGTGTGTGTGTGTGTGTGTGTGTGTGTGTGTGTGTGTGTGTGTGTGTGTGTGTGAGTGCGAATGATGTTTGTTGTCAGAGAAATGCAGTGTGCAAATCCTGCTGCTTTTCCTATTTGTGTTTTGAATGTGTGATACATATTTCTGACGCATGACTGTTTGATCTGTTTGTTTCCTGCTCCTTTTAAAGAACACTCACAATCCATTGTGTCATTTACCTGTTTTGTTACATTCAGATGAGAGGTTTTATGTCCTAGGCATGTTCTCTAAGCTACGGAGTTTCAACAATTTGGAGTTCAGCTACTTTACAATGTTTCATTCTCTAGAGTGATGGAGCGCCATCCTGTACCTTCAGGATGAGTTAGAGTTATTATCCAGACTAAGGCTCTTGTGGCTGAAATCCGAAAAATTCATCATCCACTGTAAGGCTTCCCCAGATAAGCAGGTGCTGTTACTGCAGCAAACTGCAGCAATTAAAACCCTTCATTTCAGAAGAAACACGGGATCAGCAGAACTACAAACCATTAGATATACTAGTGCATCTAAAAAAAAGTAGTTTTTTGTTCATAATTTAAATAAAAAATGTAAACTGTCATTGTCATTTACATTATTTACAATTAAAGGCATATGTCAAACCTTATTAATGGTATTAATTAATTAAAGACACTGTCTAATGAGTAATATATTCAAACTCTAAATTACATATTCTAATGAAATGAGAAACAGGTTCTAAGCCATACTGATCAACAGTGAAGCTAAACATAGGGTTGCAATATTTTAATGTAATGTAATGAATATAAAATGACAGTTTACCTTTTTGAATAGAATTTTATTTTTTAGATGGACTTTAATATACTGTATGTCCAAATGCATTAATGTAGCTACACATTTATAGTATAATTATAAAATACAGTATAATAGAGTTTAATAGTTGGAATATATTAAAGGACCTAGAGCCTTCCATTTCAATGAATATCTCATTAATCTTTTAATACATACAAGCTGTTTTTCAATCTGCATACTTGCATACCTTAGTGAAAACCATAGTTTTACATTTTAATATCCACAAAATGAGGATATCCTATAGGAAGCTAAAGAATTTTAGTAAAGCTGCCATTGAATGAAAAAAAAAACAATTATCCTCCCTTTTTTGTTTGTTAGTTTTTTTATGACACAGGGTGGCCATAAAATTTAATTTTAAAGAGTAAAGACAGGTTGCAAATCTAAAAATGAATTATGACCTGCACAAATGCACAATAAGTGCAGTGCAAGCACTGTAATATGTATATTATACTTAGAATAAATATTATACTCAATAAGTATATGAAGTATATTATTCTCTACATACATGATATATAGTTTTTTATTTACATTGTGCAGTTTTCCCCAATAATTCGCACAACATTTATAGCAACACATCTGATGAATGATAAATATGCTAAGATGATGCAAGCACACATGATTGAGAAACAGCTATTGTTTCACAGACAAGTCTAATCATACTCATCTGAACTTTTCAGGTTGTCTCTGTCTCTGCTCTTCATATTTTAACATTGCCTTCTATTCTATCCTATTCTATTCTATTCTATCCTATTCTATTCTATTCTATTCTATTCTATTCTATTCTATTCTAATACCACCACACTCTCCTCTTATAACAAAGTGGAACTTATCTCTAGATGTCCTACTGTTTGATCACATTCTGTTGAGTGGCATGATTTCTAATCAAATAATCTTCCTGTGTACATCTACTAGCATGACCCACCTCCTAAAGTTCCCACGTCATAACACACACATACACACACAGCTCTCTGCCCCACCCACTCACCTGCTCCTTCTGCATGCACTGCACGCTCTGACCAATCAACTGTTTGAAGTGGACATGCAAGCAAACAAATCAGCCAATCACCAACCAAATCACCAAACAGCAAACAACTCGGCCAATCACTATTCAAACAAGCAAATCACAGCATTGGTTTGTGAGCGACTAGTTGAAGCAGTCAGCAATCACTGCAGTTATCCATCTGAATTTATGTTTTTGGGATTAGCAGAAATACAAGTGTGCACATTTTTATGTGAATTGGAAATTGGAATCTGAGGGTTTTCTCTCAAGCTTACAGGTTGTAATGAATAATGGTTCACACCAAGTAAAGTAACAGAAAGTCATGTTTGAGAAAAGGGGAAACATGGGCATTTTTACTTTGTGAAACTCAGATTTAATCCAGCAAATTGTTGCTGTCATGCAAAAACCTTGTATCTTCACTTTGGCTGCTTTTGACTTGCCAGTTGTTTTATGCAATGTGTCTAAATTTCATTGTGAACGAGCCAAAAGAAATGCTCCAAAACTCATGAAATGTTAAGTAAAGTAAATGTAAAATAAAGTAAGTAAAATGTTTTTTTCCATCTCCTTTTAAGTTGTTATACAAGGTTTTTGTATGAAAGTTATACAATATCAAAATATTATTACATTTATAATGAATATATTATATTATTATTCCAGCATTAGTCTGGAAAACTAAGAACAGGTCTGATGTAAACCAGAAAACACGGGTTGTGAGTTGATGACCAGGCTTCCATAGATCGGTTAGATGATCCTAACCCACTTCAAAATGCTCAAATATGCTGAGTCACTCCACAGAATCCTGTTACTATTTCTTTCTTGACAAGAGATTACATCATCCATTACACAACACATGTGCTGTTCTCTTTGAACTATAAGTAGAATGTACGGCATTCTGACATGAGATTTGAGACTTTGTTTTCAGATTTGTATTTTTAAAATATTTTACAATACAATACAATACAATATAGAACAGAAATGGTTTAAGACAACAGTACAAAACCTCCTTGCCTGCAGATTCCTCTCACTCTCACTTTTATATATTGATTTATGGTTATGATCATACTAAAGTTTGCTGCTTTGACTTGAAAATGTTTTGTTGGATTTGGGGACGTGTGTAAAATCTTTGCGTTTAAAGGTTAATCGCATGGGTAAATGCTTTCATTTCAAGGTTTTATCACATTCAGCATAGTATTGTTAACATGAATGACAAAAATAATCAGACGATATTTGGAAAACCTCTGAATTCATTCAAATTGAATTCATTATTATTATTATTATTATTATTATTATTATTATTATTATTATTATTATTATATGTATCCATTCCTTTTCTGGATTTAAGGCTAACTTTTACATTGCAATAATCCTAAGAACATTTTCTCATTTTAACTCTCAGACTATGCTGTATATACCTGTAAAGAAAAAAATACAGTTCAAGTGTTTATTTTGTTGTTAATTATGCAACTTATTAATGCATGATTTATGTACTTTTTTGCAGATGGTCTTATTGCTGGCTCTGTAAATTAATTTTAAATGGCCTGACTAACCTAGTGCTAAGTGAGGGTGTGATTGAGTCTTTGTTGGTATGCATTTTGTGTAGTTTGTGTGTGTATGTGCTTGTCCCTGCATGTCTAAGGGTGTGTGTGTGTGTGTGTGTGTGTGTGTGTGTGTGTGTGTGTGTGTGTGTGTGTGTGTGTGTGTGAACACAGACGTGTATGTGCATGTGCTTATGAGAGTAGGCATACGTGCGCAACTGTATGTTGCTGTGTTTACAAATATGCGTATGTATGCAGTATTAATGAATATTTATGTTTACATGTATGTCTAGACACTTTGGTCTCTTGCATGGGTTTGTTTGTGTGTGTGTGTGTGTTGCTGGAGAACGCTATGTTTGTGTGCATTTCAGCAATGGTATACAGCCACCATGAATCTGCTGGGGACTTGGCTCACTGACCGAATGGACCAACAGCTCCACGTCTACCAACTCAAAATCCTCATCAGGATTGTAAAGGTACTGCGGGCAGGGGAAAATAGCACCTCTTCAATAAAACAGCAGATACACTATATATAAATGTATTTTGATATATATTTTACTGTCGCTAAATACCTATCTGCCAAAACTCTTGTCCTTGATTGTATTAATATAATACAATGCATTCATGTAAATATAATCAATATAGAGAATATGATTCCTTAAATATGCTCAATATACAGAATAAGAGTTAAGGAACTCTGTATGGACAAAAGTATTGTAACATGTAGACATTACACTTATAGGACCTTTTATGTCATCCAATTCTAAATCTATAGGTATTGATATGGAGTCAGTCCCCCTTTGATAGCTGTTAAAGCAGGTTTGAGTTAACAGAGCATGGGTGGCTTTTACGACCCATCATCCAGTGACCCCTCTCTTATCACTAATACCTAATTTGAATATAAGGTATATTTATTTGAACATGAAATTTGAGGAACTGCAATGGTGGCATCCTATTACAGTACCACATTTGAAGTCAATGAACCATTTAGAATGACCCATTCCTTCGCTTATGTAAAGTCAGACTCTATGACCAGGTGTTTGATTTTACACACCTGCGGCAATGGTGAAATGAATACCTGAATGAAAGATTAAGAGGTGTGTCTCAATACTTTTGTCCGTTTATTTATCAAAAGTTAAAAATGAAAAGTGAAATAAAGATAAAAAAAGGAAAGTATTTTTGGATTGATATATCATCACTGTCATGCAAAAAGTGATTGTTTTGCTTCTATTTCTGCACTACTGCAAAGCACTTATAGAGGAGAAGAAAACTCCTTTCTCCTTCACATGGCTGTGACAAATGTACTAGTGTGTCTTACGGAATTAGCATATTGTGAAAAAGTTCATTTTTTGCTCATGATTTTACAGTTTAAATTAAATTGAAGTGAATATGTAAATGTTGCTAAAATCATTTCACTTCCTTAATTCATCATGAAATATTTGTAATATATCTGGAAAATATTGTAATATTGAATTTTATGTGCCACTCCATCAGCACATGCTGGTCTGTGCAGATTTTTAAGTTATTATTCGAGAGAGTGAGTTCAGTACAATTTGACTTTTCTTGCACTTTGTAGAAAAAATATCGAGATTTTAGGCTGCAAGGCGTTCTTGACTCCACTCTGAACAGCAAGATGTACGACACAGTACGGAACCGACTCACGCTGGAAGAGGCCACTGCCTCTGTCCGAGAGGGCGGCATGCAGGGCATTTCCATGAAGGACAGCGACGAAGAAGATGAGGAGGATGATTAAAGCACCAACCCATCCTGGTGCCCCACCCCAGCCACCTGGAACCTGCCCCATCCACACCACCCTCCCTGCCCTACCCCAACTTAGCCTGGTAACAGAAGATGCATGTACCAACTCTGAATACTCCAGTTAGCCACTTTAGGACCTCTCCCATCAGCTCGAAATGGCCACAAACAGAGCTAAAGTCGAGAAAAATCTAGTAATTAAACTGAGTAAAAAAACTTTAAGAATTACAAGAACATGATTGACAGTTTTAGATGGTGTGATGATATAATAAAGAATAAAAAACACTAACAGATTTTGGACTGATTTATTTGGGAATTTCTTTCTATGTGTTCCTAAGCAATATGGAGTACCATTTGTTTGACAATGTCGAGTGAGATTATTAGGTGTGTCCCTGTCCAATGCGATAACATATATGGCGCTTCTTTGACGTACTCTTACATACATTAATGGTACATTGTCGTGAAGATGAGTGTATGGATCCTTTTCTTTGTCTTGTCTGTTTATAAAGTGGATGCCAACTGCTTCAAAACTGAAAATGAACTTCTGTATTTAAGTTAAAAGCTGTTAACTGTAAATGTCCTCTGTGTCTGCACACTCTCATAAAGAAATGTACCAACTTTTTAATTTGATTTTTAAGTTCTTTATTTGTGCTAAGGCTCTGTGACTCTTCTGAGGCTCTTATGTTGCAAATCACCAACAAGGCATTGTCTAACATTCATCTTAAAACTCAAATGAATTGGTATTCTAGAAAGGCAATATTAGCTCCATTTTGATATCTTATTGGAGGCGTCTTTTATTTAGATGTCAGAAATGACCACAAAATAATATATTTTTCTTTAGTTTAACTTTTACAAAGAGAAAAAAATATTTCTTGGTTTTTTTTTTGTTTTGTTTTTTATGTTGTATTAGAGACTTTTTTTTTTGTTTGTTATTTCCGTAGCCAGAGATATGTGCCATTTTTGGGGGGTCTCACTATTGTTTTGTATATATGAAGCTGTATATTGCATTCTGAGCCATCGCTGCATGCCTGTGGGTTCCACCTTCTCCAAAAGCTTTTTTTTTTCTGTGTCAGTTAGCTGGTGGATTCATTCTTGCGTTTGCCTTATCAAAGCCAACAGTTGTTATATGCAAGAGCTGTGGCCTCTCAATAAAGATAACTGTACAAATACACTGGTTTTCACTGTTTGTTTGATTTAAACAGATGTTGCCTGTTGCTAATAAATGACTGCAATAGTTTCTTGTATCTTTCTTTACACATTCTTATCAGGTATTACAATATAACCAACACACTTGTGCTTCTGGTCTGATTTGCACAACTTGTAAGAATCTTTGTTTCTTTGTGATCACTTAACTAAATAGCCACGTGTTCTTTCGCCTTGGTTCATTTATTAATATTTTTAAAGCCAGAATAGCAGTGTATTTTTGTAGATCTTGCACTGTCAGATACACTGACAAGCTAAATCCAACATTTGTTCATACAGTAGAGCTGTGGTGGTAGAGCTGATGTAAATGGGTTTAACTACATTTGACAGCCTGACTATGATTTTATAATAATGATGAAGGCCTACTGATACAGCTGTTATACAGTGGTGCTTTAAAGCTTGTAAACCCTTCAGAATTTACTATATTTCTGCATAGATCTGATGTGTATCCTAAAAGTAGATAACAACAACCAAATCAAACAAATGAGACACAAATATTACACTTTATGTACTGAGAAAAATTAAAAAATGATTCATTATTACATATCTGAGTTTGTGAAAATACTATATGACAGAAGTATGTGAACCTTCAGGACTAGCAGTTAATGTGAAGTTGAAATTAGAGTCAGGTGTTTCCAATCAATGAGATGACAATCAGGTGTGAGAGGGCATCCTGTTTGATTTTAAGAACAGAGATCTATCAAGTCTGATCTTCTTACTTTGTGGAAATGTATTAGGGCACAAACAAAGGAGAGTTATGAGGAGGTCCGAAGAAACGCTGATGCTTATCAGGCTGGAAAATGTTACAAACAGGTATAAAGAGTTTGGTTCCTACCAATCCACAGTCAGACAGACTGTGTACAAATGAAGGACATTCAAAACCATTAATACCTACCCTAGGAATGGTCCCTTGACAAAGATCACGCCGAGCATGGTGTGCAACTAAAGGCCTTTCTCACATTGGCTAATGGTATTTTTTTTTTATCCACTATCAGGAAAATACTGAACAACAATGGTGTGCATGGCATAACTACTGTCAATCAGCAGGTTGCTTAAGATCACATGGCCAAGCCAGTAGACCATTGGAACAATGTGTGGATGGATGAGGAAAAAAAGGGTCTTTTCATTTAAATGATGACTGTTTTGTCTGCAGAAAGTAAAACACTGCATTGCAGCATAAAAACCCTATACCCTCTGTGAAACTTGGTGGTGGTAGTATCATGGTTTGGTCTTGTTTTTGTCAGATACCTGACAAGCTAACATTTGTTCAAACAGTAGAGTTGTGGTAGAGCTTTGACAGCCTATGATTTTATAATAATGATGAATGTCTACTGTTGCAGCTGTTATACAGTGGTGCTTTAAAGTTTGTAAACCCTTCAGAATTTCCTATATTTCTGCATAAATCTTATGTGTATCCTAAAAGTAGATAACAACCAAATCGAACAAATGAGACAAAAATATTTCACTTTATGTACTGAGAAAAAAAATGATCCGTTATTACATATCTGTGAGTTTGTGAAAATACTAGATCACAAAATATGTGAACCTTCAGGACTAGCAGATAATGTGAAACTGCATTTATAATCGCTAAAAACTTTTATTTTGAAGTGTGTGAAAGCTCGTAGTGGTAGCTGCTTTCACGGCTGATGGCGTCGGAAAGCGTCCTCTGGGATTCTGGTTGAATTTGTAGTTTAGGAGCTTTAATGAGCGCTTTATTCACTGGACTGAAATGGAGGCTGTAACTCCCGGGTCAGTGATTGTAGCGGACTGGTACCGAAGTCCAGACAGCAGAGAGTTTTACAGTAAGATTCTGCACAAGAAGAAACGGCGAGGCTTCGGTACGGTTCGTCACTATGGAGACCGCGCTGCTGCCTAGATCTGCTGATCTCAGATCAGGAGTCAGAATCACACAAATGTTACATTACTTTATTGTTATTATTTATTTATTATGTTGTATTAATTTTTTTAATTACATTTTAATGTATTCATTATTATTTTTTATTATTATTTAACTTTAATGGTATTCACTATTATTTTTCTGTTAATTTTTATTTTTATTGTTTAGTATTAGTTCATTTTAGTGCTATTATTTTTGTATTTAATATTTTCATTGTTTTATTATTACAATTTAATTTTATCATTTTTTTTATTTATTTTCGTTTTTTATTTATTTTTTACTTAAATGATCATTCTGAATTTTCAGAATGTATTACTTAGTGTTTTTTTTTTTTTACATTGCTTACATCACTAAGATAAGTTGTGTAGGACTGTAAACACAGAGACCAGGGGTTTGAGCACAGGGTCAGCCGTGCTGCAGCAACCCGTGCCAGAGTGTAAGGCCTTGTTCAAGAGTCCAACAATCGTGGTTTCGTAGACCTGGCCATCAAACCCACAACTTTGTGTTAATAACCCAGAGCGCCACTTTCCACTAAGCCATGTTAAGCACTTCTTAAACCCTCTAATCCACAATGGATCGTTTTACTGTGTTGCTGTTGTTTGACACAGAAATCTTATGAAAACACCATTGAGGTCCTTCCAAGAAAAGTCTAATCAGGCGTAATGCATGCAAATACCCCCTAAACATACACTAGAACAGGGTTTCTCAACCTGTGGGCTGGGGACCTGCAGTGGGCCATGAAGCACCCTAGTGGTCCGCAGGCCCATACTTAGTCCATATTTGGCCAATAATGACACTTATATCTATAAAATTCTATGTGAAAAAATTATTAAAAATAAGTACAAATCAAGAGATCAATCAAGCTCAAACTAGAAACGTTATAATCATGAATAGAAGCTAATATAACATGTCAAGGGCAGCTGTGGCCTTGTGGTTAGGGAACCAGCATCTGTCCTGCATGTTTTTTAAAGTTCATTCAGGACAGATGTTTTCATGAAGATCTACTATTTTTAAGCTCCTGCTCTAGCATACATACACTGCTTGGTCAAAAAAAGATTTAACTTGGAATTGACTAAGCAAATAGAGACTCCCATTGGATAATTACTAATGAGTACTGGCAACTCTGTCCAAATGTTTGCAGACACCTTCCTGCTGAAATCTAGGTTATTAATAGGTAGTTTGTCCTGCTGTAGCAACAGCCTCTACTCTTCTGGCAAGATTTTGCAATAGATGTTGTAACATTGTTGTGAGTAGGCTTTGATTGCATGGGTGATTATGTTTCAGCTGGCAACAAATCATTTAACCCTAACTGATGCAGTGAGTAGCTTCTCATAATCTCATTTGTTAAACGTCATGTCAAAAGACACATCCTGTAGTCATGGAAACCTTTTTGGGTGGTGCTATTGATCTGGAGTTACTGCAGTTGGTTAGGTCTAAGTTCAACAAAGTTATTTGCCCAAAGAATGAGGTCAGCTGACTACCTGAATATGCCAGACTATCCTGTCAATGGAATTTTTCTTCTTTGAATATCACAGGCATATTCCAGGATGACAATACCAGGATTCATCTTGCTCAAATTGTGGTTTAGGGAGCATGAGACATCATTTTCACCCTTGGATTCGCCACCACATAGTACAGACCTGGAGCCCATCGAGAATCTTTGGGATGTGCTGGAGAAGACTTTGCAAAGATCTTGGGGGAAAAAATAATGCAACTGTGGACACAAATGAATGTGTTGACATTGCAGAAGCTTGTGGAAATGATGCAGTGATTGTCGTAATCAAAGCTAATGAGGCATTTTTTGTAGTGTATATACTATTACATGCATTAATGCATAATTTACTGTTTTTGTTTTTTTACGTTATTAATAATAATGAATGGGGTTCAATACAATGTCATGTAGGGCCTCAAAAGTTTAGAAGTTTTCTATGTCTTGAGAATCTCACATTTCTTCACAGGTCTCCTGGAGGCACCAGTGATGCCTCCTCAATTGAAAGCAGACACTGTTTGTTATAAAGTCTTTATCTCGGGCAAAAGTGGCGTGGGGAAGACTGCTCTGGCTGCTCGGCTAGCTGGTCATCCTATTCCAAACATGCACTATGAAACCACAGGTAAACATCTTGTTTTATTGCGTTGTACTGGACACCACAACCTGAAAAATATTTGAATGTGTTCTAAGTCCAATTTTTTTTATAATATGCCACTGTAATGCAGGACCATAAACATTGTTGATAACTTTTTCAGTAATTCCACTGATTCTAATAACAGTAATCTGTTCTGATGCCCATAGGTGTGGAGACATCCATAGTGTTTTGGCCTGTGAAGCTGAAAGAGAGTGGTCGTGTGTTATTCTTTCAGTACCAGCTTTGGGACTGTGGGGAGAATGCCATGCGTAGATTTGACCACATGCTAACGGTGACTGAATCTTTCTACACTGTTAAAAGATCCTTCTGGAACTTTTGGAGGTTCTTCAGCTTGAAACTCCTTGAAGGTCCTTGAGGGTTCCTTGAAGCAACTTAAGAGGACCTCCAAAAGTTACTCAAGGGTCTTGTACTGTACAGTTTTCTACACACTTTGAATACACACTAAGCAAAAATGGTTTTGTGTTGTACTGCAAAGGGTGGGTGCTATACAGATCCATCTACAAAAGCTTTTCCATCAATCTGAAGAACCCTTTAACCAGGCAAAAGCCATTTCAACATCCAAATAGGTCAGATTGTTCTATATAGAATCTTTGACAAACCATGTTTTACAAGTGTAGACTGCTTCTCACACCTGTCTTCTGCTTGTTCTTTTGTGCCCTTAATGATTTTCAACATTTATCTACAGTCTTGCAAAGAACGGGTTGATGCCATATTGTTTCTATTCTCCTTCACTGACCATGGCTCTTTTGAGGACATCTCAAATCAGATGACTCGGATCACAGACCTCTCAGATAGAGTTGTTAGATTGGTGGTTGGTACAAAGTATCCTTCATTCAAAGCTGGGCATGTTTTTATGGCTTGTGCTTGAAAGGTCACAATGTGCCACTTGATGACAGTTTCTGTCCTTATTTACATATTTGTGTCAATAACATTAGAAATGTAATATTCAGGTTATTAAAATGTTATATTGATGTGTTGCTTGAGCAATTTCTTGAACTGTGTGGTGGGGTGAGGAGATCACAACATATGAACTTCTAATTATAATTAGTGTTATGAGGTATGTAACTGAAGTTTGAATGTGGTCTGGACTCATAACATTGACCTTAACTACATAGATTTGACTTGTTCATGCACACAGATGTGACAGAGAGTGAGATCACACGCTTTCAGGAGGTGTGGGGTGTGCCAGTCTTCCGTGTGGGAGGTGATGTGAGTGGAGGATTTGGGGAGATTGCACCCCTGCTAAATTCTTTGGCAGAAAACCTGTGGCATCAGGACTGCATTAATGCCTTATCCGGCTCCCTACCGCCACAGACTCATCCAGAAGATCCGAACCGAGAAGTCATTGTGTAGCTTCCTATAGTTTACAACACAGTGATTGCCTTGTCATATTTCAAGATTTTGCCTGGCACAGATTGTGTAGTTTTTTTTTAAGTGCAACTTAAAAACAAGAATTATTGATTTTCAAATTTATCTTACAGGTTTACATTTTCCATCCCAGCGGTAGACAACCCTGGTCTTGGAGTGCCAGCTTGATGGTTTCCCTGCTCCAACAGACCTACTAAATCTGGTCATTAACAGGTGAGTTGAATCAGGTGTGCTTGAGCAGGTGTCTTGCACTCCAGGACCAGGGTTGCCTACCCTGATTTATCCCTTAGGTTTTGTTACTATGACTTTATCTTACATGTAAATTAACTCTGTCCTGAATGGATGATCTTTTGGGGCACATTAAAAACGCACTTTATAACTTGAGGATCAGTGGGTGGAGTTAAATCTCTGGAGACTGCATAGATGGATATACATTATGTAAATTTGATGACTTGTGACATCACAAAAATGCTTTCTAGTTTACTGTTATGAAGCAAAATAATCTTCATATCAAAATCATTCACATTCTTATAATAAATGATTTAATTACCAGTAAAACAGTATTTTAGAACAAAATGTTTCTATTCAGATTAATTTTTATTGAACTGCTTGTAAAAGAAATAACTAAGAGAAAAGAACTGAAGAAATAGTTTGTAGTGCCTTTTGAAGAAGGATTTTTCTTCCATCCAGACCAGTCAGGAGGATGTATCACGTAACTGTAGTCATGCAAAGGAAAAAAAATTTACTTTTGCTAAAGTTGTAAAGATATACACCAATTAGTCATAACAGTATGAACACCTCTTTTTTAAATTTGTCCATTTTATCAGCTCCTCTTACTGTAGAGGAGCACTTTGCAGTTCTATAATTACAGACTGTGATCCATCTGTTTCTCTGAATACTTTGTTTGCCTCCTTTTACCCTGTTTTTCAGTGGTCAGGACCCCAAAGGGCCACCACAGAACAGGTATTATGTGGGCGGTGCAGTGACACTGACATGTTGGTAGTGTGTTAGTGTGTGCCGAGTGTATGCTGGTAGAAGTGGATCAGACACAGCAGTGCCGCTGGAGGGTTTAAACCCTTCAGGGTCACTGCTGGACTAAGAATAGTCCACCAACCAGAAATATTCAGCCATCAGCATGCGGGCAGTACCCTGATAGCACTGATGAAAGACTAGAGGATGGCCAACACAAATTGTGTAGCAAGAGATGTGTTGCTGTCTCTGACTTGACATCTACAAAGGGTACCAATGAAGTAGGAGTGTCTAATAGAGTGGACAGTGAGTGGACTACACTACAGCAGCACAGCGTGTCTGAACAAATCATATCAGCGCAACACACACTAAAACACACCTCCACTTTGTCAGTGTCACTACAGTGCGGAGCATGAACCATCACCCTAATAATACCTGCTCTATGGTGGTCCTGTGGGGTCTTGATCATTAGGCTGAAAGGAAGCTAACAAAGTATGCAGAGAAATAGATGAACTACAGTCTATTATTATAGAAATACAAAGTGCTCCTGTATGAGAAGAGGAGCAAATAAAATGGCCTGTGAATATAGAAACAAAGAGGTGTTCATAATGTTATGGTTAATTGGTATATGGTAGCTACATTTCTGTGCTGTCTTACCTTTTGTCTTGTGTCTGAAAGCTCTAACCGTCAGTGCACCCCCTTCTCCCAAGGAAGACCTCACTGACATGGGGTCTACATCGGGTGGAAACTGATATTTTTGGAAAAATGTGTCTATGATTGTACCATCTGATGCCACCTGTGTACCAGTTGGAAATAATAAAAGAATATTAGAATGACACAACATTCAGCTCTGCAAAAACAAAGTTAGGTAGCATTCTTTTTAAACTGTCCACAGTTTGTTTTCATGTCTCCCAAAAGTCTTTAAATACACTATAGAGCTTGGGTTCATGTTCACAGATCCTCACAGATGTTGTGTAGTTGATGTAGGCATATCAATACTGTATATCTGCTTCTGTTCTGACCTTTTTATTTTTATAAATAAATAAATAAATACTACAAGTACAAAAAATGTCTTGTCTTTTTTTATTGTGGGGAAAAAAACTCTCTGAGACACTAGACTAATGTAAAGGTTGCAGTTGCAATAATCTCCCATTCCTGTGTGCATTGGCTTGTCACAAACATTATAGACTTATTTTAGTGAGAAGAGCACATTAATATTGCTCTTACGAATCAGTGTTATTGGCCCTCCATACTGTATTAATAGGCCACTCCATGCTTTTGCTTACCTTTTCTGCAAAGACCTGTATGAGGTTATGTGACGATGTGACAATCACTTGCTCTGGTGAGAATGTACTAACATCCACTGTGAACATGTACATGTCTCCAGCAGTGCAAATCCTCCCCTTTAGAAAACAGACATGAATATAGTTATGTCATGTAAGTGCAAGTGGTTTATAATCACATATTTACACACAGCTATCCTGACTACACACTTGATTGTACAGATTCCTGTCCAAATTAAAGGTCATGACATTGTTATAATGCATGCATATGTTTTGGAAGCTCTCACCTCTGGATAATCTCTTGACATTTTGATATTTTCTCCTCATTCGTTGGAAAAGCAGTTCTGTTTTTCTCCTTCTGTAACCCACCACACAGAACTAAACTTTCTGTAAAAAGCACACTATCCTTAAAGTCCCTTTAGTGGCCTAACACAAGGTCTTCTCCAAAAATCCAACTCTGAGTTCTGCAAACATTATGTTCCGTTTCCTACTTGACTTTGAGTCTCTTATATTGTAGACGGTCAGGGCTGTGAATATGGGTGAGGTTGTGATGTCTGCATGTAGTATTTATCACTTAGGAGAGACTAATATGTACAACTAATAATGTTCCAGGTGAAATGACCTTGTGTTTACACTCATCTCTTACAAGAAATCACAACAACAGACAAGAATGAGATTATATTACATCACAAATTACTCACTATTGCATGGGATTTCTCTGTCCGCCTAAGTGAAACCCAAAATTAAGGACTGGGCCACAGCTCGTCTCCCATTGTACAGTCGTGACTTTAGGACGAATTCAACTGGTTATGAAATCCTGCTTTGTGAAATAGCCTCTAGCTTAACAACATGACCAAAATAGAGTAGTGTGTTAGCTGGAGAACTGACGTGACATTCTAGCCTTCTCTCACCCCACGTTAATCATCACATCTACTCTAATTAAGACGGTTGTTCGACTGCTTTCATAAACGTATTGGAATGACTGTGCACGGTGTAAAATTACACGATAGTCTGGTAGGATTTCTAATGATTGTATGAAACCTGTAAGGCTTAGTAGAAAAATTTATATTTATTATAGACATGCAGATAGGTCCACTCTGCTTGCACACAGGGAAAACTGTCCTGCCAGTTCAGGGGCTTGAAATGGTAACCTTATGGTCACAAGGCTGGCTCTTTAACCATGAGTACTCATTTACAGTTTTGGCATATAGCTATTGCTCTTATCCAGAGCGATAAGATGTTATTCACAATACACAGGTGTTAAGAGTCTTGCCCAAGGACTCTTATTGGTGTGGTACAGCACAGTTGCCCAGACTGGGAATCAAACCCCAGACTCCCACATGGTGTGGTGGTGTTGTCTGTTGTGCCACACCAACCAGCAGGCCATGGATTCCCTGAAAGTTAGAAACCATTCCATCAATGTAATAAAACCATTCCTACAGTTTAACTGGATTTAATAAACTGTCCCCTCTGTTTGAAAGAGATGTGTTAGAAAAATTGAAAGAGCATTACATACAATGATGTGGGTCGGAACAATTTATTCATTTGAGAGAATTTCATTTTTAAATCTCTTTCAGGGGCTTTGTGTGATTTATTTACTTACAGGACTTTTATTATGAAGCTCGGTTGTGGGCGTAGCCGCCATTTTGAAGCGGGAATGACTTCTAGCTTCACCACCGAGAGGAAGCGTTACGGAGCAAACCGGGCCGCTCGGGCGCGCTTTTCTTCCTGCACAAAACACCCCCAGACTCCCTAAGGTGCCCCAACACACCCCGGAGCCGAGCCGCGCCTGGCCAGGCACAAAGCACGGCCAACGCCAGCATGAAGCTCACTGACAATGTTCTGCGGAGCTTCAGGGTCGCGAAGGTTTTCCGAGAGAATTCCGACAAAATCAACTGTTTCGACTTCAGCTCCAACGGCGAGACGGTGATCTCGAGCAGCGACGACGACTCGATTGTGTTGTACGACTGCCAGGAGGGGAAGTGAGTGGAGGGCGGGGGGGGGGTGGTGGAGTGTTTACAGGCAGCGTGTTGCTCTTTGAGGCCTACTGCTGCACGGAGCCTCGGCCTCGAGTAGATGAGCTGGCCGGGCGTCGGGTTAGACACGTCCACAGTTAGCACGCTGTTTAACCGCGCTTATGAAGCACAAACGGGTCTGGTTTAGGTCATAAAGTGTCGGCATTCAGGATACTGGACCTGGAGTGATGATAATCCTGAGAAAATTTGAATTTACTGCTTTCTTTAATATGATAAGGAGGTGTTTTATGTATGGTGTGTTACAGTAACTGCAGGGATGCAGTTTATTGCTAAGTGCAAAGATAGATAGATAGATAGATAGATAGATAGATAGATAGAACTTTATTGACACATTGGGAGGCCTCCCTCAGGGAAATTAAGGGATTGTTAAAATGATTCTAATCCAAAAACAATATAAGATGCAATGAAATAAATATATTCCTAGTTATTGAGCACTGTTTTAGGTCCATTCCTCATGTAATTATCACAATCTAAAGAATGAGGGTTTTGTACAACAATATAGGTGTGAACTGAGGTAAATTGTGAGAAATGGCATGAAATGTGTAAATTAGTATAAAGGAGTAGACTCTCTTCTTATAATTACAGTATGTCTGTCCAGTGTGTTCAGTATGTCGGGAAGGTATAATTTTACAGGTGCCATGACCACGTCTTCTTTTCACATTACTCCACAGACCCAAACGGACCCTTTACAGTAAAAAGTACGGAGTGGACCTCATCAGGTACACACATGCAGCCAATACAGTCGTCTACAGCTCCAACAAAATCGATGGTATGACATTTTAACATGTATTTAACCTTTCATTTAAGCAGGCAGATGATTAAGATCGAGTTCTTATTATGAAGGTGTTCTTGGCTTTCACATGACATTTGAAAGAAAAGTGGGAGAGAGGAGAGGAGAGGAAATTCACATATTTTTTAAATAAATTACAGATGGTTATGGAATTATAAACATGTGCCGTTGTCACTTAATATATCGTTAATGTCGTAATTGAAAGCAGTGACCTGTTTTCAGTTTTAGTGTAATTTGTAGTTTGTTTCAACTTAAATGATGAACAGCGAAGGACAGTTCTGGGTTTCAGACTTCAGGATTCCGTTAACCTACATGATTCTGTTAATGCTGCTTGTCTTATTGCATATTGTGCTGTATATTAATTCCCTCTTGCATTATTGACTTGTTTGTTAATAATATAATAATAATAATAATAATAATAATAATATCTTGTTTGCTAGTACTGTTTGTTTGTATTTAATATATTAAGCACTTTTGGTTTCTGCATGGTTGTATTTTCAGACCTTTCTGATAATTGCAGCTATTTATTTGGTGTTTTTTTCCTTCATTAATTGTAGAAAGGGTAAGTATTTCACAACCCTTGACACCATTGCACTTGGTGCATGTTTGGGGATGCCTGATTGTGCCCATTCTGGCTTGAGGTAGTTGTTTGTACAGTTTGAGGGTCTGTGATTCTGCCCTTTCAAGGAGCTAACTGTACAGACTACTGCCTTGCCCAGGGTGGTGCCAACTCGTCTAAAACTCAACCTGGAGATTTGGAACTGTGATAGGGGTTCACATTTAGTCTTTTGAGCTTCAGAGGCACCAGAGGTTTAAATTCTATAAGAATGTTTAGTTTTCACCGTAACAGAATCACCTACAGATGTTTTACAACATTTGTCTGAATGTACATTTTCTACTAACGACTTTCTCACTTTTTCTTTGTTATGCAGATACGATACGATACCTGTCACTACACGACAACAAGTACATTCGTTACTTTCCAGGACACAATAAGAGGTAAGGATGCTAAACATTGAACTAAGGCAGCTTTTAGTCAGCAGACTGCTCAAAGCATTATGTCCTACGAATACGCTCTGGCATATGAATACAGCTTTCATATACATGAACTATAATATATAATAATATATAACATTTTTCCATGTAATATTGCACCTGCTATACTACTTACCACGTGTGTGATTTTATTATAAAAATGTAATGGTAATTTGTTTTGAAATGGTTTGGTTTACAGAGGGAACCAAGAGTATAGTCTTTTGCAAATTAAGCTGGAGAAACATTTTACCATGTTTTACCATATCAAACAACCTAATAAATTGCAGTTTGCTTAGGCAGCAGAATACCCTGAAGATTGAATTTGGCTTGTTTATTATTAAAAGCATATTTCTTAGATGCAATGTAGACATTTATTATTTAAATTTACAACATGTTCTGTTTTTGCCATTGCTTTTAAACATATCAAGATATGTTTGTTATATGCACTTTGCATTTGGGAGTTATTTACCTCAATAACACAACAGAAGAGTTTATATTTAAACAGTAGGGCTGCACAATATTGAAAAAACTGAAATTGCAATATTTTGTTCTATGATAAATATTGTGATATTCAAACAGGAATTTTCACCAGGTGTAAGGCCCTATGATTACTCATAGATGATTACAATCTGAATGGGAGAAAACCAGAAGGAAAAAATTAATGTTATTTGGGGACGGGAATGGATTTCATAGCACCCTGCATGTTTTATCTGAAATTACAAGTGCCAGTGATCTAACATTGCAATCTTTGTATCCCATATCGGAGTGAAACAAATCACCCTTTGGAACTGTAATGTTCTAACATTTTGATCAATATTCTAATTCTGCGACACCTTAATATCATGAGGTTTTTAGTTGTATGCATTTTAGACTATTTATTTCTAAAACAAAGTTTCTATCTCCATATATGTCAATGTCACTATAAAGATTTTAAGCCTCAATAAACTGCTTAGAATGCAGATAGAACCTTGCGGACTATATGATAGAAACAACAGAAACTCTGATAGATATGGCATGAAAATGAGAAAAAAAAAAAAAAAGTTTACATTGCACAAGGTGTTGTGATGTCAATATTACATAAATGCACAATGCGATAATGATTCTGAAACAATATATTGAGCAGCTCTAATTAACAGCCATGAACCATCATGTATTTTAATAATTTATTTCAAAACCACTCAAAAGTGACTAAGCCACATCAGAACATTTTATGATTTTAGTTTTCACTGGTTGGTAATTCTCTAATTTATGTGGTTCTGAGTCTGTGCCTAGTGGACGACAGGGATGAGAATAAACAATATAAACAGACCGGCAGAATGCTGTAGCCTTTCAACTGGAATCAGTTTTTTTTTTTTTTTTAAACAAAACTACATTTAATGCAATTTATTAATATATGTTTACTCTGAAACAAGAGCTTGAACTTCTTGTTCTTTTATGCATTTCTCCAAAACCAGACTAAAATGTAAAATGTGTTGTAATTTTAGAGTTGTTGCACTGTCTATGTCTCCTGTTGATGACACATTCATCTCTGGCTCATTGGATAAAACAATTCGGCTATGGGACCTTCGCTCCCCGAACTGTCAGGTTGGTCTCATGTTTTTCTGTTTGATAAACATTCTTGATTGTTGTCCGTTTTATATTCTGATCATTTGTAAAAACCTCATCACAATCCTCCGTGTGGTCACAGGGACTGATGCATCTGCAGGGGAAGCCAGTGTGCTCTTTTGATCCTGAGGGCCTGATTTTTGCTGCTGGAGTCAATTCTGAGATGGTCAAGCTCTATGACCTTCGTTCCTTTGACAAAGTAAGAGAGATGAGTAGATGTTCAGGGTTTATAAAAGACTTGTTTGCCAAACGTAATGATTATGATGTAGACAGGGGTCGGCACCCCTGTCTCTGGAGTGACAGCTCCCTGCTCTAACAGACCAAAATTGTGTAGCACTCCAGGATCAGGGTTGCAGGGTTGCAGACTTTGTTGTAGGAAAAAAAACATGGCTTTTCAGCAGGCTGAAATATAGCTTCCGAAAGGTGGGTTATATGGCTGAAATTTACAAATATCAAATTTCTTAAAGATTTCATAAATCTTATTTCTTGAAACAGTTGTATGGTAACTCTAGAGTAACTGCCATTGTTAAAACATTGATATGTCTACTGGATAATAGAAAATTATTTTCCTGTTTGCCTGCAGGGACCATTTGCTACATTCAAGTTGCAGTATGAGCGTACCTGTGAATGGACTGGCCTCAAATTCAGTAATGATGGCAAACTCATCCTGGTCTCCAGCAATGGAGGAACACTTCGACTGCTTGATGCTTTCAAGGGAGCTGTACTACATTCATTTGGGGTGAGTTTTACTCCTAAAATATTGGTCACCAACACTGCTGTCCTGCAGACTTTAATTCCAACATTGACAGACTCCACCTGATTCACTGCATTACTGCTTTCTGAAGTGATCGATTTGCTGAATGGTGTTTGTTTTAAATTGGATAGTACTGGAAATTGGAATTGTTGTCATTGATTTGAATAATTTTCTTGGTTAACTTACCGTAACTACAGACACTGACTTTCCAGACCTGAAACTCATCCCAGAACAGTTGGTTTGTTACCTACCCTTTGTGAAAGTAATTTGTTTATTCTGCTCTGTAGGGTTATAACAATGGTAAAGGTGTTATTCTGGAAGCTTCTTTCACCCCAGATTCTCAGTTTGTCATGATTGGTAAGTTAGCCTCCCTGTTTGCAATATTTTTCGTACCCATGTTGAGACAAATGTTTTCCTTTAATATTGGAGCTATCTGTATCAAATACTATTAAGCTGTGTTTCCATTGGTGTTCCAGGTTCAGAAGATGGAAAGATACACGTGTGGAATGCTGAGAGTGGAATGAAGGTGGCGCTGTTGGATGGAAAACATACAGGACCTGTCACCTGCCTACAGTTTAACCCAAAGTTTATGACATTTGCGAGTGCCTGTTCTAACATGGTGAGATGCTACTGTTATATCAGATCAGAATTTTGGCTGTCATGACTAACAGTGAATTGTTCTCATTTTAGTCAGTTGATTGACTATACTTATACCCTGTCTTGTACCCTTTGTCATCCTTGATAGTCCCCTCAATCTGAGAGAATTAGATGTTTTTTGGTTCATAATTTAATTTAAAAAATGTAACACATTTCATATTCATTACATTTAAAGTGATATATTTCAAGCTTTTATTCTAACCTGAATTCATGACCTTCCCCCATACATTCTCTGGATCATCCAGGTGGTCATTGGTGAACTGGTCCGTGCATGTGCTGCTGTGAGCAGGGGCCTTTGCCTAACCTGCAGGATTTTAATCTGTGACAGCGTAGTGTGTTACTAATGGTAATTTTTGAGACTGTAGTCCTAGCTCTCTTTCGGTCATTGACAAAGTTCTCCTGTGTAGTTGTGGGCTGATTCCTGACCTTTTTTCCGAATCATCCTTAGCCCACTAGGTGATTGTGCATGGAGCCCCAGAAGAAGAACTGACAGTTACCTTATGTTTCTTCCATTTTCTAATAGTTGCACCAACAGTTGTTGCCTTCTCACCAAGCTGCTTGCCTATTGTCCTGTAGCCCATCCCAGCCTTGTACAGATTTACAAATTTGTCCCTGGTGTCCTTAGACAGCTCTTTGATCTTGGCCATGGTGGAGAGGTTGGAGTCTGATTGATTGAGTGTGTGGATATGTCTTGTATACAAGTAACAATTTCAAACAGGTGCAATTAATACAGCTAATGAGTGCAGAGTAGGAGGTCTTCTTAAAGACTAACAGGTCTGTTAGAGCCAGAATTCTTGCTAATTGGTAGGTGATCAAATACTTATTCATGCAATAAAATACTAATGAATTATTTAAAAATCCTACAATGTGATTTTGTGGATTTATGTTAGATCCTGTCTCTCAAAGTTGTGTACCTATGATAAAAAAAGTACAGACCTCTTCATTCTTTGTAGGTGGCCAAATTTACAAAATTGGCAGTGTATCAAAAACTTGATTTCCCCACTGTATTCTGATCAACAGTGTGAAGAAAGGTTTGAAATATCACTTTACATGTAGTGAAAATAAAATGGCTTTTTTCTGATTTTTTTTTGTATATAGTACACAACAGTTTGCTGTCCATTATTAATATATAGTCTTCCTCAAGTCATCTTATGTGCAGGTGCAATTAATGCAATTAATGCAATTGTGCCAAAACAAAGCAGGTTTATTTAGGGAAAAATGGAATAAATATGATAAAAGAGAATAAAAATAGAATTTTTTTCTTTATTGTACATAAACTGATCAACCTTTATTTCTTTCTTCTGCAGGCATTCTGGTTACCAACGATTGATGACTGAAGAGCTAAGCTCTAATCTACAAATTCAATTTGACCATTTGCCCCACTCCAGCAGAGGGCAGCACTAGCTTATTGGAAACATTGTGGACTTGAGCACTGTAAATAGGATGACCATGAGGTCAAGTTGTATTTCTTTATGTTCATTTTATACTTTCATTAAACAATGTTCTTTTGTAAATCTGTATAATTTGTGACATTTTGTTTGCCATTAGAAATTTTAGCTGTTAAAAAATATATTCAATATGGTTTTAAAATTCTGGCAAAAAAAACAAAAACAAGAATATGTAGCTCCTGCACCCTGAAGAACTGTCTGTGTGACATGCATCAATAAATGTGTACACAGCTTCTCCTGCTTAAATGGTTACACAATCAAAATGCTGCTTTTATTGCTAGCCTGTACAACTGCTGAAACCGTAACCCTGCCTGAATAAATGAGTGGTTGGTGGGAGGTTTAGTGTTACTTGTCTGTACCACTGCATCAGTGATGTAATGAGAAGTATGTGGCCTACTGTTACTGTTAGTGATGTAATGAGAATGACGTGGTCTACTGTTACCAGCTTTATTTTCAGGACTGTGTCCAGAGTACACTATCCTACAATTTCCAAAAGATTTTCAAATATTTTAAAAAGTGATTCAAATCCTTGAAAACTGACTGGATACAATAATCTGTTTATTGCAGGAAATCTTAATTTTTCCATAATCCGATCAGCGTGTTTTCATGCACTTGGGTAATCAGATAATGAGTCAAGCAGTTAACAGATGCTTTGCAACTGGCCAAAAAACTCTAATCTGAATGAGGTGGGAGGAAGGAGGCACCCTTGTTGTTTTGCACCATTGGATTGTGCTGTATGTTCCTCCACTGATCAGGGACAGCTTCAGCATGTCAGGAAGCAGATGGAGTGATTGAAACTGGAGTGCTACTCTTTAACAAGCCCTTCAGGACCAGAGATGAGAAACACTTCTAGACCATACTCAGAAATCAGTATGTTGTTCATATGGCCACTTGAATAATCAGATAAAATTCAGATTATAATTGTGATCTGACTTTTTGAAAAGGTATAGCATTCCTAGCAACTGCTGGGCAACCTTACAATATCTGAAGGCAGGTATGTATGTACAGTGCATCTGGAAAGTATTCACAGCTCTTTTTGCATATTTTATGCTACAGCCTTATTTCAAAATGGATTCAGTTCTTTATTGCACCTCAAAATTGTAAACAAAATACCCCACAATTTAAAAATATATATATAAATTTAAAACCAACACTTGTTGAAGTATTTGGCAGTAATTACAGCCTCAAGTCTTTTGAGTATGATGTTACATGCTTGTGCCTCTTTCCAGATCATGTCCAATCAACTCCATTTACCACAGGTGTCCAATCAACTGTAGAAACCTCTGAAGGATGAAGAGCGTAAACAAGATCCGTTATGGAACTCCTAACGTCCCTTACATCCTGATTTTAGACAGTGATTGAAATCTTTTGAACAGGAATCCATATATATGTGTATATTTGGATGTATTGCATGAAAGGTGTGCAATTCTGTTTCAAATTATTATTATTATTTTAAGAAATAATTTTCATTTGGTGTTGGTTTCTCAAAAACTAGCGAGCTTCTAATGCAGCATTTCACTATTTCTATCCAATCTTTTCTTTACTGCATGCCAACACAGAGAATGCAATGACATTTAATGTGATTTCATTAAGTAAATGAAGAAAACGCTGCCCTAGAAACTAGTTGGCAAGTTTTCCAAGCAGTTTTCTGGGGAACCAACACCACATGCATATTATTTCTTAAAAACAAACAAATTAGCACGCCTTTCATCCACGTATAAAGCTCTGAGGGGCAGATACACATTTCTAAATGTCACAGTGATGGGAGGTGAGAACAGGAGGCGGACGTAAGCACAGGTGAAAGGGATAAACAAACCAAAAACTCAAAGTAAATGATACTTGTTTGATTGTTTAGGGTTAGGGTTAGGGTTAGAACTGAGGAAGCAAACAGGCAAAAGGAAAACAAAACATAATAAAAAAAACTGACTAGAAGCATGAAAATCCAAAGAACAACCGCACACAGTGACAAAGACACACTGAAACCAAGGGTTTACTTATACTCAGACAGAGACTAGACACACTTGGAGACAATAACAAATGGGCAGGGCTCCAAAGGATGCACAGGTGGCGATGCTGATGACAGGGCGGAGCTTGGGCGGACACAAGACAGAAATCCAACAGGTCCACAAAACAAAACTAGACCGAACAAGGACAGACAAGAAACAGAATGGAAATAAAACTAGACCGAAGCGCGACACTAAAGCTCAGCCTACTGGTTATTTTAATTGGTTATTCTATGAACCAATTATTTTTATTCTGCCTCAGAGTTAGAGCTGCCTCCAGAACTGTTGAGAGTAGTGATTTTGCACACGAGTGGATATTTTAAAAAGTGATTGAAATCCTTTAGAAATGGATTGTAAACTGTGATTAGGCACTTTCGAATATGTTTATATATATTTATAAACTCAATACTTGGTTGGGGCTTGTTTATCATGAATCATGAAGGCACTGCTGAGATGCTATTGAAGTCCAGGCTGCTTCGATACTGTCTGTAGTGCTGGGTCCGCTGTTTCTATTCTTTTTGACAAAACCCCATAAATTGTACTGGCATCAGGTTTGAGGGTTAACTGGCCAATCAAGCACAGTAATATCATGGTCGGTAAACCATTTGGTAGATGTTTTGGCACTGTGGGCTGGTGCTGTTGGAAAAGGAAATCAGCATCTCAATAAAACTCATCAGCAGATGGAGGCATGAAGTGCCCTGAAATCATCTGGTAGATGAACACCGTGGATGAAGACCAGCAGATGACATAGCACCATAAACATCACAGACTATGTAAACTTCACACTGGAGTTCAGAGAGATTTTGTGCCATTCCACTCTTCCTCCAGACTCTAGGAGCTTGAATTAACACTCTGCGAAATGTAAAATTTACTTTAATCTCTGAAGAGGGCTTTGGTGCAACAGTGCACTTCTATTTCTGGTCCCAGTTTGGTCTTGCTGGTCAACCAGCTTGTTAATTATGGTCATACAAGTTTTATTGGCCATGCTGGACATGGGGGATCAACTACTTTGATAATGATGATAATACTGGTTGTCTAACTTGGTTAGGCTGGTCATGTTTTTAGTCCAGCTAAACCACCAAACTCTAAGAAAAGAATGCCCTATGCTTAACCAGCCTGAGCAGCTTGAGTCAGCCAGGCTGGTTTTTGTAGCAATGTATGAAGACACATTAATGGTTAATGATGACGTTGATCTCTTTATTATTATTTTATTATAGCTTTAATATGTATTAATTACTATTAAAAGCTTTTTATTATCAGGAACTAAAAACCCTAAAATGCAGCAGGTGTCGTCAGAAGCAAGGAAAGGTGTTACACCATGGCTATAACAGAAATCACTGATGTAATGAGTCTCTCTGTGCTGAATATGAAATCTAGGTCTCTCAGTAAGTGATGTAACTATGGCACATTTTATCATAGTAATAAATATAGAGGTGTAGTTTCCTAGACAGTTATTAAGTTTAGTCACTGGCTATATTTACTTGTTTTCAATGGACAATCTCCATTCAGAATATTATCCAGAATGTTCTGTCTGGGAAGATGACCCTAAGACTAATGAACCTGAAATAGGTCAGATTACAGCACTGTATACAACCCTGTTCTTACAGGCTTTGCTAAAGTAAATTGAGTGGTTGACAGCACAGAAAGGAAGCGCCCGTGTGTCTCCTATCAGTCCAGACCTTTCAGTTTGGTTAAGGATTAGATCATGAAAATGAGAATCTTTAAACTTTGCAAAATGAGTGTATTGACCACTCTTCTTCATATTGTACCAGCATAGGAAATGACATCCCCAATGACCTCACTGTAAATAGAAGAGACAGTTTAAGTGCTTTATGAATATGGAAGAACATTCTAAAAACTCCAAAAAACCATACGCGTTGGTTCTTGTTGGAGAACATTGGGTCAGTCTGCTCTGAGCTTTCAGCAGTGTTAACCCATTTGCATGCCGATGTAATCTTAGGATATGCTGAGCTTGCCCTGCTGAGGCCTTGGCTTCATGAGAGTGCAATGGGCAGCTTTAGTGGATCCCAGGTGAGTGTTCGGCATGGCTCCTCCGGGTCTCTTGATGGCTCCCTGGGTCAAAGACTGTGTTGGTGTTGGGGGGAGGGGTAGCTGTTACCCAAGGCCAGGCACACCAAGCTTGTGGCTGCTAAATTTGGGGCAAGCGGGATCGGGTTCCTTCAGCAGGCACACACAATCCTGCCCTAGTTACAGGACCTCTCTCTGACACATACATGCGCACACAGATAGGGCTCACATGTTGTCTTGTCTTAAAAGGTGCAATCACCCCAGCTCTCTTGCTTCATACTGTTACCTCGAGTCCTTATCCTGTCCTTGGAAAGCCTTGATCTAGTTCTTACCTTTGCTTTTGGATGTCTTTAGTGCGGTGAAGTTCTTACAGGTGACCCTCATCTGCCTCTACGTCAGGCTTCAGCTTTTTATCCCCAGATTGAGTGCTCCTGGGCGGGTAGACACGCAGTCCCGCCATGTTTCTGGTTCTGGTGGTGACGGATGAGCTCAGGCAGTTCCTAGTGAGGGCGAGGAGTGGGACAGGCCGCCTCATCCAGGTGTTGATCCGGGACGGTGAGTACGCCACAGCTTTAAATTTGAGTGATAAACAAAAAATAATAGTAATAACATTTATAATTACATAGTCTTTTTCATTTGTACCATTCTTAAACTAAAGCTAGGGCTGGGCAATATCACAATATATGTATCACAGTATTTAAAGACATTTTCATTAATCTCAATATATATTACATATATTTTGACATACAGACAAACTCCATCAGTCTTTAGAACTGCTATTTAAACACTCCCCCATACGTGGTACAGTGATATATATTAAAATAGCTGCACTGCATCCAATTATACAGGACTAATCACGCTCTCTCTAATCCAGTGTGCTGTTGTTCTCAAAAGTGTATTATGTATCACGATAACAGACTTCATCACGAATTATATAATAAACTGTTGTCCTTCTGTCCACCCATAACTCAAACCTTTATTTGCTTTATTTAACCTTCTTTTAACCTCTTTAAATGGCAATGGTCATTAATGGGGCCCACATTCTCATAACTACATAACTCGAATATTACTGTCACTGTCCATCCATACAGGAAAGAAATATGTGGCCATGTATTTCTGTATATCTCGGATACATTTCCAGTATGTTTATTTTTTTAAGTGTATTTCAAGCAACTGCTGTACAGTAAGTAACAAAATACATTTGTCATTTTTCATACATTTTTATTTGTATATGTAGTGTATGAACATATGGGCAATAAAATTATGAATCTCTAATTTTATTTTTATACATCATTTGAAGGCAGCCCCTCCCTTACAGACTGCAGACTGCAAGTATTTTAAAATAATTTGTCCAATAGAAGTGACCTAAAATAATAATAAATAAATAAATTCTCTTTTTATTATTATACATATAAAAGATAAGAATATTTCCCAAAAGTTACACAATAATTTATAATTGTTGGTTAATAGGTAGTAAGTAAGTAAGTAAATAAAAAAGAAAAGTGAAGCAACACAAATCATAAAACTAAACAGAGAAATAGAGAAGAGAGAATAATGAACAGTAAAGGAGAAGGACTGGTGATTTAGATGATGAAACTGAGAGAGAGATTGCAGAAGAGAGAGTCGGATCACTGAAGGACTGCTGGTTGCCCAGTGAAAAAAGTTGTGTGTTGGGGTTTGTGTGTGGAGTGGGGGTGTAGGGATGAACAAATTCAGTATGGTATGCAGGGGTGACACCATGAGGGGCTTTAAATGTTAGGAGAGGTCAGTACTCCATGCAGGACCATACTGGTTGCAGGTTAAGCTGGGGTAGGAACTGGATGATGTATATAGATCACTTGCTAAATGTGAGGATTGCAGGTGATGAGCAATGAGATGAGAGATGAGATGAGATACATGTCCTATGATGTTCTTTCCTTTGCATAGCCATGACTTTTCTACCTGAAGTGAGTCTAACCTTCAGAGTCAGGTGGTTCAGGTATGATGGTGGAAGGAAGTCTATTTACAAAACCATTGTAATATTTACTGTTGTTTACTGTCCTCAGGTTAATGAGGATCTAAGACCTCCAGCACTGAGGGAACAGCTGACTGAGGCATGTCAGGGTGCCAGCACTGAATGCCTCCAGGACTTAAACTGTCATTGCTCTTATCAAATATAACTGCTACTTTGGTGTCAAACCAAAGGTTTTGTTGACATCTGATACATCTGATTTGTCCTTGAGTTCCAGCTTTTCAGTAAACATGACACAGCACTGACACACACACACACACACACACACACACACACACACACACACACACACACACACACACACACACACACAGCTTGTATATTGTCACAATCATGAAAGTCTTGTGTTCTACTGGAATTCATTGTAATTTTGGAGCATTTTCACGTGGAGCTTCAAACACAATCTAAAGAACAGACATATTCAACAGGTCAAGAGTTGAGATACAGGGAAAATATTTTTGTGTCTTTTTTGGAGCATGAAGCCTTTTCTGTTGGGCTTAATTTTATTATGAAAACTTTAATGGAAAATTACTACTTTAAAATGTTTGTTAATAATACCTGTATTCCTCTATTCACAGAACATTTAAGTAGAGGCTGTAAAGGATAAATAAATTACAGTTATTTAATCATTTTGTCCCAATTTGGAAGTGCCAATTACTCCAGGTCAGGCTAATAGATGGCTGTGCCAGCCTGTGCTGGGGAGAGAGCGCCATCTAACCACCCAGAGAGAGCATGGCCAATTTTGCTCTCTCAGACTCCCCTCAGCCACTGAGCCTCCCACAGGCTAAAGTGTTACATTTAGACAGAAAGTCTAAATGTTTAATTTAAAAAAAATAAGACACCATATTTCTTCAAATTATATAAAATGACATTAAATATTGATTCATTTAAAACTAATTAAATGTTAACGATAGTTAAACATTTCTTTACGACTGAAAATTACAGCAGGGTTAAACGAGTTCAGCTTTTGCTGAAAGATACAACTTACCACCATCTAAACCAAGCAAAATTGCCCTCGTTCCTTAAGAGCCTGATCATATCCTCCATTGTTTATTATAACATCATAATCCATTAACTGATTGTATATTGTCACTACAATTCCAGGTACACTGGTATGAAATTACATTTCCCATCCTGTTTTCTGCAGTGTAATGTTTGCGTTTCAACATGGCTGAGATGAAGTAATACAAGGAAGGGAAAAATATATTTCACAATATATTTTGGCCTGAGTGAACATGAGTGAATCAGGTGATGCATCAGTTGACACTGAAGCTGATTGGCCCGTAAGAAATTTATTCTAAACAAGAGTGCCTGTAGCAGGACAGATTTACTGATCTCTGTTGCAATGTTAGTGACTCCATGTGTGTGTGACCGTTTCCAGTTTCCAGTGAAATGTAAGCCTACTATCAGATGACATGACTCAGTTGCTAAGACAGGACAGGACAGAATAGACAATTACATTTGAGTGAGCTCAGCTTACTCTAGTCATTTCTGTTCATGTGAGTGTGAACAGTTTGTGGTTTTACTTGCAATGATTCATATGTATAATTTTAACAGAAGGCCTGATAAATGAGTGCATATCACTAGTGACTGACACTAGTCAACACCTCTCACTGTCACTGTGTATGTGTCTGTGTGTGAGCTTGCATGCAAATATGTGTACATGCAATTTAACTTCAGTACGGTACTGTGTCGAGAAGGCATACAGTAGCATAGAGTTTTGCGATCAGGCTGATCTCAGCAGAAAATTCCAGACCTGATATAGTCCTGTAACATATTTAGCCTGAAATAGCACAAATTCGCATGGTATGATCTCATGATGTTGGCAGTGTGTGAGACAGGGATGTTTCAAAATGGTGCTACAGCAAAAATAGACCCACACAGTACAAAATGATATACCCACCAGTAATATAGTACAGGCCTAATATAATATACTTACTTATAAATACTAGAAAGTGATGTGAACCATGTCATAAACAGATGTGGCCGATGGACTGATAAAAAAACGTGTGGATATGGGTACAAACAACCTAGCGGAGGGCCTATCTAAGTGTAACTGATTAAATTCCACTTGTTAATAATGATGTTAGTGAGCATCTGAGAAAGAGACTGATCTCTTGTTCCCGCTACTCACGTGCTAGTCAAACAGAGTGTAAAGGGGTAAAATGTCTTTCTGGATGCCAGACAGAGTGTCAGACTTTTGCATTATCATATGTCACACATCGTAATAGCCAGACATCTCATTTTCAATGCTATCAGCTGACTGGGTGCAGAAACAGAAAATGACCAAAACTGTCCTGTGAGTCTGCCATCATATCACAGTGTCTGACATTATATAGACAATAGTATTAAGACGCCAGCTCATTTATTGTTTCCTTTACATTTGGATTCCAGAGAACACAGTGCTCCACACCCCTCTAGCCTGGTATTAGGCATGCCAGTATATCCATCTGCTTCAGGCAGTCCTATTCAATTGGCAATACTTCTCTACAGGGATTAAGCAAGCTGTGTGTGCATTTGCACAATTGTGTCAGCAGTGGGTTTAACTTAAAGAAGGAGAATGCATTCATTAAAAAGGGTGTCCACAAACATTATGTAATGATTCACTTGTTAATTGGTTTGCTGTATAATGAACGGACTAATTGCCAGTTTTTAACAGATTTACAGACAACTTTACAGATATTTTAATAGTTCTGTTTGGACAGTCTGAGGAGGAGAGTGAGTCACATAACACTACCACTAAGATGTGGTAGTGGACTGAAGTCATGATGCTTCAAGTGTGACATAATGTAGTACTGCTATAGAATGATGAGTAAGCCCTGGTAACACTAGTGTACTAGATAAAGCCAGTGGGATTATTAGATGAATTAGGTTCTGTATTGTCACTGTAAATATTGGACATCCTCAAGCAGAGCTTTAGAATTGGTTTGGACAACATATTCACCCATATTAAACCACAATATTGTCACAGTCAAATGCTGTCAAACAAAAAGCTGGAGCGGTTTACAGGAGAAGGGGAAAAGACAATGTAAAAATATTGTATTGTACCTAATTGAAGAACGTTTCTATTGGTACATTCATTATGGAATTTTGACACAATATATATTTTTATGGCATTAGTTATCATTTTATTTTTATGTCTTCACTTTGGGCTTTCTGTCTAAATTGTGTGTGTGTGTGTGTGTGTGTGAGTGTGTGTGTGTGTGTGTGTGTGTGTGGTGTGTGTGTGTGTGTCTGTCTGTCTGTCTATCTGTTATGTCTGGGCTTGTTTTTTGGTCCTCTTTTCCTAGCATGGGTTGCCATTTGGACACAGATATTTTCAGCATGATTCAGTCAGAGAAGCTGGCCATAGCGGTCATAAGTCTTACAACTGGCCGAGTTCATCAGTCACATGCATAACTGGTAGTTGATTGGCTGGGGACCCGGGGAACATGGCCAACCGTTGTTTAGGCTCCATATTCCAGCACTTTGTTATAGAGTAACATAGAAAGAATCACAGCCATTCTGAGTACCTTGGATTAATCTATAGTTATATAGACAGTTATTACAGCTGTTATAGGCCATATATGCTGGTGTCCATCACTATATGTGTGTTTAGTTAAGTGAATGTCTAATGGAAAGTATGCCTCTGTGCTGAGAGCCGGAATGTGTGCAGGCCTAGAATAGAAGTTGCTGCAAAAGACAGTCAGGAAATCCCCCACCAAGGTCATATTGGTGTGTGTGTGCTCATGATGTGCACACTATTGACACATCTTGTCCTCATTCAGGGGCTATTTTGGTGATGTGTAAATTCTCGCAATCAATCTACACAATTTTCAGATGCTTTAAATCATCCGGCCTTGACAACAGCAGCACCGGTCTGTTGCAACCTCATAAGTGAAGTCTGGCTGTTTTTAAACTGTTTGCTAGCCTGCAAATAGGGATAATTAAATTCTTCTGGTAGAGGGGTTTACACAATGACTAAACATAATTAAAACAATCCCTCAATCCTAATTAAAACCAGAATAGATTTTTCCAAATATAATTAAATGCAGCTTTTATCCAAATCATTCTAAGGTACTGCACAACATAAAATGACAACACTTACAGTAACTGTAGAACTGAAAGGTTTTTCTTTATACAACAACAAAGACTCCTACTTAGACAGGGGTAGGCCAGTCCTGGAGTGCAGAGGTATTAACTTGATGTGGAGCCCAAATGTTCAAAAGATGGTCTGTCTTCATTCGTTTTGTTTGGCAGTCTTTGTGTGACAGGGTGGACAAATGTGTGCTATTGACCGGGGCTACTGAAAAAACACATGGGCTATTGCCCCGTAACCCAGGCTTAGTACTGCCCCTCCTGCAGTGCACAGTATTTTTTAGGTCAAGCACACCTGATTCAACTGCCCTCTAAACTGCAAGGTTTTGTGGGAATGTTAAAGGAGGGAGATCTGCAAACTGTGCAGGAATGTGGCACTTCGTGGCCAGAATTGCCTACCCCTGTTCTAAGAAAATGCTCTGTTTGTCAGTATTTCTGAGATGTCTTGCATGCACACTCTCAATAGGGTTAAGGATTCTGACTTGGCCATTCCACAACAACAACTGTCTACGTTTTCAACTGTTCTTTAGATGATTTATTTGTATGTTTTGGGTCATTATCTTATTGAAACACCTTGTCAGCTTGAGGTCATGGACTGCTGCCCTTACATTCTCCTCTAAATATTTTCATACACTTTTAAATGTACGGTTCCCGCAATGATTGCAAGGTAAACAGGCCCTAAGGAAGCAAAATCACAATGCTCCCCCCACCATGCTTCACAGTTGCACTGTTGATGTTGGTGTGTGGTGTTATTTTACCTTAAAACATAGTGTTGTTTCATTCCCCCAGAAGCATTCAAGAGTTTATACTGGCCACCTTACTGAAGCAGCAGTGCTTGTGCCATGTTCAAAATATCTGACAGCGTCAAGCTATATAATAAAGAAAACTGATAGTTACCAGCAGCAAATGTGAGCCACTACATTATCCTACCAGTCACAGCTGTGACTGTTCACACATTTACACCTCTTGTGAGTGTGATATAATGTAGCAGGGCAACCCCGTTATGATATTAAATATAGCCTCTTGTACTGTGTACCAAATAAATCTTTATTACAATATGTTTTCCAGACATCTTTATCAGATTCAAATGGCTCTAGGCCATTAAGACCATCTACAGCACTATCATTTGAGAGAACACAGTTCCACTGCTCCACAACTCAGTGCTGGGGAGGGGGGTTTATAGCTCTCTAGCCCAGTTTTTCTAGAATATAATGCCTTTATTGTCACTACACACAAAAAGCCACTTTTTGCACAGTAGGTGGGTAAGAAGTCCCGGGGATTGGGAGGTTAGACTAAAAATCAGTGCATGTCTGAGTCCAGGGCTCCAACCCTGGTCCTGGAGGCACCTTGCACATTTACAAGATTCCCTGGGATGAGAAAAGTTGTTCTAGACTAATTTTTGCATCAGGAATGGTTCCAATAGGTTCCTGTTGATCTTCAGAAAGTCTTATTCTACTGGCAATACTTAGATCTGCTGTGTGCTTGTGCATTTTGCACATATGTGTCAGCAATGGGTGCAACTTAAAGTACTTCAGTGCATTGATTAGAAAGGGTGTCCACAAAGATATGGACATGCAGTATATTTATGTCAGCATCAGGCTGACTGAGGCTCCAGCAGTTAATTAGGGCCTGCAGACAACCTGTGTACGTGCAGGTACATACGATCTGTGTGCAGAGTGTAAAATGAGACAGAGGACATGAAGTAACTGTCAGATGTAGTATACAGTATTATGCCACTTTAGATGTGACCATGCAAAAAACGGCTTCATAACTGCTTGAAAAAATGTCTTTAGACGAAAACAGTGTGGCTTAAAACATAAAGTGTAGTAATGACATGAAAAAGACACTCCATCAACACGTCTTTTTAAACATGTAAACATTTGATCTTCATTCTAATTATATTGAGGGATAGAGATTTATATATAAACTATATATCTATATATAAACTAAAGAAATATTAATGTAAACATTAAAGTTAGGTCACCCTCACATTTTGTTATTCAAAATTAGAATTAGGTGCACCACATCAGATGCAAATGTTCAGACCATCATTAGAATGAACTTTAGAGCAGGCTGTTGACATTTTTCTGGTTTGCCCTTGATTGTTGAAGTGAGTGGTATCACCATGGCCAGATCCAAAGAGCTCTCTGAGGCCTTCAGAATGAAGGTTGTAGACGGAGATGAGTCTAGGAAGGGATTTAAAAACAATCTCAAAGCAATTAGAAATCAGCCATTCTACTGTCCAGGAAGTAGTTTATAAGTGGCAAACATTTAAAACAACTGCCAATGTGAGCAGGTCAGGCTGTCCTCGCAAGCAAACTGCAGTATATGTAAATGAGTCTCCAAACAACCATAACAATCATCATCACTGAAAAGACTCCACATATTTGATATTATGTGAGGTGTGCAAGGAGGCTGTCAAAAAACACCAGGGTAAGACCAGAAGTAGAAGACTTCTGTGGAATGCTTAGACAAAGACCAAAACTTCTGGAACATGTGCTTTGGACAAATGAATCCAAATTTTAACCAATATTTGGGCACAATAATAGAATAATAGAATAGAATTGGTTTGGCACAAACCAAACAGAGCATTTTAGCACCAGAACCATCATGCCGACTGTGAAGCATGGAGGTGAAGTTTCATGGTTTGGGGCTGTTTCACTGCAAAACCTGATCTTGCTCAGGGGTCTCACTTAAATCCAGTAGTCTGCAGTTTAATCTCACTTAGTTGTACACCATATAGAGTGAACTTCTTGTACGGCTTGTGTGATAGGAGCTGTTCTGTGTGTTTCAGAGCAGCTGGTGCTGGGGGCATACCGTGAACCGTCTCAGTCCTGGGAGAAAGATTATGACCACTTTCTGCTTCCTTTGCTTGACCCTCAGGAGCCCTGCTATATCCTCTACCGTCTCGACTCTCAGAATGCACAGGGCTACGAGTGGCTCTTCATTTCCTGGTCTCCTGACCAGTCTCCAGTGTGTAGTACATCTATGTCTAAATTAAACACACACAAAAACACACACTAACAAACCTCAGAAACATGCTTATAAAATATACTACAGTCCACTGAAGGTTAATGTATCTCATTAAGGCTGTTCTTTGTGAATATCTCTTGCTCTTTGAAGGTCAGACAGAAGATGCTGTACGCTGCCACCCGAGCAACAGTGAAGAAAGAATTCGGAGGAGGCCACGTCAAAGATGACATTTTTGGCAATGTGGAGGTATTTGAGAAGATTTCACTGTCCTTAACCTTTAGAACCCTAAGCCAATTTTGTGTCATGTTTTCGTAGTCTGACAAACTTTTATTTACCAATAAAATTAGAAAACTATTTATAGGAGACACACGTCACATATTCTTATTTTCAGGAGATCCTAGGCTACACACATTTCCCTTCATTTGAGATATAAAGAATAACAGAATTTGTCCATGTTTTGATAAAAAAAAATACTTTACAACTGATAGATCTTGTTAATAATTCAGCATTTACATGTAGAGAGAGCAGTAAACATCTATTGGGTGTTGAACTGGGATTGAATTCAGTTGAAAATGAATGAATTTCTGACGTTATACAAGCTGGATTACTTGCTGATAATTTATTAGTCTTGTAATTTGTTATGATATGTGTATCATGTCTGTAGGTTACTCTGATCCTGAGATATGAAACTTAGAAAACAGTATGTAACTGCTCGCAAAAAGTGCTGATGTCAGGTTCTAAGTGTTAAAAAAGGCATAAAATGAACAAATGAGGGTTTTTTCTTGCAGTGGGATTCATTCAGGTCTCTTTAGGCTTTCATGGAAGGTTTCAGGGAATGTTTTTGTGAACTATTTTACACTTTTTTTTCTTTTTTTTGCTTTGTTTTGTTTTTACTTCATTTTACACTTAGTTTTTATATGCATACTCTGTGGCCTTAAGTAAATGGTCTTTAACTTTAATGACACGTTATTTTACATTTCTTTATTTCACCCTACATGCCTAATTGGTGATGAACATAAGTGGTACTCTAAACAGGTATCAGTTAGCTGTATGTTAGTAGAGTAAACCGGCAAAGTTGATGAGCTGGGAATAAGATGGGGTGGTGATCCTTCAACATTCTAACCTCACTAATGCAATCAAATCCACACAGCAATGCTCCAAAATCTAGAAGAAAGTCTTCCCTGGACAGTAGAAACAGTTACTCTCACAAAAACAGGATAAACCATGTACCCTTGTAGGATATAGGAATAATGCTACCTCTTTCTATATTAGACATTTTCTCTTTCTAATAACAGTATCGCACATGATGACCTAATTATTCATTTGCATTCATTAAATACATAACTGGCCTGCTTTATTTAGAAAGGAAGCTTGGGAGGGCTCCTGGAACATTAATTAGCAGTCATGCTCAATACAGAGACAGCAAAATTCAGATATACATAAATATAACACACTGCACCACTGCCTTCACCTTATAAGGATAATTTAGGAGACTTTATGGACACATAATAGTTTATAATAGTAATTTAATAATGTAAAAAAAAACAATAATGTAAACATAAGTCTGCTGAGTAAATATAGAGTCCATTCTCATTCTGCATTTCTATTCATTATTAGGATGATGTGAGTCTTCAGGGTTACCTGCGGCATGTTTCCTCTAGCTCCGGGCCAGCTCCACTCACAGCTGCTGAACAAGAGCTACAGCGAATCAAAATCACTGAGGTGAGAATTCTTCCTGAAACATCAATCGAATTTTTTAACATTGTTTTATCAGCACCAGACCCTTTAGATTGTAATGCTTCTAATATTATGTCTTTGCAGGGCAGGGTAAAGCAGGTAAGAGTGCAATAAGTCTGGACAGGCTTTGATATTGTATGTATCTTTAGTTCACTCTGTGCACTCTCCAGTGTGAATGCCATTGCACTGTGTGAAAGATGCTCTTTTTAACACTGAATTTGAAGGATATTCAGCAAACTGAAATCCACATTAAAATTTATATATATATTTATATATATTTATATATATATAAACGTAATGTGCCAGGAAATACTGTCACAGTGAAAAACATTACTACTAAAGGCTAATTACACTGTAGTAGAAGAAGGTAGAAGCAGGTAAACAGTGTCTGACCTTTTACTTTCTCTTTCAATTTCCTGTCAGTGGAATATAGAAGTAATGATATGTAAAATAATGATATGTAATCCCCAAACATATATAATTGTGACACAGCAGTAAAACAGCATTTTAAGACCTTACATTTTGAGAGAATAAGCCATTTTTGATTTACAAAGCTAAAATGTGAGAATATAATAATTTTGAGATACTCATTTAAAATATCAAGATCATCCAGTTCTATCGTGACACCGTACATTGTTATTTCAAGATACTAAGTCAAATTTGATTTGAGATACTATTATTTGAGATACTGTCTCTAAGAAGTGTTTTAATATAAAAAAAATAATGAAAAGACAATTAATTTCAGACACTAAGTTAAAAGTTTGAGACCATTAGTCACTATTTAAACATTATTGTGAGGCACCAAACCAATACATTCAGATGTCATTGTCAATATGTATAAAAACATTCAAGATATTCAAGATATAGTCATTATTTTGAGATACTGAGTAAAACAAAACGAGAAAATTATGGAGTTTGAGTCAAATCTCAGATATACTGCTTTCAGAAACAGACTTTAAAAAAAGACTTTTTTCAGTTTTACGTGGCAGCAGAAAGCATTTGGTTAATTTGTAGTATATACTTTGCAGTGTATAGTGAACATCATGAAAAAGCTTTTGAGACAGAGGATGAGCTGAGAGCTGGGGCCAGAAACTCAGTACAGACAATATCACCTCAGCCCACATCAATACACCACCCTAATATGTTTTTAAATATGAGTGCAGCTAAAATGTATATTGTTTAAAAGCTCATTTGTGACCACAATTTCATTCAAAAAGGTAAACTGTCACTGTATATTCATTACACACAAAGTGACATTTCAAACCTTTTTGTTTTATTGTTGACAAGTATGGCTTTTAGCTCATGAAAAACAGAAATCCAGAATCTCAAATTTGAATAGATTACTAATCAACTTTAAAACTATAGCTTCACTTTAAATGTAATGAATATAAAATAAGAGTTTTAAATTATGAAAAACCTTTTTCACAGTATTCTATTTTTTAAGCTGCACTACTATATAAGACAAGACAATGTGTGTGACTGTATTTCTGTATTTCATAAAATATTGGATTTGCTTGAGTCAGTGCCACAAAGGAACCTGCAGATCCTCCTTTAAATCTTACTATCTATCAAATATGTCCTTCAAATAAAGTGACCTATGAGTTTGTGTGTGTGCGCATTCCTATCTACTGTGATCCATTGATGCGTCACTGCTTCATTCATGTAAACTGGAATGTGAGCACAGACAGCACATCAATCTTTCAGCTTTCAGCTTTATTAGCTTCCATATTTAAAGATCAGTTTTTCCTCTACTCTCAGTTATTAAATTTATGATGTGTGTGTGTGTGTGTGTGTGTGTGTGTGTGTGTGTGTGTGTGTGTGTGTGTGTGTGTGTGTGTGTGTGTGTGTGTGTGTGTCTCCCCCTGCAGGTGAAAACAGAGATTAATGTGGAAAGTAAGCATCAGACTGTGCAGGGTCTGGCCTTTCCCCTACAAGCAGAGGCCAAGCATGCTCTACAGCAGCTCAAAGAGAGGTGTATTAACTACATCCAGCTGGTGAGAAAACACAGTAACACACTTTCTAGGAAAATACTAGGAACCAACTGATATGAACATCTTGTCCAGTACCTATTTTAGGATGGTGAAAATTCCAAACATCAATAAAATACCAGCTGAGATCATTTATTATGGTCAAATATTATACAGACTACAGTCGTTTTAGATAAACAGTGCTTTATTGATAATACTTTATCAATGCAATGTTTTATACTGTTCAACAACATAAGTCTTAGAATTAGTAACATTAACCTACTGACCTCAGCTCAGGACACCGACAGCTTTTGTGCTTAGGGATGTCTGGTATGTTTTCACATGACAGACAGGCAAGGGCCTCCTAGCGCCTGACAGTAGTATGTCATGGTGTTAAAAATAGCTCACATTCCTGAATGTAAAGTATTGGGACACCTGCTCATTCATTGTTTCTTCTGAAATCAAGGGTATTCAAGAGATTTTCTTGCTTTTGTTGCAGTAATTTTCTCTACTCTCCAGGGAAAGTGCTCTTCTTGAATTCACAGTATTCCTGTTAGGATCGATTTGCCGTCAGAGACAAGAGCATTAGTGAGGCTAGATTGGTGGATGATCCCCACCCCACTTCATCCACAACTCCCCAAATCATCCCAGTAATTCCACTGCTCAACAGCTCAATGCTGGGCTTTATACTCCTTGTAGCCCATGCCTGGCATTAGGCATGGTGCCAATAGGGTTTATGTGGATCTGCTCCAGAGAGTCTTTATTTATTGGCTTCTCTACAGGCTTGTCCCTGTGTGTGCATTTGCACTTCTGTGGAATCCACGAATTTTGTACAGGGTTAAACATTTGGACGGACGGATGGATTTAATTTCTTTTTCCTGACAAAATTCTACACACAATACCCCACAATGCCAAGTGAGAAAGGTTTGAAATTTCTGCAAATTCATTACAAATAAAAAAACACAAATACAGCATGTACATAAGTGTTCACAGCCTTTGCTCAAACTTGAGCTCAGGTGCATCTTGTTTCCACTGATCATCCTTCAGAGGTTTCTACAAGTTAATTGGACACCTGTAGTGGTCAGTTGATTGGAAATGATTTGGACAACCATTTTTGCAGAGCTCCACCAATCAGGTATTTATGAAAGAGTGGCCAGACAGAAGCCACTCCTCAGTAAAAGGCACATGACAGCCCGACTGGAGTTTGCCAAAAGGCACCTTGTGGACTCTTTGACCATGAGAAACAAAAAATTTAACTTGACTAACCTGCTCCAGAGCACTCTGGACCTCAGACTGAGAGGAAGGCTTATCTTCCAAAAGGACAAAGGACACAGCAAAGATAGTCTTTGAGTGCTGCAGCCAGTGCCCAGACTTGAACCTGATTGAACATCTCTGCAAATCCAAAAATGGCTGTGCACCGATGCTCCCCATCCAATTGATGGAGTTTGAGAAGTTCTGCAAAGAAGAATGGGAGAAACCTCCCAAAAACAGGTGTGCCAAGATTGTAGCATCATATTTAAAAAGACCTGAGGCTGTAATTGCTGCCAAAAGTGCTTCAACAAGGTATTGAACAAAGGCTGTGAAGACTTATGTATATGTTAGATTTTTGTCTTTTTATTTTATTGATACATTTGCAAAGATTTCAAACAAACATTTTTCACTTTGATATTGTGAGGTATTGTGTGCAGAAGATGTGAAGCACTGTAAATATTTTCTGGATGCACTGTCCCTAGAGTTATTCCTAAACAATAGGAAAGAGGAATAAAAGACTATGCATAATGACAGCTACTTGGCACATGTGTCAATATTATTCCTTTATTGACAGAACATCCACCAATACCTCTAAATATACTACTAAATGTGTGTGTGTGTGTGTGTGTGTGTGTGTGTGTGTGTGTGTGTGTGTGTGTGTGTGTGTGTGTGTGTGTGTTTATTGTATCAGAGGTTGGACACAGAGAAGGAGACGATTGAGCTGGTTCACACTCGGCCCACAGAGACACGCGACCTGGCCTGCAGAATCCCCACAGACACACCTCGCTACCATTTCTTCCTCTACAAACACACCCATGATGGAGACTACCTTGAGTCTGTTGGTACGACCCAACCTGAGACCACCCTGTAGTTTCATATGCACTCACTGACAAAAAAATTACACACCAAGGAGGTGTTGGAATCAAATGAAACATTTTATAATATATACATAGAGTGCTGTTTGATGGTTTGCATCATTTCATTTACAGAACATGCCCACAATTTTGAACCTTTGATTTTTGTTATTGTGAACCAAACACATAGGACAAAATAACAGAAAGTGTCACTTGTGAGCTGCCACATCTTTCCACTAGGATTTTAGTACAGAATGGAGGCATGGTTGGGCATGGAGACATATGGCATTCTGTGTCAGATTTGTGGGCAGATGTTCCAGCTGTGCCTTTAGATCCTACACAGTCATAAGTTGCCGAAGCTGGCATTCCAGCTGGTCTCATGAGTGCTTGTTTGGTAATAAATCTGGCAACTGAGCAGGGTCTGGTGGAGATATTCCCAGGAAAACCTTGCTGTTTATGTGGGAGCATTATCGTGCTGCCAATTTAAACCCTGCTTTGAGAGGCAACACATGTGGCCACAGGATGTTCTGTACATATTGCGGAACTATTAGTGCCCCTCGTATCTCTATACTAGGGGTGACTGTAATGGCTCCCCAAATCAGCACAACCGCAGTTGGGGGAAGTGTGACACTCAAAATTGAAATGCTTACCACAAGGCCTCCAAACTTTAACCTGAATGTCATCAAACAACCTGGATTCATTGTTAAAGAAAATATGGTCTTGTTTCTTGTTCATGACACCACTGCAAATGAATATGATGGTGACAGTTGGCTGTCAATGGCAGGAATTTCCACTGAAAAGACCTTCCTGCTTGTCTCAGTCCTATGATTCACCTCTTCATAAGGTCTGTCAACTGGCCAATGTCTTTGAGTGTATCATAGGGGCATGTCTAAAGGTCAGCCAAAGGTACACTACCCAAAAGTTGCCTCTTTATAGGGCAGCTCTAGAAGTGCTTTACATCCTCTTGTGCCAAGATCCAGTGTCTAATCAGACCATACCTGTACTTATTTACATATCCACATATCAATAAATAGTTTTTACAACAAATTAGTTTAAATCAACAATGTATTTACAACTATCTGTTTCTCTCTATTTCTCAAACATGCTCTGATCTCAGTATTCATCTACTCAATGCCGGGCTACAGCTGCAGCGTTAAGGAGAGGATGCTGTATTCTAGCTGTAAGAGTCGGCTGCTGGATGAGGTGGAGCGCGACTACCACATAGAGGTGGCCAAAAAGGTCTGTACACACTGTCTGTACTGCCCACTCTGTATATCAGTGCTGGTCAAAGTGGTTTACTGATTCAATCAGAAGAGGAAAGAGCACTGAACTGATATTCTGATACAGTAGGAAGGAAACAGAAAGAGAAACAGTGAAGAAGCCCATTGATAAGTATGTAGATTTATGTCTAAATCATTGTGCTGAACATAATCAGCTACAAAAAGTTACATCCATTGCTGACACATATGTACAAATGCATACACACAGGTTGTCCAGTCCCTATAGAAAAGGACTACTAATAGAATAAGACTCTCTGGAGCAAATAAACATTAACCTTTGGCACAATGCTTAGTGCCAGGCTAGAGGGGTATAACGCTATGGAGCAGTGGAACTCTGCTCTTTGGAATGATGGTGCTCCATGCAATACAGTACTTCTGGGATGAGTTGAGGAGTTGGGGTTGACCTCACTAATGCTCTTGTCACTGAATGCAATCAAAACCTCACAGCAATGCTCCAAAATGAGATACAGCCTTCCCTGAACAGTAGAGACAGACTTCAAAAAATGTTCTAAACTCTTTTTAATACCATTGAATTAATCAGAAACAATGACTGAGCAGGTGAGTCAATACTTTAGTCCATATAGTGTATCTCTACTGTCAGCAGGGCAGTAGTTGGATGTTGGTAGATGTCCACTGAAGACATAATAAGACAGCAGCATTGGAAGGCTGGGGAGAAGCCGCTTATAGAGAGTGAGAGTGAATTATCAGTAACGTATCTCATTAGAGAGAAGGATATTCCTAGAAGAGATATTCCCTGACTCCAATCTCCAGTGCACTGAGTCAGCCAAACTGAAGTTCGTACACACTAAACTCTAAACCATATGTGTGTCATGTGTATTTTGTCTGTGCGGGGACAAAATGTTTCCATGATGATAGGAAATTATGAACAGTCTGATTATATGGGAATATATTTGGCTCCCCTTGAGGAAAAACTCTGGCAGCTTTCTAAAACTGACCGAAGAGTTTCCTTTACAGCTGAGATTACAGTTTAGTTTTAGAGTTTATTATTATTTGCTAAAGAATGTTTTCTTTATCAGTCTGGAATAATTTAATATATTTAATGCTACATTTTAAGAAATATAAACACTTTTATTGAGAGGGATGTACAGAGTCATGGTATTGTTGTAGGTAGATGTAGTTTTAGAAGTCTTGGCCTAGGACTCTTTTTAGTGTAGTTTGGTGTATGTTCCCATAGAAGAACTCCCAGTCTGCCACACGGAGGGTAGCAAAGTTTTGCGTTGTGAAAACAGATAGTCTGAAAAACAAAGCCTGGCTCCAGATTTCCCCGGGACCCTCCAGCCACAGCATGAGTGTGTTCAATTTCATCGCCAGCTCACCTGATTTAACATCACTAAGCAGTGACTTACCAATACAAGACTCATATGAACAGTTTCTTGTTATTAATTAATGATGTTCATATGTATTCTAATACCTTCCTGCACCTTCCAAATTCTTTCTTTCTATAGGTCACAGATGCCTAAAACCTTTTCACAGCCGTGTATACTTAGAAGTCATATGTAAAATTTGGGTATCCCTGGGAAAACTGCATGAACCGATTTTCTAAGTGCAGAAAAGTCCATGTACCAAGTTTCACTTCTCATATCTTTTTAGATAACTGGTATGAAAGTAAAAGTAAAGGAGGGAGAAAAAACTTTCTGAAGGTGAAAAGTGTGAAAGAGTGCAAGAAAAAAAAACATGAAAATGAGAGCTCATCAAACTGTCAAAAGGTTGAGGTGCTATTTGGAGCATAGATTAACCAGGTCAGACAAAGGTTTGTTATGGATAATTTTTGCTTGGGTGATGAACAGCCAGTCTGTTCCAACCAAACTGTGACGTGAGTATGAAGGTGGCAAAGTGATGATTTGGGTTTGAATAGTGGGAGGTTAGATGGCCCCTTAAGGCTCCCTGAGGGGGTCAAAATGACCTCTGCAAGATATGTGAAGATCCTGAATGATTATTTCCTGTCCTGGTTTAACAAGAAAAATGTTGGCTTATGAAATATAATTAGTTTCTTACTGGACAACACACAATCCCCATGCTCCAAAAAACACATTTGACATGTTGGTAGCTTTGGGCACAAACGTTAAATCCTTTTGAGAACCTATGGAGAAAGATCTATCATGGTTTACCTGAAAACAGCAGCTGAGAGGCATTACTGCCACCCTCAAATCAACTACAGGCAGAAACGGTACAGCAGCTGTTTAATGAATGAGACTAAAGTTAATGAGAATGAGTTTAAAGTTAATGTTGTCTCATGGTATGTGTATTAATTTGGAAATGTAATGATTACATTTGTAATTCTAATGCTCTGTTATTATTTCTGTTTTTCCCTGTATGTTCTGTTTGTTTGTTTGTTTGTTTGTTTTTGTTAACCCTTTCATGCATGAATTGTGACAACATTTTTCCCACATGATTTTGTTCTCCTTTCAGGCTGAAAAAACTATTGAATTGTGTGTGTCTGTGGGTTTTTATGTGTCCCCTCAGGCGTTCACCTACAAGTGATACTGCATTAATGGCTCAATGAATTAGTTAGAATTAGTTTCTTACAAACAAATGTGAAATGGAAATTTTTATGCTGTAGAACAATATAAGGCTTAATATTATGCTTCAACATGACTGTGAAAAAACACAAACCACAGTCCACTGCCATGTGCCAAAAGACAAAACAAAACAAAACAAAAAAACCCCACCATGCATAAAGAATCCAATCCATCTGTGCAGTAAACCCAAAAGGATCTATTCAGAAATTAAATGCTTTCAAGTGGCTGCTGCATAAAAATTTGTGTTATTTCTAAAATATTAATAATTGCATTGTCTAATAGCAACAGTACTTTTGCTGAAAATAATATCCACACTGTAATATAATTGTTGAGATTATAAAAGGATCTTACTGGCTGTTTCCTGTGGGTCCAATGTTGATCAAATGCAAACATAGTAAATCAACATTAATACCTGTGTGTATGTGTTTCTCTGTGCAGTTGGAGCTAGAAAGTGGCGATGAGCTGACGGAGGAATACCTGTACGATGAGGTTCATCCCAAGCAGCATGCTCACAAGCAGGCCTTTGCCAAACCCCGCGGCCCTGCAGGCAAGAGAGGAAACAAAAGGCTCATTAAAGGAGGAGGAGAAAATGGAGAGAATAGCTAGAGCGAGAGAATGAGTGCAGACAGATCTCTCTATGAATATGGGGCTGGTTGCTGAAGCAGAACAGTCTGTCCGCTTGTGAGGAACAGGCTGGGACAGGCTGGAATTTTGTTTCCAGGTATTTTTATTCTTCGTGATTGCGATGTTTTTGATTTGTACCTCTTTGGCTTGTGATTAAGTTTTATTAAGATGTCTTTCTTTGTGGCAGACTTGTGCACGCATCAATGAGGAAAAGAGAAAACTCAGGAATTCATTGTGTCTCTGTAAACTGTCTGTCCACATTCTGTCATTTATTCAAAAACAGAAGTTGACAATCAAACACACACATATACTCACAAGAATTTGAGGATTGGCTGAACAAATATAAATCGGTTACGTACATCTGGAGCAGTCAGAGAGCTAATAAACAGCCAAGTGTTTGATGTGTTTGTGAAATTTTCTTGACATTTTCTATAGAAATGGACACTTTATCTTCTTTCACACCCACACACACACACACCACTACACACAGGCCTAACATCTAAGTGAACAAATCACAATATCAGTAGACTATTTGTGAGCTGACCAAATGGTTAAAGCAAGGACACAGTAATACTGAATATGTTGCAATCTTGTTGGCAGGCGGGGTTCTGGACTCAGCAGTGAATAAAGATTGCATGAGTGAGACATAAAAGTGCTGTTTTTGATCTGTGCCACATGGCTGACTGCATAGTGTCTGATTTGCTTTGCCATATTAGCATTAAAGTCCTAATCATGTGTGCACCTGCTGCATTCATATGCTCCATTCACTCTGCTGATTTCAGACGCACTCAGTGTTTTGTGTCAAACATCATTTTGTGCAAATAGCTGTAACTAATCAGAGAATTCCAAATAAAATATGTATTTATAATTTTCTTTCTGTATGCTGTGTGTTACCTTTTGTTAGATCAGGTTATAATACATTTTATATCTGGACACTCCGTCTACTTTATGGTGCACTCGCTGCTGTCCCACGTGTTTAGCTGCATTAGCAGCAGAGTTTCTCAACCCTGGTCCTGCTTTTGTGCATTCTCTGCTTCAACATGCCCCCTGAATCAGGTGTGTTGTGAGTAGAGAGCTCTAAAACCTGCAGGGCAGGGGTGCCTCCAAGACCAGGGTTGAGAAACACTGGGCTAGAGGGGTATAAAGCCCCTCAAAATTGTGCTAAGAAGCAGTGGAACTGTGTTTTTTGAAGTGATGGAGCTCAATCCAGTCCCTCTGAAATGAGCTGGAGGGTGTCTGTGAGCCAGAACTAAGCATCCAACATAATTTCTGGATATATTGTATTATACAGCTGTTTCACACACACTGATTACTTCATATTGTGCTGTTCTGTATGGCATCGTAATGAAATTAAAGATTTGTTATATTGTTTGTACTCTTGAAAACAGAATACAACATATACAACATGCATAAAGTCATGGTTATACAAATATAATAATAAATAAAAAATACTGTCAAATATTATGAAACCGAATAACATAAATAATATCATTAATATACATTTTTGGTCATACTGCCCAGTCCTACTAGTAATGTTTTCGTCACCATATGCGTTCATGTGCATGTAAACATACTAGCATGTCTGTAGTCACATGACCATCCCATCCAGTCAGCAACATGGAAAACAGCATGAAAAAACACTGGGCCAAACATGAGCAGTTTGAACCACAGAAAAATACCTCGTCCATCATTCATTACAATTATCATTCATTTATTGTTACCAAGGTAAACTGTTCAACTTATCGTGATATTCATTTTGAGGTCATATCACCCAGCACTACTTTGGAGTATCTTTATTTTTAAGAGTGAGCAGCAAAGAAGAGAGCCCCAGCAGAAGTCTACAAACATTTTACTTGGCTCATTTTACAAACTTCAAGTGTTTACCATGTAAAGCAGAATGTTTAAGAATGGGAAGTGAAGGGAATAAGGATGAAAGACGGGCACATTTCTTAAAATGAGATCACACATGCACCATTTCCCGACATGGCTGTTTTAGAGAGCAGGATGAGTTCAAGAGGAAAAACATTAGATGACTCACTTGGGATCAGAGGTGAGAGGAACAGCCTGATCTACACTCCAGTTAAACTGCTGACCATTCTATAAAGTAATTCTGCATTTTAAGTTCAGTGTTACTTCATAGAACTGTGTTTAATAATCTGAAGTTTATTATACACAGTTCATTATTATAATTTTACTCAGAGGCTGAAAGTGTGGGATGCAGCCAACTACCAAACTATCTGAGAACTGTCACTGGCCCAGCGTGATTAAATAACCCTGCAGAATAATTACTCATTAAATACAGATTATTAAAATTTCACACTCATTTGTCTTTCACCTTCCTATTATCTTTGGAGTCAATGACCCCATTCAGTGTTTAAATCTCAAAAATGTATTGACATTGCTCATTTTAGAGGAGTGTATAAGTCACAAGGCAAAACAACAGCAATCATTTGGAATGCTGAATATTTCCAGCCTCCATGTTTCTAAAGACATTTTGTGGTTTCTCTGTGTCACACAAAGCAGGGCTGATGAGAATTTCAGAGCAAAAAAAACAAAAACAAAACATAAAATAGAACTATAAAAAAAGGGTTTCCTTTGAAAATGTTACACATAAGTGTACTACCTGGTATACATGTGGGGTAAACAATTATAATTTTCTGAAGGTTAAAGTGGCATGAGGCTGAGGTCAAATTGACCCAAGGATAAAATTTGAGGATAAAAGAATGGATTCCTGCTGTCCAATGAAAACCACGTATCTCCATTTTTGACCAACAGAAATGCTCTAAAATTCTTGTTAATTACTATTATCAAAGTAAAAGAAGTTTTTACCTTCTCCTGTAAAGTCACTATTTTGGAGAGACATGCTTTTTATTGGACAGTGACAGTATGTTAATTTGACTGATATGTCTACCTGAGAAATTTATAAAAGTGTCAAAACACCACACAATTCTATAACCTGTAATTGCACACGTTACACACCTCTGTTTGGAATAAAGGCTGGAGAGAAACAGGACATCATGAGCAAGTTGTGGACCCTCAGTAACCTCCAGATGGCAATCAACAAGCGCATTTGTGTAGGGCATGTGTTGTGTACGAAGACATGAACTGATCACAGGCCACAGGCCAACAAGCATTTTACCTTTCAAATGATTGAAATATAAAAGCTGTAGCATTAAAGTTCTACACTTCTTTAACTTATTAATGGGTTTTTTCACTGGTCTCTCCTCTGGCAGCTACAGTTCTGTTTGGTTCTGCTTACGAAGGAAAAACTGAGGAAGGGGAAATCTACCAATTTGTTTTTCAAATTTCAGCTGAAACAAAACCAGAATTACACAGAGTTCTTTTCAAGGTACATTGATGAAAATGCTCCATTCCACAGAAACTTATCAAGCTGGATTTCCGTAGAGTGTCAGTGACAGGAAACGGGGTTAAAATGTCAACAAGGCAAAGATAGCAGTTTTGTTTGTTTTCCAAACAATTCGTGAGGCTGGGCTTTAAGCATAGTGCTGATAGTATTAAAATGGCTTTAGTGTCATAATGCTATATATAATCACTGCCCAATGAAAAACAAGTATGGCTTGTTTTTGTTCTAGCACCTTTCTAGGATCATTTTTGACTGAGCATACAATCTATTATAACACTCTACATACATTTAACACTACAAATACATGTGTTTACAGTATAAAATGCATAGCTATAAATCAAACTATCCCTTATAACATTTACTGAACATATTCATTGTGTAACTGTATCAACATAGTAAACGATGGTGTTACATGCATGTCATATAAGCATCAATGTGTCAACTCCCAAAAGGAAAATTAAACCCAGTCTAAATGCACCACTGGTGTTACTATAGAGTGGTGATTCACATCTGTGCCTGAAAAAAAATTGGGGGAACTTTAACTAACTAGCTTTTTTATGGAGCCATTTTTGTATTGTGACAAGTTATGCATTTGAATGGTCTCAACAGTATTTTCACTCGTTCTTGGGGTAAAAAATACTCATTCACGAGACCAGTCATGTGCAAGGCCTCCTTATTTAGAATACAATTGAAGGAAATTTAAAGCAGCTGCTGACTGTGACAAACAGATAAGACACCCCTCATTTCACTGCTGTGCTGTGTAAAACAGCCTGCAAGAACCTAATATATGTTGTTTATATATTACATTCAAAGACACAGTGTGCAGTGAGCTAAAAGTCACCTATTGCCTATTGCAAAGATACAGGTATTTTTATTTCTATTTTATTTAAATTCTTTGTAACTGTGGTGGTACCACAAACATTGCTGTTTCAAACTGCAACAGTCCTGTTCCCAGCCAACATGCTCATGTGAGTTTCACCTGGGTTAGGTGGGTTCCAGGTGGGCATAGCGCTGAGTAGGTTTGTACATGTTTTGATATTGGGCCCGTCGTTACACCACCCAATTTAATCTCATGTAGGTTCCATCTAGAAACCAATGTGCACACCTCTCTTGGTCCCATCACTGACCCAGGTAGTCATCCATAAGTGGGACAATACATGAGGACAAAACTTTCTGGTGTCCAGCTGCCATACCCATGCATGCCCATTATCTGGGATCAATCAGCAAATATATACCTAAAGTAATATGTTCCCTTTATGTAAACAATAATAATGATGAAAATAATTACAATGGTAATAACAATGATAATAATAAGCATAATACTAATAATACTAATAATACAAATTTAAATTGTAATAACAATAATAATAATTAAAATAACAATAATAATAATAATATAACAACAGCAATAATAATAACAATAATTATGATAATAACAATAATAATAGTGATTATGATATAATAATAATAATAATAATAATAATAATAGTGATGATAATAATAGTGATGATAATAATAGTGACAATAAGGATAATGATAATGATAATAATAATAATAAGAATAAGAAGAAGAAGAAGAAGAAGAAGAAGAAGATTTGTAGAGATATAGATTCCTGCTCTTCTCATTCTCTATCCACTTGTTAGGTTTTACACAAAACAGGCCTGTAAAACAGACTTAAGCTGAGAAAAGACAATCATCTCTTCATTTCACACGCACGGTGTCAGCTCCAACACCCAAGAACCGTGTTTACATCCAAAACACACGAGCTAACTTCTGTGGAAATCTGAATAATGGGTGGAACTCTCCTTTAAGCCGGGCAAGAGGATGCAGGGGCGGGGCTAATGAGGCGCAGCTCGCACGCTGATTGGCTGCGGCCGGCGGCACGCTGCTTTTTCCTGGAAAGTTCTGAGAAAGCTCAGTAACGCAAACAGCGCTGAGGAGCAGCTTCAGCTCTGATACATTCAACCGCACAGGCAGCCCTGCTCTCTGCAGTCTGAGAACTGGGTCAAAAATAAAGAAAAGAAACCTAAACACCTACTGGAAATGATTCACTGAGTGGTGTGTGTGTGTGTGTGTGTGTGTGTCTGTGTCTGTGTGTGTGTGTGCGCGCGCGTGTGTGTAGGCTCACGTCAGAGGGACGGTTCCAAGAAAAAGCCTTCCTGGAAGTGAGGTGAGCTCCAGCGGCCAAACCATACAGTGTTTCGTCTGTTCCCTTTAGGATATTAACAGGAGCAGCAGCACTCATTTCCACAGCAGCAGCTTCTCAGCCTGGTCCTCTGCAGTTCTGCTCGTTCTTCACTGGGCTGAGGATCCAGGACTTCAGTTACATCTGTTGTTTCTCAGGAGGAGAAACTTTCCCGAGCTCGTTCAGGATTCAGGATTCTCCCTCAACAATGATCCTCTGCGTTCAAGGGTGAGTTCAATCAGATCCGCGCAGCCAATGGGACCAGGTGTGTGTGGGGTGGAATTGACTTTATGGAGAGGATCATGACAGTGTTCAGTCTTTTCACACGTTTGATGTTATGAAAAGACATTCAGAACAAAAACGCCTTCAATGAACTTCAATCTGACAGCATCTTATTCGAATTGTCCGTTCCACCTTAAATAGTGCTGCAGTTCCATAGAGGCGAATGTTGGTGCCCGTGGGCGTCAGAATGCAACTGCTGCACAATTTAAGGTGGAACGGCTATTTCCTACTCACACTGGTGGGGGGTTTCTTTTATTGTCTATTAAAAGGCTGTCATCAACTCCCTTTGTTCTCAGCCCGACCTGCCATGTGGTATGTTCATGTTTAATATGGATATGAGTTCAGATTATCAAAAAAAAAAAAACATGTATACGTTGAACTATATATTCAACTAAATATACATAGAGCTGAAAATGCCAGTGAGACTCCTAAGCATCCTCACTGGAGCAATAGAATAGCTCAGAAACTATAGGATTGACCTAAAAACCAGCTCACAGATTACAGGGCAGACTCCTAATAATAAAATAGCAATAATATTATATATTGCTTATATATAAAAGTAATATTTTATATATATATATATATATATATATATATATATATATATATATTTATATAATTTTTTAAAGGCCATTTCTGGTTGTCCCAGATGGAGTAGGTTGTTTGGTGCAGTAAATCAATAGATAGGGACAGGCTATCCAAGCCCACAACAAAGAGGGGAACAATAATGTATTGTTCCCTGTAATGTTTTTCTCTGATAATCCGCTTGTGAGAATCTGATTCTTCTAAGTAATGTAAAATATAATGACAGCAGAGAACAACAATGCCAGATGTTTAGATATATTTGTTTTAATGGAACTATATTGGGCCCTGTTTAATTACTTTATTTTCTGTTTTTTTTTCTGTTCAGTCCAAGAGCACTCTTGCCAGACTCTCAGACTCAGGTAGTTCCTCTTGGGGTGTCCATCCTTTCTTCCTCATCTGCACGATGTCTTCACAGCACCACAAAGATATGGGATCCCACCAAAGATCTCCGAGCCATTGCCAGCACATTCTGTTATCTAGATGCTTCAGGTAAAAAAAAAAAAAATAAATCTTAACAGTACGGGTAGGGGCTGGACCTCAGAACAGGCAAAGACTCATAATATAAATCCCTGTGTTTCAAACACATAAAGTACCTAAGCTGTGGACAGATTAGTGTTCACAGCTTCATTACTGCTCGACCTTCCATCGAGTATTTAAAAGGGGGTTTCCTTGTTGATACCCAAGGGCACGTAGCACAATATGTTCCAGAAGGAAAATCTTTTGTGCTTCATGTTTCTTGAACTGAGCTAGTGACAGGCAGGGAAAATGAGAACTGCAGAGGAAGTTCTCTGTACCGTGCAGATATAATGTAGACATGTAGAGATTCAGAAACTGTTGTATGTCTGAATGTCCCATCACTGATGCTAGTTTTTTTTATTTAGGGTGGTACTGGGGTGCCATCACTGCTGGTGAGGCCCATTCTGTCCTTCAGGGGGCAGAAGAGGGAACGTTCTTGGTGCGGGACAGCAGCCACCCACGCTACATGTTGACCTTGTCCGTCAAAACGGGCCGAGGGCCCACCAATGTCCGTATTGAGTACAGCCATGGACGCTTCCGCCTGGACTCCAGCTCCCCAGCCCGAACCCGGCTGCTCACCTTCTCAGATGTGCCCAGTCTCGTCCAGCATTATGTGGGCTCTGGGAGAACAAAGGAAGCATCCGAGAAAGACGAGAAGGTCTGTAATGTGCCTCTTGTTAAGGAATGTGCAGTGCTACTAAAGCTGAAACGTCCACTCCATCGGCCTCAAGCATTCCCCTCCTTGCAACATCTTACACGCCTAGCCATCAACAAAAGCACAACCTGCCCAGAAAAGCTGCCTCTACCAAGGCCAATACTCCAGTACCTTCAGGACTACCCTTTCCAACTTTGAAAATACTCTGAAAACACAAGCCAAGTTTAAAGCAAAGGCGAGGACACTGATGTCATGCCAGAAAGCTTGCAGGCATGGGATTCAGACGAAAGCACACTTCCAGAAAGAAGAAGAGTTGTGGCAACTTGTAACGTTCTAGAACATTCTGTCCTTGTTAAGCCTAATTTACTGGCCAACACTTTTCTTTAGAAAGTTAAATTAGGCTTTATATTCCAAAAATCCACTGTCTGGAGTTTAACAGAGCCTAATAGACTTTGCTGCCAAGTAAGGCCAGTGTCCTAATGTTTAAAGGAAGCATTCTGATTCCTCAAAGAAGTGTCATTAGACCACAGACTTTGGGTGGGCTTCATAAAAAAACAAAGACTTGGAGTTTACCATGGGTGTCTTGCTCCTTGCAATGTAGCCTTTTCATAGGATACCGTCACATATTTAAGAGATTCTTAATGAGGCAGTACAGAGTGTGAAGCAGTCAGCTTGGTATGTGACTGCTTGATAATGTTACACTGTCGTGGCACATTCAAAGCCCTGCCCTGTCTTGTTCCTTCCTTTTTACTTTTTATTGGTGAAATACATTCTGGTATATGACTATATTAATCAGTCCAGATTAATTTATTTTTTTCTATCCCCACAATGTGGGTGTTGTACATATTTATGGACTAAGATCCTTGTCATTTTGTAATAAAATTACTTTATTGAGCCATTGAGTCCCTTCAGTTTATCTCATTGTCCTTGTTCTGAAAAAAGATCATGTTTACATGCATAACTATATCTGTTTTTTTCCTTATATTTCTATTTTTTTGTGGTTTAAGGATGAAGTTGGATATATTTTATTTTATTTTATTTTGTTAAGGCATGTTTGAGGCCAAGAAGTGAAAAAAGAAACAAACAGATGGACACATGGAACCATGCGGTGAAAAACCAGTCAGCTTTTCTTTTTTTTTCCCCGCCACAGAGCTCTGGGAAAATAAAGACAGTGTTCTTGGAATGAGAATGACCTGAAATGCATTAATACGTAAGAGAATCAGGCCGAATCCCTTGTCTTCCAGGTATTGGCTTTTCAGTAAAAACATACATGGATGAGCAGAACTGTTGCAATCGCCGCCAAACACATTAACACAGGTGTACTGAGAAGTTCACCAGATTAAAGCCATTCCTTGTACAAAATTCTATTCCAACAAATTCAAGTCAAAAGAAAAACATATGTAGAGAACTAAAAATGCCAAGGCACACAAATATATTTAGTTTTTGGAGTGCGTGTGTGTATATATATATATATATATATATATATATATATATATATATATAGATAGATAGATAGATATATATATATAATATTTATCTAAAAACAATGTTACAGGTGTGCTTTTCTTTAAGCTATAATTGCTATATATAATTGCTATATAAATAAGCTATATGCTTTAATTAAGTATTGTGGGAAACCTGCAGTGCACTTTGCTGTTTATTGGGTTGGTCTGGATTTCGTAGCTTCTAAGCCGATTACTTTGGAAGAAGTAAACGTGGCAATCAAATTCAAGGAAGAGAGAAGGACACTGACGCATTAGTAATGGGGGAAAAAAAAAAAAAAAAGACAGATAAACGATCATTTCCCCCCACTTTCCCAACTGCAGGTCTTTCTCTTGGCAAAACTATGATTAGTATTTCTAAGAAAATGAAGAAAGGCTTTTCTGAGATGCATCTTTCATAAATGTGCTGGCAATATATAGAGTTACACTATATAAATAGATAAATTGAGTCATTGTGTTAAATATTATATGTATATATATACTGTCATATATTTTATATTCATTACATTTAATTCATTACATTTATTTCAAGCTTCAAGATTTTGTTTTAATTCTGATACTGATTTGTAATGTAGTCAAACCTGTAAATACTGTAATAATGTGAGATTCCGGACTTTCGATTTTCATGACCTGCTTAACAGGATTTTAAATAAAATAATGAATGTAAAAACTCTGACCTTTTTGTATGAAATAATGAACACGATTGAATCTTTTTCTCTATGTATATATTGTAACTATTCAAACACACACACAGGGCTTTTAACTGCTTTAATCCAAATTACAAGTTGTTACATACCGTTTCTAAGTGATTACCATTACCTGCATGTAAGTGATTCACAGTAGCAGTTAAAGTAAATCCAGTGTACACTTTAAACAGTATTGTTGGGAATATGTGTTTTTGCCTGTGTGTAAGGACTGTGTGTGTGTTTGTTCGCTAGCAAGTGAGTGTGCGGCAGGCCGCCAGCTGTTTCGCAGAATGCACACACTGCTTCTAGGGAGAGGCTAGTGCAGCATCGGGAGGGGGAGTTCTCAGAAAGGCCTCAATAATTACCTTCAGCCTACTGCACCCTGCCACACACACATACACACACACACACACTGTCTGTCTCTCTCTCCCTCTTTCTCTCTCTCTCTCTCTCTCACTCTCTCTCACACACACACACACACACACACACACACACACACACACACACACACACACACACAAATACACTAAATGCAGTCAACACAATAAACCACAGCCACATACAGGAACCCATAGCTAGATATATTATGTGTAGGAGGTATTGTGATAGTTGCAAAGAAACAAAGCAAGAAAAAAAAAAATCACAACAAAACAGTTAAGTAACAGGGTTGCCAGGTATACTACAAATAAGTATTCACAAAACGATTACCAGACTCTTGCATAGGTCTTGCAGGGAAAAAGAAAGACTCTTTTAAAAATCCTTATTAATCATGCTAAGAACAATTAGCAGAGTTTTACAGCCAAACAGTAAGCACTTGGCATGTTGCAAGCATCGAAGTGTGTCCAAGTCTCTTGCTGTCAGGCTCAGTCATCGAAAATCAGGCAAAATGAATGGACTCCCATAGAGATCCATCCATTCTGTGTCACTTCCAGTGATGCAACACGAGTGGTTGACATGCTTTACAAGCTCAAACGGCATGACATACCAGCTTTGAGAATGTGATTTCCTAAAGGGCACACCTGTTAAAACAAATGTTAAGCAATGCTGAGGTGTGTCCGGAAGCCCTGACTCAGTCTGACTACAGTGGGAACTGGCTGTAATTTAATGGGAAAATAGAGGGGGGTGTAAGAACTTCTTACAGAAATAATTATTCTCAGATGACAAATATCTGAACTTTGGCTGAAAACCAAACCAAGGGATTAAGTACATTTAAAACATAAAGCATATGATACCTGCATCATAGAACTTCATCATATCAATCTGATATGATAGCTTCTGCTTGTATAAAACATATATTACAGCTAGAACATAGTAATATCTATGACCAGACTACCACATATTGGTTTTTGTACCCCACCTGCAGCAGTTCAGGGTTACATGTCTTACTGAAGAGCACGACTACTGTATTCAGAAGAAACATACAAGCTTCAGGCCTCCAAACCTGCCTGAAACTGAAACCAACTCTACAGTTCCTGGTTTGGAGATGTGAAATGGAGGGTGAAAACATCCTTACATTATTTTAAGAGTGCTTTCAGATCAAACCCTTGCAGCATAACAGATAAAGGTTACTGGGAGGTCACATGCTTTTATGGCTATATAAGAATTAAAACACATTGTGTTCCATGACATCAATGCATATTGACAGGTCTGTATGAACACGAGAAGAGGGCGATATCTAAAAGTCAATCCTTTTGGTTATAATGAATACTGTACATATAAATCAACAACACAGCTACAAAGGCCACAGCCTACATTTTCTTGGATTTTATTTGTTGCTATATTGATGGGGTTTCTCTGTGTTTATGTACCAAAAATGTAATTCATGTAATAATATAATTATATGACCATCCTCCAACCAGCACAGACAACAAAGTGGCTGGGTAGCTAGCAGGTTCACCTCCCAGTGCTTGGAACATGGGTTCAAGGCCCTACCCGGATGGTGAATCGTTCTTGATATTAAACAATGTTTTGCTAATGTGTTTTTTAAACAACTTTATTGATGATACATTTTGATGATCCACTGAATTGTGATAGAGAGAATGGCACTGCTATGAAATGGTGGTGCTGCATGAGGCCTCTCACCAGAGCTGCGTAAATATGTCTCCGAGTCATGTTTGTGTAAAATCGTACATGCTTCCACATATTCTTTTCATTCATGTGATGTTCCTGTTCTCCCCATCCTGAAAAAACATGTCCTTTAGCAGTGGCTCAAAGCACAACTTCTCTCTGGGTAAATATATGCCGTTCTTTCGTCAGTTGACTGGGGATCCGGCAGTTTCCTCCAAGCATGTTGCTGTCCAGTGATGCTGCATTGGTGGCAGTTTGAAAAGAGGTGGTGGCTGACTTGAGCATTGCAAGTGATGGGAGAGTCCTAGTAAGTGGATTTTTGAGCGTAGGTGGAGCCAGTGAACAAGAAACGCCAAGTCTCCATAGAGCTGCTTTAAACACTCCTTATAATTTCAGTGTGAATGGGTATGGTTTACTGCTGCCAAATACAGAAAAAGAGGCAGGTGTATGTAAATGTCTTGGTTTTTGTGACATCACAGCACTGAATCCAAATTGCTTTTGCAGCTTTTGTACAGTGAATGGTAAATTTAATGCTAAACTTAACCGAATTACATACTTTAATAATGTCTGATTTTTCAATTAAACTGGTCCTTTAACTTAGTGCAATAAAGTATTTTTCAATGATATGCTTCCTTTAACTTATGCTCAAAAATCAATGAGGTGCAAGCAAGGCACTTTCGCAAAAGTGCCACAGTAACAGATCTTTCATTGCGGTGGCTCCATCCATCCTCTCCATTTCAGCTTTCTTACAAATGATGTGCTATATCCATCCATCTATCTCCCATGCTTTCCCAATCTGTACCTGTCAGACACAGAGAAACGTTCACTCCCACTCATCATCTTCTCTTTAGAACGCAGAATCGTGGCCTGTAAAATCAACAGACAAGTAAAGCATTGGTTGTCATTAGTACAAAATGTACTATAACTTGCTTATTTGATGCTTAGCTATTTTATCTAATAAATGCTACAAGATAACATGGAATTTGCCACGGATCAGTTTTTTCTGAAAGGGCATAATTCTTCCAGTTTAACTCTATTACTTTGTGGTTTGGCTAGACAAAGCATGACTGTGATTGTCTGGTGGAATCACGCGCATATCATTGTGTCATGCGACTGGTGTGAGGTCTAAAACACATCTGAAAGCTCTGGTGCTGCGAAACATGCCACGCACTGTAGCTGCTAACTCCAGTTACGATAATGAATCCAGCCTAATGACACTCATATACACTACGTGGACAAAAGTTTTGGGACACCTGCAGAAGGTTTTTTTTTTAATATATCCCGTTCTAAATCCATAGGCATTAATATGGAGTTGATACCCCTTTGCAACCACTCTGTAAGTTTACGAGGTCTGACACTTCGTAGCTAATTTCCTAAATGCTTCCCTTTTCTTAATAATATCACTCATAGCTGATTGTGGAATATGTCGTCAACTGATTTGTTGCAATGATGGTATCCTACAGTATAATGCTTGATTTCAGTGAGCTCTTTCATTATATCAGTGGCATAAAATGGTCTTAATATTGTTCAATAATATCAAGGATAAAAATGAGTGTCGTAGCCTCCTAGGACCTGGCGTCCACATGTGTGACGTCCACACAAAGACCTGACACTATGTGGCACGCCACAGAAGAACATCATGCAGTTCCTTGAATGTTGAATGGAAGTGGCCATGACCTTCTTGGCTCAGCATGCCAATGACAGCTCTGACTTTTCAGAACAGGATGACCCAGATGCGTTAGTCCAAGGGAAAATAATGCTCAGCCACAAAATAAATGTTTTGCACATCATTACTACTTGCGACTTCACTGTGTTCTATGATATATATATGAAATATAAAACTAAAGTCCTCATATGTGGACATCATTTTCTCAGAAACTACATCATGTAAGAAGCTAATTCTTTGTTTTTACAGTAATCAGGTGCCATTTAGCCCAAATAGCAAAGAGAAATAAAAAATGCATGCCATGCAAGAGTTTGGGTCTTAGGAGGTTAAAGGATGAATTTCTTAAGGAGACCATCAGGAAAAGATTCACTGATTCCAACAGGTATTCAATTGCGCAAATCATTTCCAAAGAAAAGAGCTGCAAACAGAATGGGATGCTCTGGAGCAGCCTCACATGAACCTAAGGTCACCATGCCCAATGCCAAGTGTCACAAAACCGTGTTCTCTAGTGCCAAGGATCTAAACTAATACCTCTTGGATAAGCTGAAATGGGATTTGCGATTTAGAAATAATCATCCAACATTAATACCAGACCTCAGTAATGCTCTTTTGGTTAAATCAATCAAATCCTCACATAAATGTTTCATCATCTAGCACAAAGACAAAGAAAATATTAGAGGCTATCAATGTTTTTTTTTTTTTTTTTTATTGGATGAACACAATTAAAAGCTCAAAGCTTCATTCCAAAATCTAGTACAAAGTCCCAATACTTTTGTCCATATAGTGCAACTTAAGAGAAAGACTACTCGGTTCAACCAATTTCTGTCTTTGTGTCTTTTGGTAATTCTGACCTGTTGGTGAAATCACAGCGTGTTTCCAAATACTGTAGTCCCAGCATCCTCTGTTCTGCCAGATGCTTTAGTAGATGAGGATGCCGTGGATCCACCTCCAAATACACACGACTGAAACAGAGCCAGAGACAGGACTTAAGGCAGAAATCCAGATATTTTATTTACACTTTTACATAGGAAGCGACCAGTTAAATGAGAAAAATTTAAATCACTAGTCCTTAGTCCTTATTTTTTTCAATTAAGAGCAGTAAGACAACAAAAACAGGCAGCCAGGATATCATTGTTGTAAATTCTGCTTAGCAAATTAGAACAGACAAGTCTCTAAATCCCCAAATCCCCCAAATTAACAGACATTTAAATGTGAATGCAAGTGGAAATCAGGCTCACAATTAACCTGCATGATTGGTGAGTGGATGGTTGGATAGATGAAACAGGGAAATTGAGAATCCATGGAGGAAATTGTCTCATGTGTGAACAGAAAGAACCAGTAAATATGGGGAAGTTTTATAGTTGGCAAAGTGTAATGATGTTCTGACCATCTAGTTTAACAGTCGACATTACAACGTGCTACATTGTATACTATATACACATACAGAACTTCCAGATTAGACAAATATCCCAGATTAGAAGTCAGGGTCAGGCATGCTACTGCCTCCCTGAAGCACAGTGATTAAGAACCTTGCTCAAAGGCTCAACAGAGGCAGCTTAGTAGACCTGGGCATTGAACCCACAACCTTGTGATCAATAAAGCAACACTCTAACCACAGAGCCACCACTGCCCTGAAGCAGTATGACTAAGAAAAGCAATTGTGTGGTGCTTCTGTTTTTGTTGCGTTTTCCATTTTCCCAAGAGAAGAAGTTGCATGTGAGAAAGTTATGAATATGTATTTTTTCATGATTTAGAAATGAAGGCGCTGATTGATGCAATATTTCCTGGGAAATTTGTGGTCAGCATAAGTACGAACTTGTGCAGCTTTTGAAAGATGCCAAGTTAAACATGACTGTAACCTGGCAACTAGGCTTTCAGGGTGAAAAGCACTGGTGATAAAGCTTGTATAAAGCAAAGACATGTCAAATGCCTGAAACTACAATACTTACCCAGTGAGTGCTGAGTCATGCTGAATGGTTAGCCATTCTTTAAATGTGTCATTTCACAAGAAACGGAAAATGCTTTACAAGAGCTGGACTTAACTATCATTACCACAGGCCAATGATTCCATGTGCAATGGTGTGCATTGTGGACTAATTACTGGGAGAAAGCCCTGGTCCCTGGAACACTGTTATCTGCTTCCATGAAAGTGTGGAGAAGTGTGAGCAACGCGGATTCCTTGAAGCGCTTAAGAAGTGCTGGGAAAGCTCCTTAGCTAGATTAGAGCACACTATTTATATTCCACTGCTCTTCTAGGCCACAGACACAAGATCATATTCACTAAGCAACAGACACCCTGCAGTCATGCGAGTGCGCATGCGCACGTGCACACACACACACACACACACACACACACACACACACACACACACACACACACACACTAAAGAAAAAAGAAAAAAAATTGTATTTGTTCATAATGTTTTTAAAAAAACTATATATTTCATTTTAAAAGATTATTTCTATAACATTCATTAGAACACAAGTGACATTTCAAGTCTTTCTTTGTTTTAATGTTGATACTCTCTAATTAGTAATGTATTCAAAATTAATAATTTGAGTCTCTAATAACTTTCTGAGGATTTCAAAAGTAAAACAGAAAAGGCTTCAAATATTTCACTTGACTTATGAATATGGACGCCATATTATGAGAAATTTGAACACAAATGGACCTTTTATATAAATTTTTTTGGGATGTACATACACTCCATCTTACCCTTCCTCTGTTAGTAGTTTTGGTGCAAGAGTTAGAATCTGACTGATTACTGACAGGCCATCTGAGCCCCCGTCCAGTGCTGCATGGTCTTCAAACCTGCAGAGGAAAGCATCGCCACCTGTCCAAAAAAGTTTAGTAATAACATAAACATCAATTTTATTATGATTATTTTTTTTTAATAATAAAACATTTTTTTAAAACACTGTTTTTGAATTTTTAATTAAACATTTATTATTTAATAGTTTGGGTAAGTATTAGCACAGTAAGCAATGTTCATCATAGTGTCCTTTGCTTTAAAGTTGGTTAAGCACCAAAAAAGTGCTGATGAATTTGCTGGTAATCAAATTAAAGATGATTTTCTTTTATTATCATCTCTGAATAATTCTGAATAAGGTGAGAGGAGCCTGTGGTCATGACTCTGTTTAGATCTTGTTTCAATCAATCAGCATTTATTTATCTCAAGGGGCACACTGAAAAAGACTCTCATTGACAGTGTACGCGGTGTAGCAGTAATTACAAATCATGAGACTGAATAAAACCAGGCCATAGAACTATGTGAAAACAAAAAGGGTGAAAATGGTTTTTACAGTGATAAAATAATAAAGATGACTGACAACCAATAACAATCCAATAATATTCAAAGATAAATTAATAATAAAAGTGAAGATTTAAAAATACTGTAAATACATTAATACAAATATTTTCAATTTTCAATATACTTTTTCAATATAACAGTGGTTATAATATAGTAATTACAACTAACAATAATGATCACAACAATAATAACAGTAAAAAAATAAAATCTGATAAATTTATATCTCAACCAAATTAATAACTAATTAAGAACTAACAGGTCCAGGCTGAGTGGAGATGATTAGATTAAAATTTAAAAATCATGGAGTGACATCAGTTAGCAGAGCTTTAGAGTTTCTTGTAGTAAATTCCTGAGAGTAGATTCTCCCAAAGTTCTGGACATTTGAAAGATGATACGATCATACATAGATCCAATAGAACAAGCCTGATTGTTTAAAGAGAGCACAGACATAGTTTTGCAGAGATCTGGAATGATTGGTGAAATTTCTCTTTAAATATTTAGTACATACGATTATTTTAGATAAAACTGCAATAATAGTCTACAAAACTGATTTCCACAAATTGTTGGTTAGTCTTAACATTTTTTGTACACTGTCAAAAAAGTGTGTGTGCAACACAGAAAACTGTTTTTATATAAACATCCTGATATTTTGAAATGCTACACATGACTGGAGAAAGGTAACAAACAGACAACTCTCCTTGTGACAAGGACTTTTGAAGTGCTGAATAGTAAAAAAAAAAAAAGTTTAAAGTTTAAAAAGCAAATAGAGGCTAGAAAAAGGCTATAGGCTCGTTTCATGTCACACAAGGAAACGTTAAAATTCAAATACAGCATAAAACAATAAAAGTTATCAAACAGTGACAGAATAAAATACAACTATATCAAAATGACACAAAAACTCAATAGCCTTAATAACACAATACAATATTTAAATAACTACAAGCTCAGAAAAGTAATCTTCAAATACATCAGATACATTACTAAATACTTCTTAAAAGTAGATAATAATGGTCATGTGTGAAGATGGAGAGAATTCCATAACAGAGCTACAACAATGAAATTTTTAGAAAATTTCATTAAAGCCATTAATAGTAAAACATTCTAAATACCATGTCTAGTTCGGCAGACACAACTGCAATCATGGAAGACTGCTGACCTGACAGTAAGCAGGTCAAAGAGGGTAAACCACAGAAGGTCATTGCTGACTATTCTCAGAGTGCTGTATCAAAGCATTCATGGAAAGTTGACTGAAAGGAGAAACTGTGCACGAGTAACAGGGATGATGGCAGCCTTGTGAGGATTGTCAAGAAAATTTGATTCATTTTCAAGTGTAAAACAAAAAGGCTTGAAATATTTCACTTTACATGTAGTGAATATACATCATTTTACATTTTGTTTTAAATCAATTAAATGTTGAGTGCTAATACTGGAACTGCTTTAGACTTAAAAAGATACAATAATGTAATTTCTGGATATAATGAAAGCATGTAAAGCATTTCCTTTACAGAGTCCAGGCAGACAGTCTGACAATGCACAAAGAGGGAAGAATGTAGTTGTTACTGAGGGCATCCAAAGAAAATGCAGAATCCAAGATAACACCTGGTCACCTCTGGGCCACAGAGGACGTCATGAAACCCAGGACAGATAGTGTACATTGACTGATTTTCTTGCAGGTTAAAGTAGATGCAATTAAAATGGCTTAGAGTTCATAAATAGATTAAGAAAATATGTAGCCACATAGTATTTAATGTGAACCGAACTTACTGTAAATGTGGTATTTACAGTATTAGAATTGCTCTTAATAATTATACTTTTTATACAGATAAAAAAACGCATTCAGGCACACTGCCTTCCACGGATAAACACCTTAACAAATCAGACAGTGAGTATGGCATCTTTGTATTGCGTGGCATACCAGTGTGTTATTATTGATGATGATGTGATGATGTGTGTGTGTGTGCTTTATGTACCTGACTATCTCTGCTTGCAGAGACTCCATATCTTCTGTGAACAGGTAGGGAGGGTTGCTGACCAGCACATCAACAGCACTGCAGTCTCTCACTATCAAATATTCATCTAAGAATAGAACACACACACACACACACACACACACACTACACACACACACACACACACACACACACACACACACATTTTCCTGAATACAATATTATGCAACACTAAAGCACCCCCCACTGACATGCCAACTGGCTCTAGAGACCCGGGCAACACGCTCAGTTTCAGGTTCCAAGTAATAGAGGCATTACAGTTGCAGATCTGAGACTGCAAAAACAATATTCAGTAAGTCAGAGCAGCTGTACCGGAGCAATGAGTCAGCCAATTGGGAGGAAGTATCCAGCACAGATTAAAAATGACCACTCTATTCGGTTCTGGAAATGCTAAAGCCAATATGTCCAAATGGTATATGCACTTTGTATGTTGCAAATTAAATGATACATAAGGTCTGGAATCTAACATCTCTGGATAAAAAGGTCAAAGCCGCAGTTCATCTCAATAATGAAGCAGCTGAATTATGTTCTTATTAAAGTGCAAATAGTCAGTTATATAAAAACCCATTTCCCTCATATATGCTAGTATGAACAGTACAGGTACTGATTCAGAACGGGCATTGTCTGTACAGTATGTCAGAAGGGGTGTGCGTGTATTTGGAGAGAAAATATAGTACCATCTAGTGGACAAAGTCTCACATGACATGTAACACTATAAAGCTTTGGCTCTCAGAGCCCCACTCCTAACTTCACCCCAACCCCCACCACGACCAAATGTCTGAATGTTTTCCTTGCTCATACACATCTGATCCCTCAAATGAGCGAACTGACCCTTAGATGTCAGTAACAGATATCAGCAGTTCTAACAAAAACTTCTCAGTATTCATTTCTGTATAAACTCACTGAATTCTGTGAAATCAAAACTTCAATCAATATATGTTTTTAAGTAGTCTTTGTTTTGCAGAAAAGAAATGAATATTTTTCTCATATGTTGTCATTGTCTGTAAATGCGCACACACACACCACACACACACACACACACACACACACACACACACACACACACACACACACACACACACACACAAGGAAACCTGTCTTTTTTAACATATTTAAACATATGGACATTTGATCTTTGATCTTTTGTGAGATGGAGGTGACTAAACTAATGTAACTAAACTAATGTCTTAAATGCCTATTTCCATCACTGAAAACACTATGAAATTGTGAAGAAAAAGTGAAACCATCTTTACAAAACTGCATATAAAAAATCACACAGATGAAGAAACTCAGCATGGAGCAGTGGGAAAATCATTCTTCAAAAGACTGGTACAGTCATAGGAAATGTCAAATTGAGGTTATTTCATATTCATATTCATATTATTTTCAATTGAGGTTATTTATATCGTTATTTTTGTTTTTATGGAAATAATGAGAAGCATGTTACAATTTAAATGTAATAAAATTAATACTGTAATTCTGGAATCGCAATCGAATAGTACAGCAAAACAACACTGGCTTTTTAGAGGTTAAGTACCGGACAGCAAAATGTTCATATTACACCCTCTGTCTTACCTGTAAAGCTCTTGTATTGGTATCTTGTTACTTTGCTATTTACTAATTACATATTTATTTTATAATCACAACAGTCCTGCAAAGCAACAGTTATAACTGTTATCTGTCATGGGGGTCTTGTATCAGGCTAAAGACTGCTCCACAGAACCAGATAATTCACAACCTCTTCCCCATCATCTGTTAATGCACAGAACAGTATCCTAATACCAAAAGAGATGAGGTAAATGGAAGGACTGGGTTTAAATTCCAAGAGGGACAATTTATAGTTGTGATCTTGTATAGGGCACTTAACCCCCCTTCTGCCCCACGGAGCGCTACTTCCAGAATGAACTTCAAACAAATTGATCAAAGTATTATTAACTTAATAAATACCGCTGCATACTTCTACTGTGTCTTGTTTCTGATTGGGAAAATGTACAGATCTGATTCTCACAGCATCCCAAATTCTACATTTCCAGTTATTTGCTGTACCTGAGTGACCTGTCTGTGTAATCAGTGTAATCTTGGTGTTCAGTAAAGCATCTAGAACCTCAGTCACTGTGTCTTTCATGAGCGTGTCACTATTGTTAAACTGTTTGTATAGTGGATAACAAGTTTCAAATCAACTAGAAACTACTTAATTGTGCAATCCCACAATGTGGTCAAGGCAGTCAGTTTTGTCAGTGCTGTCAAAGTCAACCACTTTAGCCACTACATAGCTTTACTGCTGCAGGGCCTGGAGAGCTCTACATCATAGAAACCACTGTGAAATCTTTATTGCATCAGATGGGACTTGAAAATGTAAAACTGTGTATACAAAAACTGACATTGAAACCAGTTGATGTCAGAGACTGGTAGACAGTTATAGGAAACATCTAATTGACATTATTCCATCTAAAAAAGAAAAAATCTGCTACTAGAGCAGGGTTTTTTTGCGGCTTATAGTCCGGAAAATAAGGTATATCATCTTCATCTCTGAACACAGTTAAAATGAAGACCACAGCTCTGAGTGGCTCAGCAATGTAAAGTGCTATAAATATAATCTGAGGATTGCATCATCCAAACATTTTCACATGATTGTAGATAAACAGGTAGATAGTAAAAGAGGTTCTACAGACTGTAGTAATACAATTTAAATCCTGAAACCTGATGATGATGTAATAGTGGCTCATAAGTCTATGGGGAAAGAAATTGCTACTTTTTCTTGAACATCTTAAAAAGTATGAAGTCAAATTCTTGACAATTGTGACCTTTATAAGACCTATACAATAAATAAGAAGAAGCCAGTCCAAGCACTGTAACTCTCAATCAATATGTAAAGTAGTCACTTATGTAGTAAATACATGGTAGGTCAACAGGCACAGTTAATACATTAGGCCCTATAATGATCCTATATTTATTTATCACATTTTACAATTTGCATTGTAATTCTACATTGATGTTTGTCTAAATTTGATTATTGTCCAAGCCCATCACTTACCCTTCAAAATATCTAAATGATGAACTTCCAGCCTGTCCTCAAGCCCCAGTCTAAGGGAAAAAAAGCATAAGTGCACTTGCATGAACAAACAGCTCTCTTGCATTTATATTTGCTTCTCCTAGAGGTGGAAATCACCTGCTTGCGTTTTCCTTTGTTAGGCACACCGCTTCCTGGCTTTTGTCCAATGCAATAGCCTTGAGCTTGGAGCAAAGGCATACACAGAATAAATTACCACACATAAAGGAAAAGTACCTTAAATGAACTGAATTAAAGGTTTATTAATTATGGAAAACTAAAATTCCATTCCTTATTTTTAAACAAATAAATGTGAAGTAACATGCACATATTGTTAAAGGTCCACTATAAAGTTCCAATATATGGTTATACATATATTGTTAGTCCCACATATGAAAACTAAGCTGCAAAAAAAATTGCACTTGAATATCTCCATCAAATCTGCCCATTCATACCACAGTTCTCAGGAGTGTTGCAGTTCAGGGTGCTTTTCACAATGGCACAATGCAAGACCTTATTACAGGTCAGTGGAGCATAACAGTGATATGAAGCTGTTCAAAGGTGGATTTATAATAATAAATCATAATTATGAAATTATTATATACAGCGCTGCGAAAAATATTTTTTGTAAGTGGACCATAAGGACCAAAATGCAATGAAAAATGTGGGATATGGACCCTTTAAGGTGCATGTAGCAAAGGCTTTCTTTTATTACTTAGTAACCGTCTTACTGTTCATCTATCTAATCTTTAATTATTGATGTTTTCATCAGAACTTATTATAAATCATTAATCTATTAATATACTACTAATATATCTAAATATGAGACTTTACCTAAATGTTATGCAATTATGATTAGAACCAAAGTAATATTTACAGCAAATGAAGATGAGAATGCTATAACCCCAAGGCTTGAGTGTTATCTGTGCTGCAGTGTAACAGACTCACCTGTGGCAGACTGTGCAGTAAACTAAGAGAGATAGCACCGGTTCCACAGCCCACCTCAAGGCATCGTAAAACAGATTGTGTCCTATTCTTCTGATCTGCCTGGAGGTCCTCCAACACCAAACTAACCAGTTCCTGCATGCAAACACATCATCACACTTTCAATAATACCTATGAGCTCAAAAATCACATTTATGTTTACGAGTCACATCCCATGATTTACAAACTCATTAGAATTCCAAACATCCCAGTTAGTCGGGAAATGGGCAAGTGTAGTACCTCTGTTTCAGGGCGGGGGATGAATACTGGAGGTCTCATCTTCAGAGTGAGGTCCCTAAAATCCCATTCTTCAATCACATACTGCACTGGCATTCTGAAACACGCAAGACATGCATAAACATGCACTTTACAGTAGCATGCATGCTAGATTAAAGTGACTGTTCAGGGAAAAATCTAATTTGCATACATTCTTCACCCTGAATTACTTAAATTCATCAGCCCAAACATGTTTACGGTTTGAGGGTAACGTAGTTAACAAGTAATAGATGCCTATATACCACTGACGTTCATCACAAACTGCTTGCGTAAATCATCACATATTTTCCTCAATATACATAACTTACAGGAGGACTTTATAGTTCTATAATTAGAGACTGTAGTCTGTAATCTATTTCTCTGATCTCCAACAGTCAGGACCCCACAGGACCTGTGCAGTTATTATTTTGGTGGTGTGTTTAAAACCTTCTGTGCCACTGCTGGACTGAGAATAGTCCACCAACCAGAAATATCCAGCCAACAGTGTCCTGTGGGCAGAGTCCTATGGGCAGCATCCTGTCAGCACTGACGAAGAGAAAGATCAGCGCAAACTGTACAGAACCAGACAAGCTGCTGTCTCTGACTGTACATACACAAGGTGGAGCAACTAGGTAGAAGTGTCTTGGAGTGGACAGTGAGTGAACACAGAGTTCAAAACTCCAGCAGCACTGCTGTGTCTGATCTACTCATACCAGAGAAATACACACTAACACACCACCACCATGTCAATGTCACTGCAGAGCTACGAATGATCCACCACCCACGTAATACCTGCTCTGTGGTGGTCCTGTTGGTGTCCCGACAATTGAAGAACATGGTGAAAGAGTGCTAAAATGCAAAATTAAGTCAATCCATTACAGCTTCTATCTTACGATGAAACTTGTGTATGACCATCTTGTTAACAATTTATGAAGTTAATGTTTGAGTATGTATTACTGTTAGATCATGTTCAATGACATCCTGAGCAAGAGCTGTAACACAGGGATCGATCAGCTGCCTCGGGTTGTACCTGACCTTGGCCTGCTGCTGCACTGCATATAAACATCACAAAGTCCACTGCAGACCAGAGCAAGTACCTTGTGAGGCGCTTTGAACACAATTCCCACACACTCGCTCTCTGCTGATCTGTCAGTCTGTCCTTGAGCATACTTCTCTCTATACACTCCAGCTGAGAGAGATACATAGAGAAAGAGTGAGAAAGTAAGAGACAGAGAGAGAGAAAGAGAGTGAGTGTGAACGTGAAAGAACGAGGGGGGTGTTTAGAATTAGGAAAACGAGGCAGTGAGAATGTGGGAAACATAATTTGATTCCTAGAAGCTCTCGGGAAAATATGCAATAAATGTACTGGACTGGCTCTGTGTGTTTTTGTTGACAAGAATATGAGCAGAAATGTCTGACTATATTTATCCACCGAGAGGACAACAATGAAACGCTTTCTTTAGTCCCAGAAAACACTCACACACACACACACACACACAATTAACATGTTACTCAGCAGTAAATCACTCAGGCAGACAGGCAGACTACCAAGACAAATAACAACAGGAAAGTGACTCATGAAGAAAAGCTGAAAGTGATTAAAATAAACAAATTGTTTTTTTTTCTCTCTCTCTCTAACTCTCTCTCTCTCTCTCTCTCTCTCACACACACACACAAAGTATACATAAAGTATACATAAAGCAATGTATAGCAATATATATAGTATCACTGTATTTAATACAAGAGAGATGACTTGAACAGGCAATTGTTTGAGTAAAGTCCTGTGTTTGACACTGAATACAGTTTGACATTGAGTGTAGATCAGATCCATGGAAACATTCAAGAGAACAACAGAAATAGCAAATAATTCCATCATTTGACTACAGGGGTGGGTTTTTAATTCAAAATTATTTGAAATTGATGACTTGAAATTGACATTCAGAATCTTGATGCAACATTTATTAATAATAATTAATAACATTCATAATAACATTCAGCAGTTATTTTAATATTTTTTAGATTAAATAAATAACCATAAATATTTAATCAGTGTGTCTTTCCTTCAATTATTTAAATATATGCCCAATCATTACAAAAAATACCCCAGATTTTATTGTTGACTACATCTACAGCACAACCTGGTCAGTCAATTATGAGGACAAGTAAAATAAATAAATACATGTTCATTATTTGTAATAGAGGTAACATATTCAATGACTTGATTTGAGGTCATTTCATCCACTACTACTTGGCCATTCGACTGTTGGAGCACATCCCATCTGCACTATCCTGCACTCAGAAATGCACTATTAAATCACTATATAATAATAATAATCAGTATGTTGAGACAGTGTGGGTGGGTATTGTGTATTTTAAACCTGTAGTCCATAACACTGGAGCTATAAGTTCAACAATGATCATTTAGATTAAAAAGATTTTTGGCAAATGTCAGACAGAGATAAACACACAGACAACCAGACAACAGTTAAAAAAACTCACTGTTTTCTGCCCAAGTACATGAGCAATGATGTACTGGCTGGACAGAAGTGGTTCAGTAATGCTGTGCTTCTGGAAGTGTTGAGCCCACAAACTGACCGCCTGCCCTACAGTCACAGAGTCATCTACAAGAGGGCCTATAGCACCACCTACAGCTCTGCAGGGCACCCTGACCAAAGCCTGGAGAAACAGAAACTTTAAAGTCATGCTAAATAATAATAATAATAATAATAATAATAACTTCCATGAACAGTTGAACATACACTCTTACATCTCTTCTCAGATGGAAGGTAAAGCATGCCTCTGAATAAATTAAATATGAGTAAAATTACAGACAGGAGAAAATGCAAACCCAAAACAAGCATATTGTTCCTGTCATACAACAACCTTGTATCACTGATCATTTTTCCACATTTGACATAGTGTTAGTTTGATGGTACTTTTGGTGCCGTTCTTGTTCTTTACACAGTATCAAGACTGGATAAATGGACAAATAGAAATGCTCCAAAAGTACCTGTAATAAAATCTTTTTATACTGACTTTCACTGAAAGTTCAGTTTTTTTCCTTCTCCTATAAAAGTGTCAGTTTGGCTTCTGTCAACAAAGGTTTTAATGTGCGAAATCATGGCAGCACCCAAAACCACATTCAACCATACTTAACAGTGTTAAAGTAGAGCACTGCCATTAGTAAAATCCTGTTATGTTAATTAATAAAGTACATACAGCACAGTAATACAAGGTTTTGGATGCAAACCAAGTGCAGACCAATAAGCCAGTATTAACTAAAGAAGGAAATTCCTCCCTTGTGCTGTGAGCAAATAATACTTAATGATTAATTCATATTAGCTACTGGATAAACATTAAGAATAATTACTGAATCCCTGAATTTAATGGATTAAACTACTTTTGAGTAAGACACGGTTGGAGAAAGCACATGAATTTTATTATTAATCAAAGATTTACTTAATCTTTAACATTTCACTAGTCATTACTTTTTATTTATTTTATTTTAATACACACAATAAAAAATGCCTGTAAATATTACAGTCCAAGATGTACATTTCCTGGGCAGTTATGCCATGCTTTATATCTCAGGAACAGAGTAACCTACAGACATGACACACATATCATAACAAACTAGAAGATAGTAATGTAACCATGGTCTCATCATGTGCAATGAATTATCAGTGAGTAATCCAGGTCAGACACAGCTGAAATTCACTCCTTTTCAGCTGAATTACATCTCAGTTTAAACGCCAAAAGAGCTTCCAGTGCATGTTTATTTGTCTGTCCACGTGCAAAGACTGATCAATGAGAGGGGGCAGGGCTAATGATGTCACTGATCCAGATATTAACAAGGAAGGGGCTGTTTGCTCTCTTTCTTTGCTCCCACAGTGAAGGTCACAAGAAATGGGAATACTGATACATTTTTTTATGACAAACAAATGTATTGTTCGTATCAACAAAAAAATCTAATTATTATTGACATGCACATCCTCATCATAAGGATGTATATGATGATAATGTAATATAATTATTATAATTAATAATGCACACTGTTGTCATGTTTTTAAAATAAATTTAAAGTAATCACTTGACGTACCGCATGGAAAAAAAGTCATTAAAGCTCACAAATAAAAATACTTTTAAAAGTCTACTTGAAAGGGACGTTTAGGAGAAACTCCTCATTTTCCATTGCTGTTTTACCTGCTGCTGAGAGAGAACACCTCCTCTGAGCCGCTGAAAAGCAGGCCTGACAAGCCAATACATTTTCCTACCAGTTTATAAGGATATTAAAATGAAAAGTCTTAAAACATGACTGAACGTCATCACTGCAAACCTCTCACTGCACCACTCAACACTCCATGCTGTCTGTTGACACTGTAAAGGCGGAAACGGTGAGCAGAACCATATTTCAAAATAAAAGCTTTTAAAAAAGAGATCCTTTCAAAATCTTCTATTCATAAAAAAAAGTCAGTTCCAATTGGTTTCAGTACCTCTTTAAGAAACAGAACAACTGCACAAACACCGGTTTTCTTATATTTTCTGTTATAAATTAATATTTATACTTTTGTAGACTCTGTTAACTTGACTGAGTTCACCTTAACACCAGATCGTTCAGTCATTTTTCTGTATGGCATTATTAAATATGTAAATATGTATGTAATGTACTGGTATCAATGCATACGTATATCTGGGTCGTAATGAATTAATCGAACTACTCTACACATCACATATCACTTTATCATTTTATTGCTATTGACTTATAGAAACACGTGTGTGTGTGTGTGTGTGTGTGTGTGTGTGTGTGTGTGTGTGTGTGTGTGTGTGTGAATTTACTATTCTTGTATCTTCCTTTAACTTCACCTTCTATAATATTATATATTAAATCTTTTTTATATACTAGAACAAATTATAAGAAAGGACTTTTCGTTTGAAACAAGGAGCGGTTTTCCTCTGCCAAAAACGCTATGGAACACCAGGGGGCGTCATTCCCATATCTTTCATCTCCCTCTTTGTCTGTCACAGAAATGTCAACACTTTTCAAGCGTGCACAGACTAATCTGTTGACCTCTCAGCGCGCGCGTTTGTGTGAACTGAAGTGAAATCAAGAGAAATGAAACTATGTGGTTTAATAAAAGGTCACATGACCCCACCAGCCACAGTTACCCTTTATTTTAAAAAAAAAAAAGGCAATTGTGGGGAGCGAAACTGGTAGCCCAACTGGTAAACTAAGTGCCATGACCTTTAAAGATTTCCCCCCTCATTCGTGTCCAAATCTATATCTGAACCACTCAAAAATAAATGGACGTAATCCTGGAAAAATCTGAGCATATCGCCGCTGCCCAATGAAAACCAAGTGTCTCCATTTTTCTCAATTCTTCTCTGTTTTTCATTTTCTTCATGGTTTGAACAAGCAGCTGTTGTGCACATTGTGTAAATAATCCTTCTCATTCATAAAAATTCATTTCCATTCAAAGTTAGGGTTTACCCTCTCCTGTGAAGTCACCAATTTGGAGATATGTGTCTAACAAGCAAGGAGTTTGACACCTAATTATTCAATGATTCATTAGATCAAGGCTGAAGTAATGGCCTCCTTTCTTCTGAGAAAGCTTTATGCTAGATTTGGAACATTGCCATGAGGATTTGATTGCATTCAGCTGCAAGAGAATCCTTCAAGAGAACTTGTCTGCAGCTTTGGGCATCCGGGCCTAGACATGTATTTTTATGATGATTCTACAAGCTGTTTGTCTGCCTGGGCATATTAGACCAGATGTTGAACACAGGCTGATTTTAACAACAAACATCCCTTTAATTCCGTAAAATTCACTTATTTCATCACTGAGAACCTGATAAATTGGGTAACTCTAATGTTTCTGTGATGCAAACATGAAAAGAAGCAGCTTGGCTGGCAGGCCTGGGCTGATCATGTGTGTGAGAGAAAATGCTCTGTAGGCCAGATGGTACTGATTGTTGTTGTGTTCTGGAGGGGCTGCAGAGTTCAGTCTGGGTCTCTGTAAAAGTCACCATGATTCCTCTAGTTCAGCTGGAACACACACACACACACACACACACACACACACACACACACACAAAGGTAGTTCTGGAGAGGCCAGAGGAAGTCCAAGGAATAGAGGACTATGAAGGAGAGAAAGTAGTCAAAGAAGTATGGAAGGAAGGAAGGAAGGAAGAGAGAGAGAGAGAGAGAGAGAGAGAGAGAGAGAGAGAGAGAGAGAGAGAGAGAGAATGCATATTTCATCATTTTTACATCATTTCTGATTAATGCTTGTTTCCTCATAGAACATATGCAATAATTCTGAGTTATTTGTAATGATTAGAGTTGACCAGGATATGTACAATAAAAAGTTGTTAAAACACTTGACTTTGGCCCCCAAAAAAACAACCTGAATATCCTTTTTCTGTTTTTATTTATGTATGTATCAGTATTATCCCTATTATCATGCTATTCTGACATGTTCCTTCTCCTTTTCGTCTGTGACCAAAAATCTGAATCAGTCATGTCATCAGCCCCGCCCCCTCTCTCTGATCAGTCAGAGTCTGTATGCAGGTTGATCATCAGCCCCGCCCCCTCTCTCTGATCAGTCAGAGTCTGTAAATTCAACTCATTTGCAATGAAGGCTAACATGTATGAATAATGAGACAGATGAGAAGATAGATAACAATGCATGTTTTTCAAGTTTCAACGTGACACAGTATTTGGCTAGATCTGAGCAGTGGTAGTTATGAGGTCTTGACTTAAATGACACTTTTTTTGCCTTCTCTTATTTCACCTTCATTTCTTCCTCATTGTTCACTTTGTAATTAACTGCATGGTTGCATGACCTGAAGTTATTTTTCATCTGGACGAACCGGTACTAGTCATTGTGAAGTAGTCACAAACACGTCATTTTACGGAAAGAGGATACAGCAGAATTTTAGGTAGCTTGTGCAATGTGAATACTTACCACCAGTGAGCCTGAAAGACACCACATCATGTGGGAGACTGGGGTTCATTTGCAATGGGGTTCATAGTTGTCTGGGCAACTATGCTGAGCTACACCAGTAAGAGTGCTTGGGCGAGACTAATGCTACTCTGGCCCACCTCTAGAATATGAGAAACGCCCAGCAAGAGTCACTCTGGATAGGCGTCAGCTAAGTGGCATAAATGTAAATGTAAGCCAACAGTGAAACATCACCACCACGCCTTATCACCTGCTTCAACCTCTACAAACTTGATAGCCCAAAATTAACCTCCTCCATCATCACAAATGCGGCCCTACCACAGCAGCACTAGCCCTAGTCCAAACTCACTAATACAGTATTAACATGCTGGTTTCCAGTCTCCTGCAACATCACTTCCATGGTGTTAACATATCAGGTATGAGCCTTGTCTGAGACTGATCCTGGCTATGGGGCCCCCTAGGGCCTGTCACTGCTGACATTGTATCCACCGCAATTAGCCTAACCTGCCTAAGATTTTTCTGAGATTTGCTGGCAAACAGACATATTTATGTGCAAGTCATACACTATCAAAAGAACACACATAGACACCAGACTGTGTTTATTTTCCAGTAATTACTGCGTTGCCCTTTAAAATGAGCTTGAATCAACTGAACCAGACCTCTCATTGGTGGAAATCCTGTTTTAGGTCATTCCTTCCTTAAGTAGCATCATTGAGACTTTATTTAAACCAACAGCCGTACAATTGTTAGTGGATTTAAGCCAGGTAATAAAATCTTGTTCTATAAGACAATCTCTCCAGCTGTCAATGGAATGACCTAAGCTAAACTGTAATACAAATAAACAAGTAATACAAGTAATAAGATCCAATCTGAATGCGTAAATCATCCTAATATTGTTGAGATCCCCCAGATCTGACCATTCGATGCATGGACTCCACAAGAATCCTAAAGGCATCCTGTGGTACCAAGACTTTGGCAGCAGATCCTTTAAGACCTGTAAATTGTAAGGTAGGGTTTGCTTGGATTGCATGAGTGAGCCTTGGGTGCCAGTGATATTGTTGCTGGTTTAACAGTCCTTGTCCTTTCTTTGGCGATGTTTGGTAGGTAGTGACCAAAAGCATACTGGCACCACCCCACAAGACCTGCCTGATGTTTTGGAGACAATCCACCCTAGTTGGCTAACTCGTTACCAGCAATAACTGATTGTTGACTTGCTGCATAATTTATCCCACATCTTAGAAATGCCACTGTAGATAAAAATTATTATTATAACAGTATTATTAATATATTATTTTGTAAGTCAAACAAGTTCATCTTGCTTTAAAAATGTTGGAGAGAAGATTTTTCTCCTTCCATTTCTGTGCAGCCGTCTGTTGTCTTTGTAGAAGTACCAGCTAATGGGCACCTGTCTACCAGCTCTCAGTGAAATTTTCTTCTACTGGCAAATCAAATTTTCAAAAAGCTGCATCCATGTCAGGTTTAAAGAGTCCCCAGAACAATGTGCGAAGGAAGAAACACACAGAAGTTTTCTTTTCAAAGACGAGCCGCAATTCCTGTGTGACAGACAGCTTTGCGAAGCCACTTTGAAGCGGAGGGCGTGGTGTATTCCCATATACTGGTGTTACATGGCTTTACTGTGAATAACATCTGTAAGTTACTGCTGCACAAAGCTTGTTTGAATCTAGGAAACAGACGAGAAAAGCTGTTGATTCCAAAAGCACTGGTTACATAACAAGTTTATTTTAGAATTCGTTTAGTTTTGGTCATTTTCAAGATTAAAATGAGAAGTGAACCAAAGCAAAAAATAGTCTAAAGTAGTGCCCTTGCCTGTGAGGCAGTCTCATTACAACTGCACCTCATCTCACAGCATCCCAGTTACGACGTAGACACCCTCCAAGAAACCCATAACAAAAGCACGCGTGACAAATGAAGCCCATAGGGCTCGACCTTAAATTTCCATAAAGTCAGAATATGCAGTAATGAGTTCACCAGACCTTCTCTCTCTATGGAATCATTAAACACTGAAGAGCTTATTTGAAGGAAAAAATGTGTCACACATTAGATGTTAGCATGCAGCTTTTGTTTGCAGATCTAAATGCATTACTGACTAATATTATCCCATGTAAGACCTCAAAAGTATGTTGTGCAAGATCACACATTCCATATTCTTTTGCTTGATAAGTACTGTAGATAGTAACCAAAGTGTTTATTAACTGTCAGAAGTATTAGCATTGTTTCATTCCAAATAAGTGATGTCTATCAAGGTAAAGCATTTACTTTATCAGCACTAAATGTACACTTAATGTATAGTTGCAGTGTCATTCTTCATTTTAAAACTATAAACTGCAAATAATGAGAATTCATTCAAGTAGGTTAATATATGTAAGTACAGCAAATGTATAAATACAGCCCTACTAAGCTACTAAAATTGAAGTATCAAGCCCTTCAAAAGGATAAATCTCATCTTAGATGACATTATTACTTAAAACTACTCTAAAACAATAAACCCTCCAAACCAAAGCAAAAATAACAAATGACAAATGACAACAATGAACAAAACTACTACTAAAACTCATGCAAATCCCAAAGCTTCAGTGAAATTTCAACATAATAAAAGGTCAATTTGTGTATAATAACCAAAAAAATGCTACTTGTATCAATAAAGTACTTTTATTTATAAACTGTTTATGACAGATAACTAATGTATTCTATTTATACATATTCCAGATACAATTTGAAAATATTGTAAAAAATATACTAGAGAAAACTTAAAATAGGAACAAACTACTTGCTTTGCTATCTTTTAATTCCCTCTTGTTTTTTGTGGGCATCAAATATATTGATTTTCAGACTGCTAGGCAGCTGCTTAGAGGAATGCAGAGCTGCTGATTGTTGGCCAAGGTCATCATTACAGCACAACGAAAGGCTAGTATGGATATGAACTATGCTGATTTATGTATCAGTGCAATTAGCTTAATTTCCCAGAACCTTACATATTCTTCTGAACTTAACTGGAAAAAACGTTCATTTACCTGAGTTGATGTCAAGTTGACAGAGAACACTTGGCCTTTGCAACTACTTGAATGTAACCAATAAAAAGAAAAAGTATACAATGCTAGAAATGCAGAAATATTTACTTTTGTAATGCATACTGCTAACATGGTTTTATGTATAAGTCATCAATGGAGATAAATGACATGACATTTATGTGTGCCTGGGGTCTTTCATTTTGAGCTGTCTTTGGAAAAGTAATGTACATGTAAGTGAAGACATTTTTTTTTTTCAAGTCCATAGCCAGCAGGCAATGTTCTGAGATTTTCTAAGGTCCCGGATGTTTCTTTTTAATTGCATTAGTCCACCATGTCTCACTATCATCCTCCAGTGCCTGAGCACATCCAAATTACATTCAGTCCCAGCACTAGAAAATGCTGGCTGCATTCCAGATGGTCTCCTCTCTCCGGCTCATATGGAGTCCCCTGTGTCTTAGTCTGGTGGATGGACTGGCTCAGTGAGACTCTCCTCTCTTTTTCTTTCCTCTTCTTTTCAGACTGAAGTCTGAGAAGGAAACCTCACAATGGGGCTTTGTCCCTCAAAAACACTGAGATCATAGTTTCCCAGGCTCCTGCCCCTGAGACGCCACAGCAATGAGTCGAAGAGGAGGGGCACAGAACACAACAATGTTTTGCCATAAGCAATGGAGAGGATACATTCTTGTGCCTGGCTGCCAATAAAACTTTTCACTGCCTCGATAAAGCTCAAAGCTCAGACCAATCCATATAAATTAAAGCCGGGTGCTGGTTTGGACCATGACTCACAAGAAATTGATTAAGTGATTTCAACATAACGCAACTGAAAACATCAGACACTTTAGCAGTATGTAAAAGAAGTTCCGCTGGCTCTTAATGATCCATCTGACATCAAATAATATTACAAACCTCATTCACTGTACTTTAGTTTTTTTTATGTATTAAATGATATAATCAATTAAAATGTTTTATAATCCTTTTGCTGGTGACCTACAGCACACCTGATTTGCTTGTTGAATTATAACTGATCAACTTTAAATAATTAAATAATTAAACCAGAAGTACATATAAAAAGAAAGCAATATTGGTTTAAGCCATAAACCCCTGCCTGCCAATTCCCAGGTTATCATGCAAAGCACTCAGAAAGGTGCCTTCAAGCATAAAAAGATGGACCACTCCACTGATGGACACTTTTGAGAAGAAACACATTTTGTGCTATGCATTCCTTTGACCTGTCATCTTTATTCTTAGCAGACTGCAGGTCAGCTCTTGCCTCAAGCTTATTTTCCTCTTTTCTAGGGCATCAACTGAACAGTCTAACATCGACTGTGTCAGGGAGCTGTTCACTGGAATGCTGCTGCACAAAGGAACAACAGCCCGGTACAGGGCGCACAGATGGTAGCTTCAGTGGCCAGAGCAGTAGGGACTCTTTAGGATTATCGTAGCATGAGGTCCACACCGGCCAAAGGCTTTGAAGGAATCTGTGAGTGTTTCTGTGTGAGACCTATGGTAAAATCACTGCTGCTCCTCATCCTACTGCATTATTCCACTTCCAAACCATTATTTATTTTTCATAGGTGGCGGACATGTGTGTGAATTTAGAGGGGCTAAAGTTGGGCTTTGTAGGAGTGTGTTTCCACCATTAGTGTGGATATATATTTCTCAGAAAGCATTTAACAAAAATACTACGCAAAGCTGATGAAAAGTGAGGAACCTAAATATGACCAATGAGCAGAGAAGAAAAATGCAAGCATAAAAAAGACATACATTATCTTTCCAAATGTTTGTGGACATCACTACTAACGAATACACCCACTGCTGACTGGACAACCAGTTGGCCCCCATTGCTGAAACAGATGTGCAAACACACACACAGCTTGCATAGTCCCTATAGGCCTACATTTGAGTCATAAGCACCAAAAGTAACTAGATTTGGCTCAAATGTATCTTCTATCTGGGACTCTTTCTGAATGGGTAGGATGGCCCTCTTAATCTCTAAGTGTGATTATGGTTCATGCAACAGAATTAGATGATTGCTGTCTACCTCTGAATGTGTTGAACTGTCCAGTGATGTGTAATCAGTAGGGAGGGGTGGATTGATGGCTAAGCTGTATCAATGCTTCCAGTCTTTTGCATTTAAAAAAAACAAGGAAACAAGTTGCTGGTATAAATAACAATGTAACATATGAGCTACTTTTTCCTTCCAACGTATACCTCTGCTCTCACAGGCCAATAGTAAAAAACAATAAACCAACCGACAAAGAACATACACACACACACACACACACACACACACACACACACACACACACAAACACACACACTATGTATATATATATATATATATATATATATATATATATTTTTATATATATATATAACACACACACACAAACACACACTATATATATATATATATATATATATATATATATATATATATATATATATATATATATAATTTTTAGTAGTCATTAACAGGTCTGCTAATAAAAACACAAAACCAAACCAAACAAAAGAGACAAAACAAAAAGGCGCAGCGTCCATCATCTTTAAAACTGAAGTGTGTTCCTGAGTTATAAAGGTACACAGTGTTCACGTTCCCTGGGGACAGGTGCATATTTGTACCTGCAGAGTCTGGAATCAATGCAACTTAAAAACTGACTGTAACAGAATGTGAATAAAGACTGAAGATGTTCCCTCCAGGGTAACCACTCCGTGACCTGCTGAGGTGTACCACTCCTGCGACAGCTTGTTTGGACAAATATACATAAATTTTTCTGCATTTTTTTCTTTCAACATTTGCAGTTTAATAAGCCATAGCCTTTATTTTGTTTAAAGCAGCACTATGTAAGAAGTGGGATGTCTTGCTCCTGGTATTGTGATCTTTGACAAAACTGCAGTTAACAGTCCTTTTCTGCATCACCTTTGCTAACATTTGTTGTCTTGCAGTGTCAGTTGGCTTACAGCCCATTTCACTAAGAGCTTTTGTGCCACACTGCTGGACTCAATGATCAGATGATGTGGTGACAGATTTCAGAGCAGCAATGCTCGTCTTCCAGATCTTAGCCCTGAACGGCTCACTGACAGGAGCTGTCAGCAGGGACACAATTTCAGGGCTCACTTTGCCTCACTTTGAAAACTTTGCTTTGACATCCGGTCTATAGGAGTGTGTGTGTGAGACACTGCTCTGGCAGGCCTCATTTCTCCTCCCAAGCTACAAGGACTTCTGGGACACTAAACAGCTACTGAGAATGTGAGATATAAAAGATTGAATGCTTTGTTAGATATGCTGAATAATCTTTAATGGCATTGTCCTAAGAAGGGAAGAATAACATTTGGTTATTTTTGATTGAAAGTATGCATATGGTGGATTTTGTGCTTTGGTGTTGTATATAAGGTATATTCTTTGGATAGCTGCCTTAAATTAAATATCAAAAATGATATATGAAATATATGTAGTTAATCAGCTGGCATATGTTTGGACTGGTGATATGAGGCTAAAAATAGACATCAAAAGGCCCTACAGGCTCATGCACTTTTAGCAAATAATGGCCATTTACCTTCATGAGACTCTGATACAAGTTCTGGAAAATGATATTATGTGTGAACAGAAGTTGATACATAGCTGGAAATACAGCTAATGTGCTCTGCAATGCAGCCAGTAGAGTGTTCCTGTTATGTTACTGTTATGTTTACAGTTGTAATTTTGATTTAGTTTTGTGGTTGAAAACCCCATAAGAGTACATTTTCTACATGATTCTGGAGCAGGGCTCCCCAAAGTATGGCTCACAGACACATTTAGCCATAGGGACATTTGATGTGGTATACCAGAAGTTCTAACCCCACCCTGTCACCCAATGAGAGAACAAATATTTATATACTATATGTAACTTAGAGCAGGGTTTCTCATCCTGTGGGCTGGGGATCACTAGTGGGCCATGAAGGGTCTACAGGCCCATCCCCAATGGTAGGGTCCATTGTGGGTCGATAATGACACGTTAAGTCATAAAAATCTATGGATTTTTATGGATCTATGGATCCATGTTCAAACTATAAACATTATATAAACATTAATATATCACTAATTATTAAGGCAAATAATAAGTAACACAAGGCAAATTAAATATTATCAGTTTGAGACAACATTGCCAGAAGCTCCTGATGCAGGAAGATAAGTTTCATAAAGTACATCCCAAACTACACCAGATTGTTGACATTACATCCCACACATAGAGCTTTAAGACAGAATTAAAGTTCACATTTTATAACTAGATGGGTTATCTGATGTTAGCTGATTCATTGCTCATTTTAGAACAAACATTTTTATGAAGACGTTATATACACATATATGTTTGGAAATTACTCACATTCCTTTTTGGCAAACCATGTTCCAGAGAAAAGAGGTAAAAATTCTGCCTGTGTGTATAATTTGTCACAGTTTACTGTGTACTGGGATTTTCATGGCATGTGTCCTGGTAAAATACCGTTTAAGGACTGCATGTGTGAAAGATATCCAGTAAAACTATCCCAGTAATGTCTCTGGCTTGTGAGTTTGAGAGGGACTTAAATTCACTCAATCTTTTTTTCCCAAAAAGACCTGTATCTCCAGGGCAAAAGTAGAGAAGCAAACATCAGACACCAAACATGTCTTGGCTGATCATCTGCTTTTGAAGTGAGAGGTAAATTGAGCAGATGAAATGTTCTCTTCAGGCCCCACCAAAACGTTTTGGAGCTGTTTTGGATTCAGCTCAGAGCTACAGTAGACTGCTTTTGTAATTAAGATTTTTTAAAGGAAATTAACATCCATACAAGAACAAATACTAAAACAAACCTTATATTTCCAAGAACCATTTTAAAACCATTTTGTTGACAATTTTCTTATCTCATGACCAGAGGAACCTACAGAATTATAACTTATATCAACTCTGAAAGCAGCTCAAATTTATTCATTTCCAACTGAAATAAATCCAAGTTTAAATGCCAAAGGCACTTTCAGTGCATGTTTACTGCTCTGTTCAGTGAGAGGGGGCGGGTGCAATGACATCACTGACTCAGATAATTGGTTACAGAGAAAAATGAAAAGGAAAGGACTTCCTTGCTATTTTTGTTCACACTGCAAATGAATAACATTGATACATGAATAACATAAATATTCAGGGTGCATTTTTTTTTTATTTGTTCCAAAAAAGTATTTTGAAGAATGTAAAAAATATTCTAGTCAATCTAACTGTTATAAATAACTCATCAAAATCATCCTATTTTTTTTTAGCTCAAAAATCCTGGATGGTCAATTTCCAAAAAGATTGCTGAGATAAACATAAAGTGTTTAGTCCTGATACACAAGAGAACAAAATTGTAAATGTAGGTGCAAGTACATTTTGATCAAAACATAGTCAAATTCATGCAAATATTTAAAATATGGGATTTTAAGGTATACTGAAAATAGCAATATCTGGAATGTGTGACTGCCTCCAAGAAATACTTTCAGATTTTTTGGTATATAAATGTATGTCAAAGTATGAAAACATCCGTTGTGGCTCTGGATATAAATGTTTACTAACTTTTATTGGAATTAATATATTATTATTATGATGATGATAATAATAATAATAATAATAATAATAATAATAATAATAATAATAATAATAATAATAATAATAATAATAATCGAAAAGACCCTTTACACCCTTTAAAAGTCCCATTACAAATATGAGCTGCACCAACAACTTTGGCAGCGTTGGATGTTTATGTGATCTCAGTCACAATGTAAAGAAGAAAAAGACGTAAAAACAAACACGCTTCTCGAAAGCCTATTGGCTGCTCTTCAGAAAACGTACAGATGACGTGGCCAATGAGCGAAGGAGATGCGCGAAGACAACGCGGATTGGCTGGTCCGAGGGCGGGGACTCTGCAGTGGGCGGGGTTTCGGGCGTCGCTGCTCGGCGTCGCTCCATTCTTCGGTTTTGTGAGAGCTGAGATTCAGAGCTGCGGAGCTGATTCCTGCGCGGGGCTCTGAAATGCGCTCGAAACTCTCCAGCTGTGCTCACTGCGACAGTCTGACCGGCATGGGCGCACGCTCACAGCGCTGCCACCCACACCACACACTGAGCTGCTTATGAGCGGAGCAGCTGATCTTCAGCCAGTCTGCATGGCAAGCAGGACGAGGAGGAGCCCCCAGTGAGCAGCACCAGCAGCAGTGTAGTGAGGGTCTATATAGGACTGAGGAGGCGCAGGTGTGTGTGCACGAGCTGGATCTTGCTCCTTGGTGGTCTGTAGGGTTGAGGAGAACCTTAGAGAGAGCTGCTGGATGTGTCAGCAGCAGGGACACTCTGTTCTTCTGAAATAAGACAAGGAGAGCAAAGAATCAACACCAACCTACAGGAGCTCGGCATCCCACTGGATTTTTCTAAGACGTTTGTAGGTTAATCTCAGGAAAACATGTCTCACACGAAATTCAAGAAGGACAAGGAGATCATTGGAGAGTATGAAACGCAAGTTAAAGGTATGTTGACAATGTCCAAAAAAAAAAAAAATCTAAAGTTTCAGCCACATCTCTTACATCAGAAGATCTGTGCTGCTCCCAGTGCTGCTCCCAGACTTCAGAATAGTCCACACTGGGATTAATGCAGCCTTGATGTGGTCTGCATTGAGCACACACTGGGTACCGCCTCATCTCACCCTGCCAATGACCCCCATCAAAAGGAGCACTATGTGCACTACTGTGCATGTAACAGAAGTTGCACTGGACCCACTGCACATTCACTATCACTGTGCAATGCATCCAGTCCACTCACATTAAAAACACACGTGCAACTTTGTATCCTATGGGTGGAGAGTAATGTTGCACAGGCTGTTCCTCAGCCCTGCTGTCTGGGGGGGTACTTTGTGTCAGTGGTCTCAGTGCATTTCTGTGTTTTCTGATGCAGATCTGGAAGCTACAGCTCGCTTTGTTGCTGGGTAGAATGGAGTCCTGTACACCAGTGCCATGCTCCTACAGAGGGGTGGAACTCAAAGGCGACCAGCTCTGTTAATTCTCCCCTTTGTGCACCATCAGAGAGACCTCCAGATCAAATGTCTGGCACCGCCTGCTAGTGTTAGTGCATGGTGGAAATAGGCTGTCGGGGCGGTGGGCGAGGGGGTGCATCGTCGTGCTCCTCAAACTCAGTGTCAGTGCAGGAAGCATTTACAGAGTAACAGATTCCATTCAGCGATTTAACTGATGATCAGCTTCCTTTTAAACAATGCAATGCTCAAATCCTCATCCTCCGTGTCTGCAGACACTGAAAGACAGCAATGTGACACAGCCAGAGCCGTCAGATGGAGATGAGGTGGATTGGTGACCACTAGCTTGTGGGTGTTTTCATCCAGAAGGTTCATGCATCCCCGCTTACAGGCCACTGTTCATACTGTTCACACTGATTGGTGGTTGAACCCTTTGACGTGGGTTTGGGTGATGTGGCACAAATATGTCTTGATATTACAATGTTTATGGTTGACGATGTCACATTTGTTTTGGTATATTACTGCACTAAGGATGTGCATTTTGAATTTTAATGTTCAAACTTCAATAAAGTTAAAGGTGCCAGAATGCATTCAGCATTTTAAGATGCTCTGATGTCTAAATATGAGGTATATTATTTTGGCTGTGGCAGAAAATGCCTAGAGTTGGTTTTACACTCATTTACAATCATATGTTGTGGCCTCATGAATAGTTTAATGTGCTCTGCTGTGATTGGCTCCACCTTATTTTGCCACTCCTACTTTGAAGAGTTTGTTTTTCCTCTTTCGGGCAGATCCATTGATATCCTATTGTGTTCCACACATTAATACTATAAGGTATAGACCGTATACTAACCTCAGTAGTGTGGGTTTGGCAGGTTAGTACACAGAACCTATGCCAGCATACGTCACTGCACACCGTTGTCCATTGTTTAATATTTGAGTAGCTCCTCCCGTTCCACTTCACATTGCATTGTGGGAGAATAGTGTCCATCATAACCACACTTTAAAACAACCTCCTGATCTGAGTATGCATCAGGGATATTTGAGTATACTATACTGGAGTCGACTCTTTTATCTACATACTCAAAAACGAGGCCGTGTTGGTCATTAGTATGCAGTTGGGATGTAAATACAGTGATAATTCATATACAGATGAGCCGAATTTAGCTAACATATGCACCCAAATGTTTGTACGTTTGTCTGCTTTTGACATTTTGTAGAGGAAAGACCATCACCAGAACATCTTTAACCAGAGAACTGGTTTGTTTCAGAAGCAGTCAGCATTAGGATTCTTACCCAAGGACTTTTATCGGTGTAGCACAGCATAGTTGCCCAGACTGGGAATCGAACCTCAGATGCCTGAGATGCCCACATGGTGCAGAACCTCAACAGTGGTGTAATCTGTTGCACCACCCCAAGCATGTGGTGCTGTTTGTGTTGTATTTGCGCCACTGTTGTTCAAGCGCATGTTCTTCCTATTACTGAGATGCTAACTCTCTAACTGAGCATATAGTGCTCATTCTGTATGTTTTCCATGGCAGTCCTTGTACTATATTTATTACATATTAATTATATATATTAATATATATAGAGAGGATATATGAGAGTACGATGCCCCTTCTGTTGTTATCATGGAAAACAAGGTGTATAGCATAGTCATGGCTGTTTTAGGGGTTGTAACAATAACATTGTAACACTGTCTCCATGAAGACAAAAACAGAACCATCCCTGTGGTTATGTTGTTATCTGTAGTCTAAGTAGCCCAGTGGACATGGAAGAGCTGCTGGAATAGGGCTAACGTTTAGCCTAGCACACATACTTGGTGCACTTTTGTTTTTATTGAACTCCACTTTCAGCGTCCCCTTCCCCAGCTGGTAGCATCAAGCAAAGCCAAAGCTGTGAAGACATAGTAACCTGTAACCAGTAACCTTTCTTGCATAGTAACCTGTCTTCCGATACTTCGCGAAGTCTGGTTGTGATTTGCATGCTAACCCAGACGTTACTGTCAGACACAACAAATGACTCGTAAAAATGAGTATAGCTAACAAAAGCACCATACTTTCAGAAAGTGACCACTGTGTGTTACCCCGTTTTGTACTAATGAGCCAAGGCTGTTGAGAACAGTTCTGTGGTTTTGGAAGTGGCCCGTTATAATTCCCTCACTCGCCCATGTGGGATTTGCATTTGGAGCTGGGGATACAACACTGAAGGTCATTGTGTGTGACTTCCATGAACTTCCCTCAGTTTAGATGCAGTAAATGCATTTTTCCAATCTTTGGTATCTTTAATATATGAATATCCGGTTAACTGTAGCGAAAGAATAGGAACACCAGTTAGTTTCACATTTGCATCTTGGGTTTGCTGGCAATTGGTGGAATCCATTCTTCCCTGCTTGGGAACTATCGTCAATGCCACTGGTGGCAACATCACCCCAAAACATGATAGATCATGAAATGCACTTCCTTTTCTCCCCAAATCGTCCTGTTTTGTATGGATGTCACAGAGAGGGTTATGGCTCTTCTTATGACTCTTCCTTTGGTGATTATGATTATAATACATTCATATATACAGAGGAGCCCATATTTAACAAGTGTTGGTACAACGTTTGAGGCGTGAGTATGAGAATGCACAAGGTTTGGAAAATGTTATAATCTCTAATTACATTCAGTGATCTGCAGCAGCCCTGATTTACAGAGGGAAAAATAGGCCTTTTTGTGTTACAAAAGTTGATGTTAGGATGTGCATATAAATACATTTATGTGTAGAAAAGCATGTCGTTATGTAAATTTGTACAGTTTTACAGTCAAGGAGCAGTCGTCCTCGTAATGAAATGAGGCAGTTGGTAAATAATTCTAGGACACTATTATTTGTGCGATGCAAGGAAAACCTTTCTTAAAAAATAAAATAACTGATGCAAAACTGGATATCACGGATATTGTCAGTGCTTAAGAAACATTGAATAACTGTGCATTTCATTACAGAGGCTGTAAATAATGCTGTTTAATTAGATAAAGTGCAGCACATTTTGAAAATCATTGTAGTCAGTATGGGAGAGTATCTGAACAGCAGTTTTTATGATTTTTTTTTACTGACATACATTTTGTTCTTGTGAAGATGTCTTTAAAATTTTGGATATAATATTTTTACTTAATTGCCCACCCCTAGCCATACAATGCACTATATATATATATATATATATATATATATATATAATGTTAATAAAATATAAATTAATGTAACATTACCAACCTTTACTTTAAGTTTAAAATAAATAAATAAATAAATAAATAAATGAACTAAGAGCAGCACCCATAGTAGAGACTACAGATTCAGTCTGTAAATTTCATGAATGAACTGAAGTAGCACATTCAGGCAGAGCTGACCATGCTGAAGCCCACTGCATTACAGTCCAGCACTGTCCACGGTTTTGTGGATTATGGAGATGTCTGATTGGATCCTCGCTTGAGCAGTATCTGCAAAAGGATCTTTCCCCATGGGACAGACAAAGTCTGTGTGCATGTCATGATTTATAGTGCACACCAGCCTATCTCGCATTAACAATTAGCCTTACTGCTCTTCTAGAACGGACTGAACAAATGATGCCTTTAGAAGGTCTGTCACAAACACAGCTCGAGATTCCTTATTTGTGTGTGGACTGCTTTTGTCCATTCTGTCTCCGCAGTATAGCTGCTCAGGTGTTGTGCTCTGTAATGGAAATATATGAAGACAGTTATTGTTAGTCGGGGAAACAGCTTAAGCAGCAGTGAACTGTGAACACTAAAAAGAGAACGAGTCTGCTTTGGCCTGCCCGAGTCCCATGACGCTTAGACTCTTACTTGGGTTCAATGAGGTAGTGGGGCTCCTTTTGAAGTTTCTAATCCACATAACCAGTCTGACACGGACCACAGACTTTGTAGTCAGCACACCATAGCTGTGTAGAGCGAAGTGAAGAGATGGGTCCAGTACACCCCGCAGCACAGCCTTAAAAATACAGCTGATACAGCTGTGTGAATTTTAAATATACTGCTTTCTGTATGGGAACACTGCACTATTACCTCTGCTTCCTTATTAAGTTGAGCTTATTACTCAGACAGTGTTGTCTCTTCTGAGCATCTCTCAGAGCAACTTTGGTGGTTCTGTGTTAATCTGATAAAGGCTCATATCTGGCTGGTCTAGTCGCCTCTCCTTTAAACACATTTTTTTTGTTTACACAATGCAATGCAATGGGAACGTGCAAGATTGTGAGGATGACAGTGGGTCATCTTCAGTGATGAGTCACGCTTTTGTCTTGGTGAAAAAGACAAGCAAATCAGTGTACGGAGCCACCGTGGTCAGCGCCAAGGTCAATGATTTGCTATCACTTATCACATGTCATCACACAAGGTCTGGTGTCATGGTGTGGGGAGCAATTTCATACCACGTCAGATCGTTTTTAGTCTTCATTACAGGCACTTTGACTGCTCAGTGTTTTGTTAATAAGCAGCCAGTGACTCTACTTTTTCTAAATGCTATTCCAGCAGGACAGTGCTCATCCACATATGGCCGCCATGTCAAATGCTTGCCTTGAAGACGCCCCGTACTATGACCGTGCCAGTCGCATCAACAGACCTTTGCCCAGTTGAAAAATATGTAGCATGCTATTTCCTTTTCTGTTATAACATATTTACAACCTCATTATTTATCACAATTGCTCACAGGGGACACAGGCGGTTGTAATTTTAATATGTTAAAAATGTTGGGTAGATATGACTGAAAATAGTACCTTTTATTATATGAAAACAATTCATTTATTATAAGTGTTTTTTATGATTTGATCACTTTTTTCATTTAATTGAAGCCAAGTCTGGGTTGGGGACAAGGCCAAAGTGTCAAAATATTAATGTTACAATATAAACTGATTGTTAAGTAATAATTGATGTTACTTAATATCAACATAAACAGTGATTTCTGTGCTTAGTTCTCGGTGGTGCCATAAGTAACGTATTTAATACCTAAACAATTAGTTTGTAATAAGCTATTTCTAATATTCAACATAAGCTATGAGAGTAGTGTCATAGGGATGATAATAGTGAGTACAAAGCATCCATTTTGCTTTCCCAGTGTTCCATCTTTTGCTTTTTTTTTTTTGCTGTTAGAGAATTGAAGATTGAGATTTCCCCCAACTGCACTGTTTCTGTTGTGCTTAACCAGCAGCTAGGACTGGTTTCAGTATGTCAGAGTACCAGGACAGGTCAGGCTAGACCAGTAACTGTCACCAGCACTGTTAAAGACTGCACTGATAATCATCTTAACACTCTGGCCTACATAATGTACGAGCAGGAAGCTGCATACTGCGCTTGGGAAAGCAGAGCTCTTTAAAAATGTTGTGAATAATGTAAGTTAGAGGAATGAATTATAGAAAGAAGAAGATTGAAAGGCCCAGAGAGTGAAGCACCAGCAGAGGTTTTAAGACATATAAGCCAGTGTAGCAGTAAAAATGCACAAGGAAAGGCAGTATGAATCTGGGAGGTCCTTTCTGTCTCCACACAAACCAGGGAGAGTACTATCACAGGGATGGTGATGATGATGATGATGAGCACAGCGCTTGCATTTCACCTTCCCAGTGGTCCATCTGTTGGCTTTTTTGACTGTGTTAATTTCATGAGCATGTCAGAATGTATAAAAGCTTACTTTACAGTATGTTCTAAGGCCCAAAAATGCAGAAATAAATAAAATACAAAGCTAACCACTAAACTTATAGAACAGAATAACATAAACTAAATATATTATAGAGGATTACATTAAATGCCCATAATCTACTGTTTTTATTCATTAATTTATTTTTTTTTTTTGGTGTGTGTGTGTGTGTGTGTGTGTGTGTGTGTGGTTCAATGCCTAGGTGTCAAATGTATCAAAAATAAAAGCACATTTTTACACCCTTCCCCATTTTATTCTTGGTAATTAAAGGCTGTGTCTTTTAGATGAGCTCTCTTCTGATCGACTGCTCTATACGAACCCTTTTTTTCACTCTGATGCTGTAAAAAGGAAATAGCGATAAAGCAGATAAAAATCACATCTCGCTAGGCCACCATGCCTTTTAAAGCATAGCAGTAACGCACTTACTTGTTGCCTCGAGGACCTTCCTCATATCTTAAGCAATGACTTTTTTCTTCCATTTAGATAAAATTAGGGACGGTTTGATTGTGACTCTGTAAAGCAGGATGAAGACAAACGAATATTATCCAAACCTACAGGGTAATGCTAATAAATAGATGAACTTCTCAGGAGGTAGAGACGTGCAGTCATGCACAGATGTTAAAGATTTGTTTGCTTCCTCATTGACATTTTCCTCCTTATCCTGACTAACACCTGTTCCAGGCAGTATGGATGCTCTTGAATGAGCAGGTTCTCTAATCTTGGGCATTTGAGAGTTATTCCAGGAGAAATGGCAGTCCAGCACCTCCTCTGAGGATGAGTCAACTCGTCTCATAGATGTTGGTCTTGACGGACTGACAGCTGCAGATATGAACACCAAGTTGTGTTATCTTGTGAAAGCATGCTAATATAGTGTACACCACCAGCTGTGTCTCCACCAGTATCTAGGAAGCAGTAGGTAGGATATTTCGATCGTAGCATGTTCTCGGCTAGAAATGGTATGAAAACCAGTTTTGGAACGAGGAACACAGCAGAATGCCTCAAAGCTGGAGTGCAACATTTCTTTTGGTTTATCTGGTACCTGCTAACAGAAAGTGACAGATGGGAGAACCTGGAAATGTGAAAAGGGTTCCTTGTGCCCTGTCTGGCAGGCAGTCTAGGCTGCCTATGATTTTATTAGGTATTAAGCTGCTCTTTGGTGTATCGATGTGTGTGACCTTGTTTGGGTTGAAAAATGCATAGATTATTTCTTACAAGCCTGTTTACATCCCTGTTATTTTACTCGCTCTGTGTTTCATTGCGGAATTTAGCCTTGAAAGGTTTTTGGGATTGGTCCGTTTAATTTATGCAGGTTTTGCTTTTGAAGGAGGACCCAAGAGTGTTTGGGGTTCATGGCTCATTATTGCACAGCCACAAGGTAAATACAGCTTTCCATTTTAGAGCATATTTAGTGTGAGTGGGCGGGGCTAAACTTGTTTATGCTGACTAGGCAAATATATGTAAATGGGGTGGCTATCATGACATCCCCAAAATGTCTTCTTGTCTACTGAATCTTATGTTTGTCTAAGTAACCATTGTTATTCATGTCCTCAGCACGCTCTGAGTGATGACTTCTAATGGTCGGGATGATTCTGATGACTCTCAGCTCTGCCACCATTTATCCTCAGCCTGTCAGGCAACTTGGATGCCTTGTTGTGCACATGAACATTAATTATGCAGCTTGCATTTGTGCTTGCCATTGGTGTCCAGCTCCTGTTTAATTAAGCCACGTTCCACATGAGACAGGGAGGGATAAAGGAGTTGCGTGTTAATAGTAATTCAATGCTAATTCAGTCTCAGCTGTTTTACTCACATGAAGGTTTGCTTATCACCCCCACAGGGGAATTTGTCCCTCTAATATGTTGGTGTGAAGCAGTAGCTAGGATCTGTGCAGCACGGTTTGGATCTGATAATGGGATGCAGGTTTAAATGGCTGGTGTCGTGGTTAGAGTTATGGCTGTTTTGCTGGGTTTGCATATTCAGGCGTCAGCAGTGGATTAGATCATATCACGGGCGTCTAAACGATGAGATGTTTGCAGCTCGGCTATTCACATGGAGATTAGGTGATAAGGACCGTAATTGGTGCAAGGATCATTATCATGACACATCATTATTAAATTTCCATAAAGATGCACCATTAGTTTTTGTTGCCGCGAGGTTTTTGGAAGGTTTGTGAACAATTCACTGCAGAATATGTATATATTTTTTATTTTTTTTATTTACTCATTTCAGAGTCTGCAACTGCAGTAATTGAACTATATTTATCTCTGTTTAAAATGATGGTGAACGAAGTGTCATCTTCACCGTTCACATCTCTATGAATTCTCAGCCCAATTTTCTGCCTATTGAGACGTGCTGCTGCTTGTGTTTAGAGTAGTGGCAGAAATAGCTGATTAGACAGGATGAGCATGTGACTGCTTGTTTGTGTGAGCTTTTCTGACAGTTAAGTATCTGTCAGAACATCGTTAGCTAAGGTTACTGTGACACACACTGCCGGAGTGGCTTATCTAATTAAGAATGCTGCTTCTTGTGGACGGAGCTGTTTCTCACGGGTCGTTTGTGGCCTGAAAACGTACAAATTAAAGGCCTTGATTAAATGTTTGGGACATGGACAAGTACACATACACCCATCAGGAGGTGAGGTGGTATCAGACACAGCAATGCGCGTTGATGGACGTAATGCAGAACTGAAATTTCACAAGTACAAGTTCCACCCGGAACCTTAAGAAGTCAGCTGTTAGTAAGTGATGTTAGGACTTTTGTATTTTGAGAATTGTAGTGAATTTGGGAATATTTCACTTTCCATTTCATTTCAGCTGATGAAATCATGGTGGATCTGACGAGGACATTGTGCCGGTGTTGTAGGACAGTTGTAGTGCATTGGACGTGTTCACATGTACGTGTTGTACCAAGTTCGTATCAAACCGTGAGGCCCAAACTGTGTTGTAAACCAAACTGTACATTTTATGTATCGTTACACCCTTACGGTTACTGTCTCTTTTCCTTTGATGCAGTCTGTACTTCAGCCGAGTTGGCTGCCAGAGCCTGTCTGATCGTCCATCACAGTGCAGGAATGTGAATGACTGGTTTATGTGGCACCGTGCAACTGCCCAGCAGTGATTCATGACCATGCCTCCCCCCCCACACCATTCCTCCATTTACATGCGGTCCATCCAGTGCATCCGAGGATGCTAAGTGTTGCTCAAAGTCAGGCTGCATGACTCACAGATGGCCCTCAACCCTTGCCATTTAATATGAATGTAAAGTAGACAGTGATCACCACAGTTCAAACAGCCTGCCCCAGCCAGTGCAGCTCAACCTTTGCACAAACTCCCAACGTACCATGACATTAAAAGTGCACTGAGGCTCAGCTCTTTGGGGCGCATTACTTTATGGAGGGGGTTCTGTAGACGAACACGGTGCATTGAGGAAGAAGGGATTGGAATCCTGATCAGCTGGTTTAAGGACCCAGCGGACGAGTGCCAGACCACCGGCCCCTGGTGGAGAGGAAGGCTTCGTGCCTCACCTCTGTCTTAAGCTGTTCAGCTGCTACACAGCTTTATTTGCATTTAAATAGAGAGGCTCCAAGTGGAGAAGGAGCAGGGCCTTTTGAATTGGACTGGTATTAGTCTTTCCTCTCACGCAGAACAGCGGCAGGCTTGGACAGAGCTGCTTCCTGCTTGCCCGTTCTCTCCTTTTCAGCCTTGTCATATACAGAGACAGTGAAAGGGGTGTATTATGTAATGGGTCAGGCTTTGGCCGTGAGGACCGCTGGCTCCCTACTGCTAAATGATAGAGCAAGGACGGACTCCCGGGCTTCTCTTTTTGTCAGTTTCAATAGTACAAGTTTGTTTTGCAGTAGCGTTTTTAATGGAGGGCTTTCAGTTATTTTGGACAGCGAGGTTAGGTCAGCTAGACTTTGCTGGACAATATATATAAATATATATTAAAGAACTATATATAACGAACGGTCACTGTGACTTGGGGTTGGACGATATGATAAAAAAATCTCCCAATCTAGAATGTTTCTACCATTCACTCACACACACACACATACACACACCAGTTTAGCATGGCCAATTCACTTACCACCTGGACACCACAGGGAGACCACACCAAACAGTGATGCAAGTGATGAAGCATAGGGCCTGTGAGCTGTGTATAGGGCTGCCCACTGCTCCTGGAATGTGTGCTCACTGCCCCCTAGCGTGTGTATCACTGTGTGTGGATGGGTGAATCGTGGAGGACAAAATCCCCTATTTGCAAGCACAGTGAGTCCATGAGGACCTTTCACCTTCATCTTTACCTTACCTTTATTAAACATACATGGGTCTTGGGGTTACTCTCTCTTTCCCAAGAGCTCCTCTAAGATTCCCATCCGCTACAGGCAAATGCTGGCTTACTGTTTTTTTTTTTTGCTGCGGCTCCATGCCACATTTAGTTTTGGAGCACACACTTTCTATTAGATCCTAATCACTTTCTGAGTTGCGTAATGAAAATGAAATCAAATTGTTGTCAGAGCTTTGCTTCTCCCAGAGCTAATCAAGTTCATGTGTTTACTTGAGTGTCTCCTCAGCAGTTTGAATTCCACTTTGTGAATGGAGCGTAATCACATGATCCAAACATTCAGGTATTAAACTTGCTCGTCTGTGCGGGACGTGAGGTTTATCACAGAGAAGGCGTGTTTCATTACTGATGTCCCTCTGATGAACTAATCTAGGGACCCCGGTGGCACAGCTGCCAAACATTTTACAGTGTTATGAGTTTGAAATCAGGTGAGGCTGCAGCTGGAAAAGAAAGCCCCAAATTCTCGGCACGTTATTTCCTCGAATACTGATGAACCCACGGGTGTGTAATTGGGTTTGGTATCGCCACTGATTTCCCAATTCGATTTGATTCCCTATCCGAATCGATTGGATTCAGTATTGATTCATTTAGGAATATTTCATTTACAGTAACAGCTTTTTGTGCTGAAACATGCTACTGAACTTGCTAGAGTATGAGGCAATCAACGCTCGATTTTGCGTACTCATACCGTCCACAGGATCAAAATTAAGCTGTTCTGCCTCACCATTTCTCTCCAGAAGGAGGCGCTTCTGTTCTGTGAGGCATGGCTTTATTAGCTGCAGGTGAGAATTTGTACTGGGCATAGAAGCTCTGAGCTCAGTGTGAAAAAAGCCTTATGGGGGTAAAATGGGTATTTTCACACCTCGGAATCCCCAGTTAGAACTGTCAGATTAACATGCCATTATCATCGGAAAGGCATCATTTTTTAATGGCTTGTTAATTTGCTAAAAGGTTAAACAAGTCTTGCCCTGTGACTGACAGACTTAAACACGCACTGGTTTCTTCTGCTTTTCTCACAATATAAGATTATATTTTGACCATTCAGGCTTTCTGAGGGAGTGTTTATGTGTCCAGGACAAGATCTCATAATTTTATTTGGGGAAAATGTCAGATATTTCCCACTGGTGGGAACGCTAGTTGGAACGCTGACTCCAGAGGGTTAAAGATTGATCTAGGCTTTATATGAATTGACATTACGTCATTCAAATGAAGGTCTATTCGAATCGAAAAATTCTTCTTTTTCGGCTGCTGCCTTTAGGGGTCGCCACAGCGGATCATCTGCCTCCATCTTGCCCTGTCCCCTGCCTCCTCTACTGTTACACCAACCATCTCCATGTCCACCTTCACTACATCCCTAAACCTTCTCTGAGGTCTTCCTCTTCTCCTTCTGCCCGGCAGCTCCATCTCCACCATTCTTTGTGATTCAAATTGAAAAATACATTTTTTTTTAACCCACCACTAGTGATCTTTAGTTTTAATTGCAGCTTATTAAAATAGGGGGACGTGCCAATTCAAAATTTTCCACCAGTACCACATTTGACTGAATCTCATTTTATTATAACTAACATTTTAAAGAAAACATTTTAAAGTTTCATTTTAATGGCTTCATTAACTTTATTAATGTGAAATAGTATATCCTCTGTAAGTGTGATGCCATGATATATTCCTAAAATCTGGTGATATTGAATTTTATCGGTACTGCCCAGCGCTGCAATGTTATTTATCTCCTCCGTACACACGCTGATCTTAAATTAACTTGGCCGTTTAAAGTAGCCTAGCTAATCTTTCTCATGTTGAGGCTTATTTTGCTCTGATAAATCCTGATCTTCTAAAACACAGTGCTTTGCACAATGGTTTGGTCCCTGATCTTAATCCCTCGTAAACTACTCATGTCTGCACTGGGGCCATATGGTGTAGATCACATGGCGAGGTTGCCTTTTCCACGGCCTGACTTTTATTAGGTTTGTCCGTTATTTATCCTCCATTGTTCTCCTCGGTTCTCTGCAGCAGTGCTGGGGAGTGGGGGAGAGCAGGTTTTCTGTGATCTTGGCAGGATGCCCCAGTGCTGGATGGCCTTTTAAAAGCTGAGCCATAGCTGCAGCTTGTGGTCTCCTCTATATCTTCGTGCTCTTAAGAGGATACATACCCTAATCATCAGCGATAACACCAAGACAAAGACAGCGGGTCTAGCCAGCTCTGGTTCGGGCACTAATCCAGTCAGACTGGTATACAGCTACGGCCCAACAGCCATCAGATGAAGCCTAGCTGTGTGTTATACCACCGAACAGTGAAGTGACACTTTCAGGTTCGAGTCTGCTGTTTTCACACCTTTCTCTTTTTTTTCTGCAGGCGTCATGTCTGTTCTGCTTAGGCTTCCTGTGTTGAGGGCTAATTTAAGCCACTGTACATGGGCATCTAAACTATCGGGGCACCTGCTCATGCATCGTTTCTTCTGAAATCAAGGTTATTAGAACAGAATTTATCCTGCTTTTGTAGGAGTAACTGTCTCTACTGTCCAGGGAAATCTTTCTTCTAGGATTTGATTGCATTCAGTGACAAGAGCATTCTTCAGTGCACTTTACCTCATCCCCACCTCCCCAACTCATCCCAAGCGTAATGGATGGAGCACCATCATTCCAGAGAACACTCAACGCTGGAGGGTTCATACCCCTCTTGCCATACCTGGTATTAGTCATGGTCCCAGTAGGTGTTTATCTACTCCTACACTGTTAAACCTACAAGAAACTGTGAAGGAACCTTCAATGAAAGGACAAGGGTTCCTTGAAGCACCTTTGATTCCTGCAAAAGTGCTTTTTATCGGCAGTACTTCTCTACGGATTCTAGACACACAGTGTTTGTGCATTTGCACGTCTGTGCAACTTAGCTGACAGTCACCGAATACCTTCATTTGAATCTGCCTCCACAAACTTTGGGACATCTCGTCAGTTCATTTACCAAACGTCTCATTGTAACATCTGTCCCACCATATGTTTCTGTTTGCAGTGAAAGAAAATGTAATATCCCCATCAATTATCATTGAGGATTTTTCTTCTCTTCCTTGTCTTCTGTCACATGGAAAGGAATAAGGTGAGGATGAAGCAATGAGTGAGGTATCAGCTCGACCTCCAAACTCTGAATGCACAGCAGAACCAATTACGATTGTGAACAGGGCAGAGGTTTACAGGTCTATGACTGAGAGTCTGGATGTAAAGTGAGAGACATATGTGCAGCTTTTCAGCTATCAGCCAAAGCTTCTGCACAGTAGAACAATCCCCCAAACAGATTTAATCCTCAGAAAACCAAGACACACTTGACTGGATTGCAGAATGACTCAGAAATTCCAGAAGAATTCTGTGTAAAAAAGCACCATTTTCCACCCCGGCTTCATTAGCCTGCTGTGCATGATCAGAGCTGAAATGGGAAGATGCTGATTCAGAAGTTCTCGCAAAATATAATTCTAAGAAATGTTTCCCTTGGTCACAGAAATTGCAGTTCAAACCTTTTCCCCTTCTCACAAATGCAAAGGCATACAGTTAATTAAAGAAGGAAGAGGAACTTCTAGCCACAGTGACTAGACTGTGTAGTAGACACTAATGGCTTCAAACTAAATCACATCCCACAGCCAAGTATTTTTAAGATGTTTTGGAAATCCTTATAACGGGTCTTACTGTGTTGTTTGCAGGCATAATACAAAATCTAATATGAACTGTTGCACGATTTATGTCATGGTCTAAAATCTGACTCATGCACTTGGCCAGGCGCTCCAAAACTGGCCTGGAGCCTTCCAGCATCCAGGAACTAAAGCCAATATGCAGTCAAACCACATGGCCGACCAAACCTGTTTGCAAAACTCACTAACAGACATAACATACTCAATTTAGCAACAATAACACACTATATGAACAAAAGTATTCGGACACCGGCTCATTCGTTATTCTGAATCTCCTGGATCAGCGGTATTAAAGAGTTTATCCTGCTTCTGTTGGAGGAACTGTCTCTTCCGTGCAGGGAAGGCTTTCTACTAGATTTTGAAGCGTTGATGTGAGGATTTGATTGCATTCAGCTACAAGAGCTTTAGTGAGGTTCCTATGTTGGATGATCACCATCCCACCTCATCCCCAACTCCACAGCTCATCCTGATAGTGTTGGATGGAGCATCATCATTTCAGAGAACACAGTTCCACTGCTTCACAGCTCAAGGTCGGGGGGGCTTTATACCCACACAGTCCACATCAGACACTAGACGAGCTGTGTGTGCATTTGCGTCTGTGTTAGCAATGGGTGCATTTACTTGGAAACACAAGGTATAAAAAATATTTATTTAATTCCATAATTAACTGAATTTAATGCAGTGACGATAAATCACATGTACTTGTACGTTTTTGTTCGTGGTTATATTTTTTGGTTATATATTTACTGTTCAATTCATCAATCAAGCCACTGTGAAAGACATATAACCTTTCTTCTGACACTGCCAGATCTCTGAGGAATCTACAGACCCCATGTAAATGTATTAAACCGTCAACTGTGACGGGTTTGGATATAAAGCTCCCCAGTGACAAGTACAGCGAAAACGGGGTATTGTTGTAAATGTTGTAAAAGGTGGAAAATACTGTACGGCCATCTTCAGTCATCTCCACTGAACGTTCCAGTGGAAACATATTTTAGTGGTGCTTGACAGCTGCACTATTTTGAGTACCCAAACTGAAAGCACTTTCCTCAGAGTCCGACACTTGGCTACAGATAGGTGGTTCCCGCTGAATGAATTTCAAACTGGCAGCTGAGAAAGCCTTCGGAGACCACTGACGACACCGTTCTTGCATTTGGCCTGTATAACTCCAAAAATCATCAAGTGTTCCTAGAAGCACACATGACGATAATTCAAAACAGAAGAGTATGGGAAGGGCTTAAAGGAGCTCTGTAACTGGGAGAACGCCACTGGCTTTATAGCTGCACTCAAATGGTTTTAAGCAATAAATATATTCTGGTTATTGCATACCTGGGGTTGGTATTGGCTGAGATCTGAATCACATGAGCAAATAGCATAAAAGAAAGATTGCAGCCAGTAACTCAAGCTTTCATATTATTTGACCAATATGTTTAAACTGTTCAGCTTCATCTTAGAAGGGAAAAAGTCTTTGTATAAAACGTAGAACTGTTTTAGAAAGGTTTTTAAAGTCATTGCTGAGATGATAATACAGAAAAATAACACAGAGTATCAGGTTCTGCGACACAGACCTCCACTATCAATAAGAAAGCATGGCAACAGCACAATGCCTTGAAAAATAACATCCAGCCTCAGTGCAATTAATATCCTCACTTTAAGTGTCATCACATCTTTCATCACACTTGGTTTGGCTCAGCAAAGACAACCGGTGGCTGCAAGTTTCATCTCCGCTGAACGAACCAAAGGAAAAACCTCCAAAAGCACTGCTTTATTTCTGTAAACAAACTGACCAGAAGATCCAGACCTCCAGAGCCCACGTCTTTCCCCTTCTCTTTCCCTTCCAGCAATAAACCAGACATCGGTTCTTAAATTGGTTCTCCTCTAGTCGTGTTTATTCTTCCACCTGGATCTCTATCTTTAGGTGCACATGCGATCTTATAATCAGAAAACAGCTTGTTACTATGGTGGTCGGGGAGTTTGTCAGTAATGCTATGTCCACACACTTCCATTCGCTCTAAAACCCAGCCCCTGAAACTCCCTCCAGTCTGTCCCGAATACAATCAATAACAGCTTGCTAGTAACACAACGTCTTCAACCATAGCTTCTTATTCTGTCCACAATCACAGTTACTCCAGTCATATCGTCTCACCTGTGAGCAGCAAAGCTCCGTACCTTCACCAGCTGTCCAGTTTCTGGACTAAAGTGTACGTCTGTAGAACTAAATGATTTACCGGGCAAGAGGTTATGACATTTTAACCCTGCTAGCTTACATCCCCGGAATTAACGACAGTACATCCGGCTTGTTCTGGAACGGACTGTGTTGACCATTCATACTTTAAGCTCCACCTTCAGCAGGAGATGGTCTGGCTTAGAAATGATAAACTCAGAACTAATCTATAATGCCATATGCATATAAGCCAAATTCACACCTGTCTCCAGTTGTGTTCTCATAAGAGATTTCGCCTGGGCCTACAAGGCTACCTTAAAGGAACGTTGTGCATTAATGGATATTTTTAGTGACCGGGCTCCCTCTACAGAGGTGGAAAACAAACCGAGCTTTGAGTTCACCCTTGGTGACCGCTGTACATGTGCATTTGTTGACACATGGAAGTTAAGGAATAACGTGGACTGATGGGTTTAAGCAGGATTACAGGATTTTACACAAATAGGAACCATGGGTTGTGGTTATACAGTGTTACACATTTCACGCTAGAAATTTTGGACACACTCCACCAAAGTAGCATAATGCAGTAGCTGGCATGCCAAGCCTGGGATGGCAATCAGAAATGTTAAAAGTTGATTAATCGATTTGTGGTGCAGTGGAACTGTTCTCTGGAATGATGGCGCTCCATACAGTACTTTTGGGATAAGTCAGGAAGCGGGGGAGGAGGTGGGTTAGTGACCTCACTAATGCTTTCGTCACTGAATGCAATCAAATCCTCGTATCATAGAAGTAGAGACAGATTCTTGAATTCAGGTGAACAATAGAGTGTCACTGTGAAGAGGGCAGAGTGTAAATCGTCCTTGGGTATCTAGAAAGACACTATATAAGTGTAACTTCATTAATGAATTAATGAATTACGGTCATTGAATTGATTTGGGGGCAATAAAAAATCACTAGAATTAAAATGATTAATAACCAATAACCTTTTACATGTTCATATTATTTAATGTGTATCTCATTGTGTTACTAAACATATACTCATACGGTTGCAATTAAATAATCTGTGGGTTTGAGGGATAATAACTACAATAGCTTCTAGTAATAACAATAGAAAATCCTTCTGAATATTCATCTGCCTCGCTCTGAAACGTAGGATATCCTGAGATGTTAACATCTACCATAGAACTTGTGGAATGTGGAATTGTGTGTGCTTGGGTTTAAAAGGATTGTCCAACACTAGGGGAAATAGAGGTCAGTGTCATTGTGTAATGGCTGTGTTTGTGAATAAGCATGTGTCAACATCTTCCTCTCACCCCTTCACTTGCATCACACCACACCTCCTCCCCGGAGAGCGCTGGACAGTGTGTTGCCGTAGAGACGCTCTGTAGTCATTTCTCTGGGTGACTGCAGTTGGCGTGGAGACAGGCATGATTGATGGTGTGGGTCTAAATAGGGTGTGGTTCCTTGAAGGGGCCGGATCATGTAACACACAGACACATACAGACAGGATGCTTCTGCTGATGGTCCAGCCATGGAGGGGAGAAATCAATGAGCCGGGTGGATGAAAGCTTGCAAATACTGCTTCTGTGTGTGCATGGTTGTGGTCGTGTGTGTGTCGGCGTGGGTCTGTTTGTTTCTGTTTACAGTGGTGCTTCATTTACGGTTCTATTTGCATAAGAAGACATACTGTATTCATCACAGCCTACAACAGTTCAGGTGGCCCTTGACCTCCACTGAGCTGAAGTCCTTCAGAAATGTTTCCCACACTTGACTTCACTAAAGAAGTGTGCTGTGTTATTATTAGGCTCTAAAAGCCCATACACATCGCACTGCTGGAGAGTCCGGCTAATTTAAAGGGCCCACGTCCTGCTGTTTCCTTATATCTCCTTGTATTGTGTCTCCCTGAAGACCACTACTGAAGCACCGTGAGTAGCCATAACTCATTTGTGTATGACCGTTTCCAGCCTCTCTTTATGTCCTAAAGAATTACACAGGGTTTTGTTTACTCTGCCTTTAAGACCATACTGTATGTAAATGACCGTTGCTTCTTCTCAAATCCAAGGTATTTAAAAGAGTTCATCCTCCTTCTGTTGGAGTAACCGTCTCTACTGTCCAGGGGAGGCTTTCTACTAGATTTCGGAGCCTTGCTGTGAGGATTTCTTTCTTATGTCGGCTGATCACCACCCTACCTCATCCACAACTCATCCATAACTCAACACATCCCAAAAGTACTGGATCGAACACCATCATTCCAGATGGTGCTCCACAGCTCAATACTGGAGGATTTATACGCCTGGAGCCCTCACCTGGCATTAGACATGGCCATGTCAGCAATGCATGCAACTTCAATTAAGCAAGTTAAGCACTGCAGCAGATTAGTTTACCATACTTTTCCATTTTTGCACATTCGTGGGTTGATCCGAGAGGCAGAGCGAAGCTAAGAGGAGTGACGTGCACTGTAGTGAGATAGTTGACCATAGTCTACTGCACAATCAGGAAAAATCGATGAAATGTGCTGCCTCAGCTCCTCTCTCATCTTACAAATCTAAGTGCTTGTCAAAGCTCTCCATTTGATTTGAATACATTTCACTCCAGCTCTCACTGCAGCAAAGATAAGCACAGCATGTCCCATTTATCTGGCCCTGCTGCCAGTTAGCACTGCGTATTTCTTCTAGACAAATACCCTGCTGCATGCGCTCCCAAACAAGTGCTGCATTTCCTTCCAACAAGCTTCCAGGCAGAAGCGTAATGCTGTTTGCATCATTGTCAGTCCATCTGTTCATGTTTTTGGTGTGGCAGAAGTTACGGCAATGATGTTAGCAGATGCTGACTGGCTCAGGTTCACAGTTCAGCCGAGTAAGAACGCACTGCTGGTCTTAACCGCTTGTCTTAGGAGTGCCTTTCCAAGTCATGGTAAATCTCCTAAAAGCATTTCTTGCCCGAGGGGTCATTTCAAATAACGTCTCATTAAAAGAAACTTTGAGAAGTTGGAGCTGCGTTTAGCACGTATTTCTGAAGGTCTGAACTTGGCAGCTGCCCGAGGCTGTGATGAATATTAGAACTTGGTTGTAAGTACACTTATCACGGATAACTGGGCAGAGATGTCCTGATCCAGATTTTAGCCCCGATCCTATCTGAGTACCTTAACATTGAGTTCGGATTCAGGACCTGATTCACAAATTTGTTTGAAGAAATTCTTCTAACAAGCTTTTTTTTACTTCATACTTGAGAAATAAAGTTGAGATAAATAGATATTATTCAAAAATCTTTAAATTCTTTTTTAACCTATTGTCTTATGGTGTGTCTTAAATATGTTAAACAAGAAAAAGTTACGAAACTAAAATATATGAAAGGATATGTTACAAATGGCAAACTAAAGAGCTTCTTCAGAGAATATATGAGAACTTTACTTTCTTTCAGAATTCTGTTGAACAGTGTTGGGCTTAATTCACCAACTATTCCTAAAAAACTCATTCATTCTTAAAGCCCATTTACGCAGTTTTTGCATTTCTTTGCATTTGATTTTGATCCATCATCCATTGAGAGCAGAGCTGTGAACAGTTTAAAAGAAACATGAAACCTTTTTGTTAGGACTTCTTTTTAGGAAGATACTGGTGAATAAGGCCCGTTCTGGACTTTTTCTTAGGAAAGCTTTTGTAAATCTGACTCTGATGTAGATTTTTACATTTTTATTATATTACATTTTGAATGTTTAGGTAGCAAATGCTTACCAATCAACCCTGTAGTAAAAAGACCTGTTTTGTGTGTATATAATGTGACATTCTAGACTGATGTTAATTTTTAAGCCTACATTGTTTGAATTATATTTTTTTAGTTTAATATAATATTTTAAAATACAAATTCCTAAACAGGAAAATAGCCAAAACCATATCCATTTAAATATGTGTGCATGGTCCCGTAATCTGATCCTTTGGACCTGTTTGGAACATCTAGAGCATCTCGAGGTATTTCATTCAAATTCATTAAGGTCAGGTTAGAGAAAATTTCGTTATGAGTGTCATATCCTGTATATAGTAGTCATATATAACATTTTATGTCAACAACTGAATGTCAAATGAAATTACAGTGCAGCTACAATTCAGAGAATTTTGACAGTATTGATTGTCAGTTTTCACTCTAAACTGGAGCAGCTATTAATAAAAATACTCTAAATAAATGTTATTTTTCCATTAAAAAAAGTAAAAAATAAAACTTTTGAAAAAGATATTACATCTTCAGTAAAGTGCATAATAACTTGTCTCATAATGGTACTTGACATTACTGATTTTCCCCACTAGCACAACAAATTAATCAACCCTCCTCCACTCCTGGCATAACCAGCAAGCTGATTGGGTCTTTTTGGTTGAAGGGCAGGGCTTTGTCCATAACCATGCCACTTCATGAGAACTCACATTCAGATTTCAACTAGTGAATGCTCTCCTCCTGGTATTACCTCACACAACACTGTCGTAATGGAAGTGGTCCAGAAGAGCTTTTATCTCATCCTGTGTGCTATTTTAGCAGCTCCAGGATGGTGGACAGCATTGTCTGGAGCACTGCTCGGCACGTGTTATTCAATCCAGTGACAGAGCTCATCAGAAAGCACAGTTCTAGCTGAAGACTCTGAGGAGTATGCAGACACGTTTTATGAAGGACAAAGGTGTACAATTTAAAGGAAATTCTGAGTGAAGGTCTCAGATCCTGCTGAGTTTGGAAGGTTAAGGTTAGGGTTAGGTGGAGCCAATCCTGTGGACAACTAGCAGGACCGAACAGGTGGCGGTGGGTTGGATCAGTGTGTAATTAATGTGTGAGTAAGAGATTTTTAATTACAAGTGTGGGCAAGTGACTGCTTGGGGAAGAAAGGTGTGACATTTTGAGTGTCGTGGTAGAACTTTCACTAGAGCTTTCATATCTGATTGACTGAGTGGCATCAAGTGTGTGAGTTTCCTGGGCTGCTAAACCTGCGCTACCAAGGCTTGAAAAGTTACACTGGTACGTGTAAACATTCCGTCAAAATGATATTGTTCTCATTAGTTTCAGTTATAGGTCGAATTGGACCCGAACCACAATGGAGATTAGATGACAAAATTGTCTGGTAGATGTTATTCATGGGCTTAATGACTAACCTCCTTTCTCTTAATCTTCCAATGTGTAGTGTGCAAAGAAAATGGGGTGCGTCTCCAGAGTTAGTCCCATAATTAGTCTTCCATTCTGTCTTCATTGCAGTTTGTCTCTTGTGGGCTGTTGATGACTTAACTGCCAGTCAGCCTACACATCAAGAATGACATGCATAGACACTGTGGACACTCCGCTGTATCGGACACATGAATTAGCCTGACTTGGAATCCATCTTTTGAGCATTTCCAGATCATCATCAACCCACACACACACACACACCCTTATGCCACTTAAATCTGTTGATGGATATGCTGTGAATGAGTAATGTTCTGCTGGCAGTACGTCCTACTGGCACATCTTGGTACTTTTGTTTGAAATGGATACGGGGGGGGTGAAGACTAACCCTACGTGTAAGCAGTGTCTCAACTCTTCAGTGTTTAATGAGAGAAATGGAACAATTATGGGTCACACAGGGCGTATTTTCTGCAATGTGGAAATCTCTGCCTCAGTCCATCATCGTTGCAATATTGGGTTATGGAATCAAGAGCTCCATCGTACAGTATGACCACTGCTCAGTGCTCCCATCACTCTGAGGAAGTGTGTCACTTAAAGGATTTTGTGTCATTTTGTGTCACGATGGAGCAAATAGTATTATCTGCAGAGGAAAGAGAACAACTAATGTCCACTGGTCTATTATAAGCACATGAACACAAATCATTGTCGTTCGATGGGACCTGATATTAACAGTGATTGATTTATGATGTACTACACAGGAAATGAAGAGCTCAGCTTTCTGTATCATTTTAAAGACCAAATCACAGAAAGCAGTTTTTCTTTCATTTGTGTCTCGGCTGCAATACATGGCAGGCAGTCAGAAAAGAGGAAAAAGTCCACACAGGGCTCCAGAATAACACCATCCTGTCTTCCCGGGCCAGTAAAAATAGCACGGGGGTCGAGATAAAGTATCTTTTGGGATGCTTTTGTGTAAAAATCAGAGATGTTAAAAGGAAATTGGTCAAAGGTCCATTTACAAATAAAGTCCTGTCCAACAAAAAGAGACAATCAGCTTGCTGGTTGGCCTGGTGGCATTGCAAAGATGACCACTGAGTGAATAGGTTTACTAATAATAAGCATGTTGGTAAAAATGAAGAATGTTACTGTGGTTGGTGGATCACCATGTCTGTCAATGGACTGTGTTGAATGGTGGGCCTGATAATGCCAAAAATAAACTAAGCTAGTCTGAAACTAGAGATGGCTTTTTGTAAGATTTTTGTAACCAAATAGTGAGTGTAATAGTGCATCCTGGTGTTGCTACCAACAGCATTTAGCTGTTATTGTGGAGTATTTTTATTTGACATGGTCAAGGATGGTGAACTTCAACTACAATGTAACAAGGACATCATCGTTGTGAGGTGGTGGTAACCTGCTGGTAACTGGATTTACCCATTTGTCGTTTTTTTCACGCTGAACATTAAAAACATTATATTTGTTTATACACCATCGTTTAATTTATTGGACATTTAACCAGTGACTAGAAAACATGGACAACGCAATGTCTCATAAAAGTGAAGCCAGTACATGTATAGCGCCTCTGCTGGCTGGTTCTGGTATTATGTATAGCTCCGCCCATCCCCATATGTTTCAATGACTAAACAGACAATTTTCCCATTTTCTCTCCATTAAACTGTCTTTCCATCTCCATTGTCAGTTTATAAAGTGTTATTCTGCTATCTAGTAAGAAGGTGGGTTTACACTTAGGAATTAAGAAAGACAGCTTTGGTTGGAAGAGATGATCTCCAGGACCATTCATTACACGTACCTGACAAACTGGGTATCCAGTGAAAAATCTGCTTTGCTTTTGCGCTATAAGCTCAGTGAAGGCAGCCTGAGAGACATGCATGGTCTAGGATAAGTGGGCAGGACTTCCAGATGAGTAGGGGTATCCAGCTTGGCATCTGACCTCTGGTCTTTTGATAACACTGTGGTCAGTTTCAGCTTCATTTCTATAGAACAGAAAAGAGTTGAACCACAGTGTCCATGTTTTCTTTAGTTGATGGTCTTAATAGTCAGGGTTCACTGCGAGACTTCACATCTTCATACTGTTGTACTGCTGAAATGATGGCTGTATGGCTTATTATTGTATTATTAATAGTTTTTATCACACTTTTCAGCCTCTTCCTCTGTATGGACCCGACACTTTTTCCTGCTCCCTTCTCACTTCAACTCGGTTTTGGTTCAGGAGTTTGACTAATGGATACTCCAGGCCATGGCTGCTGTCATTAATGAATGGGCAGTTATGGAGCCGATGGGGGGTTAACACATTCAGTTTGAAGTTAATTGCCTGCAGCGTGCACTGTGTAACCTTCGGTCTGACCATTACAAAGCTGCTGCAATGTAGCACTAACTTGCTTTACAGATGGCAGACAGGGAGTTAGGACTGTGAGAACAATTTCAGGAGACACTCTCAGTTCTTATTTCTGATCAGCGAGGATGGTATTATATTTCAGTGCGAGTAAAACCAATTCACTGCAACGTAATACTGTAATCCTATAATGAAAAGGACCCGACAGTGTTGTTTTGCTTTTTCTTTCTGGATGTCTGTTTTTGTTCCGTGTGATTTTTTTTTTTTATTTCTCTGTTTTTGTGTTCACGTTTGAATGTGCTGCTCTCTGCAGATTTCTTTATTTGCAGCAGCAGAAGTTCAAGGTTCCTGTCGTAACTAACTGAGAGAATGGTAGGCATGCATTTACCTGCTGCAATACTGAAAACACGTCTGAAATAATAAGCAAATCCTGATTGAATCATTACAAATATTTAATATTAAAGTTTGAGTCTGAATGTTGGGATATAACTGGGCTTTGTCAGTAGAGACAAGGTAACTGCAATTTCCCTGTGGTGTTAATAAAGTAATATATAATATATATTATATAATATATTATATATATTTATATATATATATACAGGGGGTTGGACAATGAAACTGAAACACCTGGTTTTAGACCACAATAATTGATTAGTATGGTGAACTAGGGCCTCTGCGGCCAATACAGTGTCAGTTCTTCATAGAATGACATTTTTGAGATACAATCTGAGGTTGCACTAACATCCCTTTCAGACAGCTTCCTCTTGCGTCCAGATTAATCCTGTTGGATGTGGTTGGTCCTTCTTAGTGGTGCTGACATTACCCTGAATACCGTGGCTCTTGATACATCACAAAGACTTGCTGTCTTGGTTGCACCAACAATTTGTCCTCTTTTGAACTCTGGTATGTCCCCCATAATGTTGTGTTCATTGCAATATTTTGAGCAGAACTGTGCTCTTACCTGCTAATTGAACCTTCACACTCTGCTCTTACTGGTGCAATTAATGAAGATTGGCCACCAGGCTGCTCCAACTTAGCCATGAAACCTCCCACATTAAAATGACAGGTGTTTCAGTTTCATTGTCCAACCCCTGTATGTATATATATGTCAAAATGTGGGCGTCACCATTCTCTCAATACAAGTCAGTGGAGTATCAAAATTATTTTGAAACTGTTATTTGAAGGTTATAATAATGTTACTATACTTCTTAGTCGATAACAATAGAAAGTCTTTTGGTTTCCATGTTTTGCATTATATTCATTGAAACAATCGTCACCAAGCAAACATAAGGAGTACAGTCCTCAGATTCACTTGCTATTCTGCCCTCACACATCTTTATCTCAATTTCATTCTCAATAAAACAGCAGATGAATTTTTTACAGGTTCCACTGAATCGCACCACCAAACAAATCAGGTTGGACACTTGAGCAAGAAGTCTGAATAACGATTGTTCAGAGACCTTTCATGTTTGCATGAACACCGGCCGTTAGTTCTCACCTGTATTGACTTTTTCTCAGAAACCCGTGCTCAACACATTGCCCCTGGCTGGCATTCATACACAGCATATGACTCACTTCGCTTCAGCACAGCGAACTGAGAAATGCTGAACTGCTGCCTCACAGCAGCTCCTCCCAGAAACACAGCGAGAGAGTGAGAGAGACAGCGGGAGAGACAGCCCGATAGAGAGCACGAGACCGAGAGAGCGAGAGCGTGTTATGAAATGCACTTTGATGGTCTTCCAAGCCCCTCTTTTTTGTTTGCTTTTTCCGTGTTTTTTCCAGGGGGTTGTTTTCTGGAAAGGCCGCTGAAATGTCCATCCAGAACAATACATGGAAACACAGATGTTGTCAGTTTTGTGTACTGGTCAGATACCAGCAGGTTTTCAGATTAATAATGGATCTGTTTTATTTAACAGATCATGTACACGGTTTGTCCAAAGGTTTGTGGACACCCCTTCTAGTGAATGCATTTAGGAATTTTAGGTTGCACTCATTGCTGACACAGATGTGCAAGTGCACAAACAGCGTGTTTAGTCCCCGTGGAGACGTACTGACACTTTCTGAAGCAGATAAATATGAACCTGGTGCCACCATGCCTAATGCCAAGTGTGGGCAAGAGGGGTGTAAACCTATAAACCCCCCTGCATGGAGCTGCGGAGCAGTGCAACTGTGTTCTCTGGAATGATGGTGCTCCATCATTTGGGATGAGCTGGGGAGCTGGGGATGCGGTGGGATGGTGATCATCCAACATCCTGACCTCAGTAATGAGACAGTTATTCCATTAGAAGCCGGATAAACTCTTTGTTATCCTTAATTTGGGAAGAAACAATGAATTTGTGTCTGGGTGATGTCCAAGTCTGGGTATGATGGACCTGGTACACCAAGTTCTTGTAGTTGGAGTGTGTTGGGTGAAAAATGGACTTGTGCCATCAAATGCATTTTGTACATATAATATGTTGCAAAATTCAACAAGTTGCTCAATCCCATCCATTAAACCTTTGAGGCCAAAAACTTGTATCTTCACTTTTTATTTTTCACTTCATGACACAATGTGAATCTGGCTGTTGTTCTTTACATTGACATCCATTGGAACCTGTGTTCCTGTGTGTACCTGTGTGTAGAGCCGTTTTGGAGATCCGTGGCTTTAGTATGACAGCAACCATTTTCAGTTTAAAAGGCTACACTGCCACGCTGACTGTATGGCTGAACTATTTCAGTAAATCTTATTCTATGAATGAATAACGGTTGTGTTTTTACGGGGCCTTTCTAATTCCGAAGGACACTTTTACATTCAACACTCTACTCAATCCTTCACACTCAGCACTCAGCACACACACACACCTGTGAGAAGTGGCAGTCAGTTGCACACAGTACACTCTCAGAAGAAACAACCACCCACCCGGAGGACTGCATCAGGCACTGGGCACAGTCATCCAGGACATAGTGCCAATCTATATTTAGGCCTATAAATATACACTCATTCACAGACTTCATGGAAATTTAGAGTTACCAGTTCACCAGATCTCAATGTTTTTGGACTTCATGACGAAACTAGAGTCCCCAGAGGGGGACATGGAGAACATGGACACTCCACCCAGATTAGGACTAACCAACTAGCCACCCTAAATATCTTGATATGCTTAAGAGTAATGGTGATAAATGATACAATGTGCTGGAAAACCTAAATATAAAGTTTAAGTATCAGCCATAACATTTAAACCACCCCCTTGTTTCCACTCATTGTCCATTTTAACAACTCATCTTACCATACAGGAGAACACTGTAGTCCTATAATTACAGACTGTTGTCCATCTGTTTCTCTGCACACTTTGTTAGCCTCCTTTCACCCTGATCTTCAATGTTCAGAACCCCACAGGACCACCACAGAGCAGGTATTATGTAGGTGGTGGGTCATTCTCAGCACTGCAGTGACGCTGACATGGTAGTGGTGTGTTTTCGTGGGGTTGTACTGGTATGAGCGGCTCAGACACAGCAGTGCTGCTGGAGTGTTTAAACCCCAACCAACCAGAAATATACAGCCAATGGTGTCCTGTGGGCAGTGTCCTGTGAGCACTGATGAAGGACTAGAGGATGACCAACACAAAATGTGCAGAAACAGATGAGTTTGTCTCTGACTTTACATCTACAGGGTGGAGCAGCTACCTTGGAAAGCTAGGAGTGTCTAATAGAGTGGACAGTGATTAGACACAGTGTTTAAACACACCAGCAGCACTGCTGTGCCTGATCCACTTGCTCCAGTGTAACACACCACCACCTGAGAAGGCTGAGAATGACCCACCACCCACATGATACCTGCTCTGTGGTGGTCCTGTGGGGTCCTGACCATTGAAGAACAGGGTGAAAGCAGGAGAATAAAGTATGCAGAGAAACAGATGAACTACAGTCTGTGTCAGTATGCAGTAATTATTTTGTTACACTTCAGAATTTCTCCTTCCTTTGCTTCCCTTATTATATCAACCTTTCAGCGGAAAGTGAAAAATGAAACAACATTTCAGTTGAAGTGAAATTTCGCAGGGCTGGTGAGAAACACTGTGGCCTGCACAAACTCTTCTCTTACACCAGACTGGAGTTATTTATACCTGACCTCTCGGTGTCTCTCTCTTGTGCTCCTCTCTCTTTTCTCTCCCCATCGCTCGCTTGCTCCCCTCTCAGTCATACTTCACTCGTTAACATAACGCCCATCTTTTTTAACTTCTTGCCGACTGCAGGGTCATGCTTCCCCTGTATCCTGCTATTGTCGGCAGAGGTTGTTCACCTATTTGTAAAAAGAGTTCAAGGCCAGTTTCAGACACACAGCCTATGGGGCTGCATGGACAATGCTGATGTATTGTCTCGGGATCAATGTGAAGTACTTTTTGCTTATCTCTGTCATCCTGTCTGCTTATGGATGGGCCGTAATGAGCCTGGACCCCACACAAAGGCAGTCTGAATCGATTGCGCGGGATAATTGTCGCAGTGTACTCCTGTTTATTGGGGGGGTGATGTTATTTGATTGAGAAATTAAGGTGTGATCTTGATTTCCTTGGGAAGCGTAGCGGTGCACGGTGACTTTGTTGTTTTAATTATTGTTTCTTGGACTGACAAAAGGGTATAGAGTCTGTCTTGGTCTTTGTATAGTTTATTGTTCTGTCTCTCGCGTATTCTCTGATCTAAGAGCTCAGAGCACATTAGTGAATCAAGGCCAGTTATATTCAGTGATTCATGTAGAAGTGTAAAAACTATCATCATTTCCATATTGGAAATGCAACTGATAATTACAATCTGTAAGAAGCCCAAACAGTGAGGAGCCCTCAAGGGCTTCAGAGGAAACTTTTAGTGTGAATAAATTAATAAACCATTTTTTTTCTGCAGGGTAATTTTTTAAATAGGGTTCCTTGGTGTTAAAATAAAACTCTGCGTGGTTTGCAATGTGACCACATTATCAAAATTGATAAAACGGGTTAATCTTGAAACACCCAGTGGTGAATGGTCCTCATAGTATCTAGCCCAGCAAGCTCTTATAATTGATAAGGACTCCAGGAGCTGGACCAGATTTGACAATTTTGGTCCACTGAGTGGACCATCTTTGTCCTGTACTGAAGACCTGTTTCTAGTATTGTATATAATAATGTAGGTCCCCCTCATTTCCTACTTGCATAGACTCTAAACTGTATTATCATTTTCAGTACTTTGAGCTACAGTTGCTCTTCTGAGGGATCATGCCGAACTGGCAAGCCTTCAGTCCTAAGAGCATCACTATGCCCTGGACGGTCCATCTGTATAGATCTTGCGGTCTGCTCTTGGGTTGAATTTGCTAGGATGGCCTGACTTGATCATGAAGACAGTGGTTTTGAAAATCTCTTCTCAGACTCAAATGCAAGGCCTTTTAAAATCCTTTCTCAAACTTATATGCTAGGCCACAGAGAGCTCCTCAGATCTATCCGTGGTGATACCTCTCACTTCAACAATCAAGAGCAAACCAAACTAATGTCTGAGGTTTGAATAAGACTTGTGTTTTATGTCTGAATGTTGCTCACTGCAATTTCATATACATATACAATACAATGCTGGCTGATATAACTAAAAAACATCTTGATATGCTTAAGAGAACGATATGATACCTTAAAAACCTTAACAAACACCAGAAACACAGCGTGCTGTATATTTAAACAGTAACCTTTCTACAGCATGAATTGTTTTATCCAGAAACCAAACCATTTCCACTCAAACGAGTCAAATTTTGTTTTTGGAATGATACACACACCTGCATAATAGATGTGATATTACGATATGGGCATTTTTGATATCTTACACAAATATATCTTGATATATCGATATTTATTATATATTGCCCAGCCCTTGTACAGTAATAGCTGTATGTAGGTGCTCATAGTCAATCGTGGCTATCAGTTATTATTGTCTGTGTCCTCCTGCAGCTCATGCTTCTGCTGTTAGCATTTAAAAAGTGTCCCGCCGTGGAATAACGGGACCGAGCCACAGTTTGGCTGTACAGTATGTCAACACCCACCTTTTAAATATGATATTCTTGGAGTGCACGGAAGCTTTGATTGAGGAGAGCTTTGAGGCTCTTATTACAAAAATACTAAAAGGAATGCTTAAAGTCTGAGTTGGGCAGACGTTCATTTACAAATTATAACGTCGGTCAACAATAGCCAAAAATGTTCATTTATTTTTGAACAGAGCAGTAGTCAGACAGGATGAGGCTGGGCTTTACTGTCTCTCCTCCACATCCTGTGGGATGCGGGCCCAGATCGCAGGGCCTACTTTTATGGGAATGACATGCAAGTCAGGATAGATTGCACATCTCATAGTGTTTGTGTGGGATTATTCTGGTTCTGTGTGTGAAGAACACTTTCCTATTATGTGCCTAAGCATTACACCAATGATGCATGCTGCTTCTATTCAAACACATTCTAAAGCATTTAACATTGACTGCTTTCATTGACCACACAGCAAACAGAAAGCAGCCAAACAGTGCTAACCGCACCACAGATATTGCTTTGTTTAGGACAGTAAATGCATTTATGGATCCAAATACTAAACGCTTTCACCGTTGTACAGCATCCTTTATTACAACTACGTGAACAATTGGTAAGTGGTACTGCATTTTGTAACTGAAGAAAGGGTCTTAATATAACCGGTTCATCTCATTGGGGCGTACAAGTAGTCCAGTGTGAATTTTCAAACGCAGTCTTGCAATGACCAGTCTATTAAAAACAAGCTGACGAGAGCATTTGCGTATTTTATTCCGCACCATCTGCTTCTGCGGTGTGATTAGAGCTCTCTTCTGACGAAGTCACGGTGTAAAAGGCTTGTACCACGACCTCTAAGGGTGAAAGGTTTCTCGAACGTCAACAAGTAGTTGGTCAATTATTCCGCTACAGCCTCCTGCACTGGACGCTGCTGTTCACACCTGGTGTCAGCCCAAGCATGCACAACACAGGAGCTTATATAAGAACAAACATATGGGTGTGTGTTCACTGGTAAGGTGGATACAATCGTATATTATTGACATAAATGCACGTTCCTCTACTTCTCTACACTATATGGAGGAACGTGTTGGAACACCTGGTCATTCATTGTTTCAAGGTTATTAAAGAGAGTTGATCTTGTTGTTCTTGGAGTAACTGTCTCTACTGTCCAGGGAAGATGTTCTACTAGATTTGTGGGTATCTGATTGCATTCAGCTGCAAGAGCATTAGTAAGGTCAGGATGTCGGGGTGATCACCACCCCATCTCATCCCCAACTCCGCAACTCCCCAACTCGTCTCAGAGTGATTGAATGGACTGCCATCATTTGAGAAAATAGTTGAATTGCTCCACAGCTCCTCTCTGTGCCCCTCTGGCCAACATGAGAGATTAGGCATGATGCCATTACGTTCATGAGTCCTATTAGCAGTACCTCTCTACAGGGACTTCGCAAGCGTTGTGTATTTAAATATCTGTGTCAGAGACGGGTGCAGCTTGATGCATTCATTACAAGGGGTGTCCTCAAATATTTAGACATAGCGTGTATATCAGAAGTTATAAATCTTTGCTTTTTGGATATGATTTCCAGTTGAAAGATGCATTGGTTTGTTTTTCTTTCCCTTTTTTGCAATTCAAAACCATAGAACACAATACAATTAGGCGGTGTTTTCCGGTGTTGTTGGGTTCACCAACTCTCAACTGCTGGATGTTCTGTTTGTGTGCTCTTGACCAATGCTTTTTTTTAAATGGGACCAGTTCATTGCTGATACTTGACTTAAAACACGTTTTGTGAAATCCACGAGCTAAAATCAAGTCTGCCATACCAACAGTTCAAGCTGCAGGAATGATTTGACCATCTGTGAAGAGTCAGATACTAATACGGGCAGATGATGTGGACGGTGCCGTGCTGACATGCTCCTACAGGAAGAGGAATGTTGAATTCCCTTATTCGGTGTGGGCCTCTGGAAAAATTCATTCCCAATGACAGTGAATGAAATGGTTCATTTGTTCGGTTCACACCTGACAATGAGTGGACTGTTCACATCTGTTACGACAGACTAGGATTAGGGATCCATTTGGTGGCTCTGCACCAAACGGTGTCGACTTTCCTCTTTGCCTGTAAAGACTCTAGCTGCTGCGTGATGTCATTTTGTGGATCATTGTCGTGGTTTTATATTCCATATCTTCTGCAGTGTTCTAATACCTTCTATTAGTTCTAATACTGTATTCAAATGTAGTACAATGTCACAGCAGGTGCCGCAGGCTTGTGCATTTAACTCCACTTTAGAGAACCATCACTGACTGAATGGATCCACCATTCCTTAGTTACATGAGCAAGCTGTGGCATTAAAATGTATAGCATGTCACACAGACTGAGCCACACCATTCCTTTGGACACCTGTTGCAGGTACAGTATATGATAAGGACTCTTCAAAGATGAGTGAATTGTTAAATGTGGTCTGTAGCAATAAATCAATCAGTGTTGAGTAAGTTGCGTTAAGTATTTTTGTTGTTGTACATTGACAGTCGTCGCTGCTCATAGGGCCTGGAGATATATCAGTATTTATACCTGTATCAGGAGTCTGGTTTCTCAAGCAAATTAAAAGTCCAATGTCTGACAAAAGCTTATTGGAAAGAAAAGATGGCAGGATTTTTTCCTTTTTTTACGCTTTTATTCCTGAGTTTTTCATTTCATTTCAATATTCTAATGTGTTTAGTCTTATCAAAATTGACTTGAATTAAAGGGTTTTGTCAGCAAATCTCATAAAAAAAGGATAGCTTTGAATTAAATTCACATGACATGATGTCATTGTGGTTTAGTGTGAAATGACCCACTTAAGATTGTGACAATGACCAGTGGCCACTCCTCCCTAAATAAAAAACAAAACATACACAAAGGAGGCGGTGCTAAAACTACTGGTGTTGCTCTTTAATGATCATCAAGTAACTAATTTTCACTAATTTCCACTGTTACAGTGTTAACACTGTAACTTTCTGGAGTCTTACCAAATATTGTTGCTGTTGTTTCACTGCGTCCTCTCAGCAAGGTGGTCTGTTAACAAGCTGAAGAGGTTGGGCCGGGTTGGTTTTCAGTCCATCCCTTACTTGATGGTCTTACTGGTAATAAACATCCCTTCTGCCCGGGAGTTTCGCTCTAATTCGGAGCGCACATTACCGAGAAGAGATGAAATGGTCCCGAATGCTCCACATGGTGTTCACTGTGTTGAACGCCACGTTTGAGCTCCTCTTCCACAGACACTGGCACAGGAAATGCCACGCTCATGAGGCCTGTGGAGCAACCTGTATTCCCAAAACCAGTAGAGACTATAGGTGATGTGCTGCTCTCCAGTGTCAACAACTCCATATTGTCTCATTGCCAGGTTTGAGTAGGGCAGGGCTAGGCAGTCCTGGTCCTGGAAGGCTGGTTAATGGCCAGCTTTAGTGGGTCTGTTAGAGCAGGGTCAGGATTATCTAACCCTGGACTAGGACATTTCTAGGGGACTGGATTTAAATATGGATTTAAGTCAAGAAATATGGCAGTTGACTCTCTGTGTTTGGGGATTTTCTTTTGATTGACAAAACAGCAGTGTTTGATGTCCATGCTCATCATCATCTCCATGTTCCAAACTCTCATTATTAACTATATCAAATAAAAAATTGAAGACATTCAAAGGTTCTTTTGCGATTTGGAGTTCTTGTGTGCGGTATCATTACAGTGGTCACTTGCCACCTTCACCACAGCGATCCTTCAGTTCGGTGAGCACCAACATTTCTGCTTTCAATGCAATGCAAAACAAAAATCAAGATGATCTATTAACCATTCGTGCTTCAGGACCAGTGAGGAAGAGCAGTGTGAAGATATTCTTACTGTCACAAGCACACTAGGGTGGTGCGCTTGGAGCTCTGGGCTCTGAACCCTGCACCCCCCTCCATCCCCACACTGCAGGCAAGCAGACAAAGGGCGTGCAGTGGAAGTGCGGTGGGGGAAGGGATGTTCATGATGCACTGGCTCTAATTGCAGCTTTGCTTAATCAAACCACAGTATGGGGTGGAAAACCCTTCAATTAAAGGTTAAGCTCATAGTCTATATCTCATTAAACAAGCTTTCCTGTGTTTTGGCTCTTCACCGATTCTCCGCCTTCTTCCATTATTCTGTGCGTGGGAGTAATCATTTCTTAGTCATTCAGATGGTTTAGTTGAAGGAACATGCCCAATAATAGAGAGAATGGGCATGTTACCTTTCGATCCTCAAAGCTCTGTATGATGTCCTCTGAATAATATTTGTAAAATATAATATGTGCACAGTATGAATTGGTGTCCAGTGCCTTTTGGGCAGGTTGTTCTTTCTGTTAAAACCTACTGGGTTTGAAGTTCATTTTGGGTTAATGTTTGTGGACTAATAAATGCGTTCAGCCGAACCCATTGCTGTCACAGATGTGTAAATGCACACACAGCTTGTATAGTCCCTCTGGTTAAGTGCTGCCAATAGAATAGGACTCTCTGGAGCAGATAAACCAACTGGCACCTACTGGCTCCATGCCTAATACCAGATATGGGTTAGAGGGGTTTAACCCCCCCCCGCAATGAGCTGTGGAGCAGTGGAAACATGTTCACTGGAATGATCTCTTCGAATTGCCATCCAATCCTCACAAATAGACTTTTTAATACCCTTGATTTCGGAAGCAGCAATGAATGAGCAGGCGTCTCAATACTTTTGCCCATATAACGTTAATACATAGTTGTCATAATGATAGAGGAACACAAAGTGTGGAATATGAATCGAGTTCATACTGGAACAATAACTAGACTTTAAAGGGTTAAGCAGTAACGCAGCTGTGAGTTCCAGGCTTGCAGTGAAATCACGCAGTGAAGTGACTGCAGTGTGTGTCTGCATGCAATCCACTGTTCTTCTGAATAGCTCTGTGATTGCTCATGGTCTCCACAAGAGGTTGAAGGCTCACTTACAACGTGACCTATTTTTCCAAACCCGCCTGCATGTTCTTGCGCTGCTGCTGGTTTTGAAGTGAAGTCGTCTCTTTACGAGAGTATTTTCGAAAGTCCTGCCTGCCATTTAAGCGAAGCGAAGTCAGATGTTTCTGGGGTGTTCCTCTGGGTTGTCTTGTTTTGTCGTCGCATGCATGTTGGGAACCGATTAAAAAAATTCAACAATTGAGAGAAAATAGGAAAGGCAGAGCTTTTGGGAAGGTTTGGAATGTTTGTGAGAGCAGCATCACTGAGGACCGTGGATGGTTTGGCTTTCCCTGCAGTATGTGAGGTATCTGGAAAGGGGGTAACCACAAGGGCTGAAGCTTTCAGCATCTAAAGAAAAGGCTGGGTTATGGTGGTTAACCTGAACTTCTGGGGAGTCACATGGGCAGTGGCTAGCAATCATCACAAAGACATATAAAGCTCCCTTCCCTCTGAGCTTCAGGGCAGCCTTTAATTCTGACCAAAACGGCAAGATCTGTTTATCCATGTGTCACGTTCAGCTGTCTGATGCAGTACAGCCCCCAGAATGACAAGGTACTTTAGCTGTATTTACAGGCTTTGTAAGCTGTATATTCAGTCAGTGAATTTGGGCAGTAAGGCAGAAAGGTTAGTTCTCAACATACAGTATGTGCACAATATGGGCAAAAGTATTGGGACACCTGCTCATTCATTTTTGCATTAAAAAATGATTTTGTTGGAGTCACTCTTTCTACTAGATTTTGGAGAATTTGATTCTCCATTCAGCGAGATCAGGTTGTTGGATGGTCATCACCCCACCTCAACTCCCAAACTTATCCCAAATGATAGGATGGAACGCTATCATTCCAGAGAACACAGTTCCACTGCTCCTTTATACTCCTCTAGCCCACACCTGGCATAAGCCTGGTTTGCACCTTAAAGTAGGTAAATGCGTGCATTACAATGGCTGACCACAAACAACATGTATGCAGTATAGTCTCTAGAGCACTAGTCACCAACCCTGCTCCTGGAGAGCTACCTTCCTGCAGATTTTAAGTTCAACCTTAATCCACCCCAACTGATCCATCCAATTACTGCCGTCAGAAGTTCTTGATTGGCCGAAGGGGCTGAGTGAGATTTGGGTTGGATGTGAAACCTGCAGGAATGTAGCTCTTCAGGTTGAGCTAAAAGAAGGCAGAAGCAGAAGACCGTTCAGCAGAAAACAATTCCGGGTTCCATTTCTATCAGACAAGAACGGAAAGCTGAGGCTGCAAATGAAACAAGCTCACCAAAGCCAGAAAATGATCTGATGATACTTGATTTCTGCTAAATATTTTAATCTGCCCAAAGTTGCATAGTTTGAGTGGTAACAATTATGAGTTAAAGTCTTTGGTGCTGGCCCCTTCATTGGACCAGATCTTGAAATGTCTGAGTCTTCTCAGATCTCAATATGGAAGGCGGAGGTGAAGCCAACCTTGTGGGTGACCAAAGGGTCCAAACTGGTGGCGGCAGGGTGGAAAGAGGGTTGTCAGCATCTGGAATGCTTTAAAAGGGGTGTGTGAGTAAAGGCCCTTTAAAGACAGATGGACGTAAGTGATTGGCTGAGGAAAGGGGGTGTAGCATTCGAGCCTCCTGGTAGAAGTTTTGCTGAGGCACACAGTTATGTCAGAATTTGGCACCGACGGCACGATTTGAGTAGTGCTGCTGAAGATACATCCCTTCGTGCCATTCTTGTAGCGGTTGCTTCCATCATGATAATGCACTGTGTCGTAAAGCAGCAGCTGTTCCAAAACGTCACAGAATCTGAATCCAGCCGAGTACTGTTGGGATGTGGTAGAACGGGAGATTTGCACGAAAGTGCTGCAGAAGAGTCTGCAAGAGTTATGTGATGCAATCATGTGACTATGGAGCAGAATCTCAAAGGAGTGTTTGCAACATCTTGTGGAATCCATGCCATGAAGAGTTGGGGATGCTTTGAGAGCAAAGGGAGGCTGTGCCCAGCATTAATATTCCTAATAGGATGCTCAGACAGTGTACATGTCTGTTATTGATTCAAGGAAGTCTCCTTTTTTCATTGATCTGTGTGGAGGTTGAGAAAACGATCAGCTGGGGCTCTGAACAAAAATGCTGTAATTCATATTTAATATGGTGCATAAAATTTAGTGAGACAAAGACCAAATGTTAATAAAATGTTGGCAAATCCCTGAGACCCTTCTTTTAAAGTGAGATGTCCTCAGCAAATACTTCCATTTGCCTGTTTTAAGTGGACATGGCTAATTTCTCTGTCAACCTGGGAAGAAACAAACAGGCATCGTGCTGTTTGAAGTGGCACAAACAGCTTTGAAATGGCTCATGAAAGAACTCTGTTTTGGCACATTAGACACTGCTGGCTCTAGGGAGCTGACTGGCTGCACAGGCTGAATGTACTGATGCTTGCTATCCTTTTGTCGGGCTTGTCATGCCACTTAAGAACATTCTTCCTTTTGAGCCTTTTAAAAGGCCATCAACCTACAAAAGAAGTATTTGATTTTCTTGTAAAATGGATCCATTAGTAGCTGAACACGGATTAAAAAGAGTGCGAGTCCTCTCCTGCAAGTTTGTGTCTCTGTGAAGAACAGGACGAGGTGAAGGAGGTGTCTGAAGAAACGTCTCATTGATGGCTCATATTGATTCATGCTACCTTGGTTTCCTGAAGACACTGGTACTATGCAGTGAGTAATAAAAATGGCACTTACTGCAGTGTGGCTCACAAGCTCGTTTTTAAATTTGATCATTATTATAATCTTTCATCTACTTCTACATCACCCAACCCCTCTGCATTTGGGTTTTCAATGCCATGTTTAAATAATCATTTAATATAAACAATCCAATTATTGTGAGGTCAGATATCTACCCTCCCCAACACCAATAGAAAGAACGTGGCGATATGAACCTCTGGATTGGGCTGTTCTTCTGGTGCTAACATGTGTTTGCACATGTGTGTTTTGTTTTTCAGAGATCCGTAATCAGCTGGTTGAGCAATTTAAATGTCTGGAGCAGCAGTCAGAGTCTCGGATCCAGCTGCTGCAGGACCTGCAGGAGTTTTTCCGCCGCAAGGCCGAGATTCAGCTGGAGTATTCCCGCAGCCTGGAGAAACTGGCTGAGAGATTCTCTTCCAAAATCCGCTCCTCCAGGGAACATCAGCAGTTCAAGTAAGCAGCCCAGCCACTTAAGTGTGTGTGTGTGTGTGTGTGTGTGTGTGTGTGTGTTTACTTTAATACATTTTGAGGATAGAAAATCTGGCTCTAAGTCAAAGAGAAAGCAGAACTAATCAACAGTAAAATGAATAAAATTATTTATCTGGGTTCCCATGTGTCCAGTTGACCAGTTTTCTAATCTGGGAAAACTCACGGAAAATTAATGAAATGGCCTGGAACATTTTGTGTTGTCCTGGAAAATTATTGCAACATTCTCCTGTTTTTCTTTTAAAGAACTCAGATGTGCGTTTGTGGACAAGCTGAGAGATCCAGAAGCATCACTGACACTGAGGTGGTAGACTAATATTACAGGATTTAACACGAGGCCTCGTGCAGCTCCACCAAAGTAACTTAGTGTAGTAGCAGCATTTCAGCTTCATTATTAAGAGAAAATAGATAACATATGAAATGAGGAAAAGAAGGAAGGAGTGGTGCGATCATGTTATGTATATGAAGAGTCAAAAACCTCTCTTAGATTTCTAAGGTTAAGGATTAGATATAAACAGTTATTGCTACACATAGACTAATGCATAAATCTAACTGTGACTACAAATACGCCACTGATTTGTGAGAGATGATTGAATTGGTCGATTGCTCTTTGTAATATATATATATATATATATATATATATATATATATATATATATTTCATTGGACAATGAAACTGAAACACCTGTCATTGTAGTGTGGGAGGTTTCATGGCTAAATTGGAGCAGCCTGGTGGCCAATTCATTAATTGCACCAGTAAGTGCAGAGTGTGAAGGTTCAATTAGCAGGTAAGAGCACAGTCCTGCTCAAAATATTGCAATGAACACAACATTATGGGGGACATACCAGAGTTCAAAAGAGGACAAACTGTTGGTGCACGTCTTTCTGGTGCATCTGTGACCAAGACAGCAAGTCTTTGTGATGTGTGAAGAGCCACAGTATCCAGGGTAATGTCAGCACCACCAAGAAGGACCAACCACATCCAACAGGATTAACTGTGGACGCAAGAGGAAGCTGTCTGAAAGGGATGTTGGGGTGCTAACACGGATTGTATCCAAAAAATGTCATTCCCATGAAGAACTGACGCTGTATTGGCCGCAAAATGAGGTCCTAGTACACCATACTAATCAATTATTGTGGTCTAAAACCAGGTGTTTCAGTTTCATTGTCCAACCCCTGTATGTATATGTATACATCTTGCTGTACATGCCACATTTTCCTCTCTCCTTGTTTCTCTGCTCTACCTTTCCTTTCAGTGCTCTTGTTATCAGAAATAGCTGCTGGTGAATTTCAAAAACTCTCTCGCTCTTCTCCTCTAGATATAAATGTCCTTCACACATGTACAGCTCTTGCTTCAAAACTTCTAAGAAGTCATAAAACAACCAAAGGCGTGAGGATTTTTATCTCTGTTCCTCTGCAGAAGTTTTGATTTAGCCCTTAATTGAAAAGAGGTTCCTTTGTCTTTTTGCCCCTCAAAGACGTGCTTCTTCGAGACCGAGCTCTGCTCTGCTTCTAAAAAGAGCACAACTGGAGTTCTTCTCTTTGCATGTGATAGAGCTGCTACTGGTGCATATTAGATCAATGGGCAATTCTCTGCTTGGTGGCACCCAGCCAGTGATGGATTCTTAGCCTGCAGTTGGGTTCCACTCACAAGGCTTCATTTGGTATCTGATGGATCCTGCTATTATGGATGCTTTTCTTTGAAAGGGGCAGCAGTGCAGTACATATGGTGCATTGTGCTTTCAGCAGTCTTAAGGCAGGACCCTAATTTGCAGTATACTGTTACTCTCAAACTGCATCACATAGTTAAAGGGGTCTATAAATGAATGTATAGAGTACTTTGGTTGTGGGAGAATAATGCTCAGATGTGAGGTTACAGTGGTATCCTGTTATTTGGCTGATTGATTGAAACATCATATTTGTTTTTTAATAGAAGGCTTGTACTGTACTCATTCCCCAGTCTTACTGGATGGTGTTCCTCTCCTCTCATTGGCCTCTTATCCACACAGGGCCGAGAACAGAACACTTACAAGCCGTGCTGAGATCGGTTTGGTTTCAAACACACTTTTATGCTGATTCCAACATTATCTGACATTCTACAACTATAAAATGGCCTCCTTGAGATGTTTTATTAACACAGAAAATGGAAAATGAAACTGTAAGTGGTATAATAGGTCCTCACCAGCATGTAACAGCATGGTCTTAGTAACTATTTGGCAGTGCAGTGGAAAAGAGTCCATTGTGTCCCCTCAGTGCAATGGGCTGTTTCAAGTTGAAGTGTTTGAAGGTTAGATTTTAGTCTTGCTCCCACCCACTTCCCTGGGTTTGTCTTTCTTTTTTTTCTTAGCAGAAAAAATATGACAGTAGAAGAGATCGTAAAAGGCCTCAGCTTTTAGTCTAGCACAGACATCTCTGTGCCTCCACAGCTGTTGCTTTATTGTGCCGAGTTGGAGCTGATTTTTGCAGACTTTGGCAGGAAAAGCTGTGGCGATGAGAGCTGGATCATGCAGTGACACATCTTCCAATAACTTGAGTCTGGAGATGATGTGCTGCTCTCCAGTATCAGCAACACCTTCTCCTGTTGTCGACACACTTGACTGTTTTACCTGCTTTGATTTGGGCTTTTGCTAGTGGTCTGTGTTTATGTGCATTTTTGGGGACGTAAATACAGCGAGTCAGCATTGTCTTTAAAATGTTTTTAGAACTGGCAAGTTTCACAGCCCTTTTTTGGTTATTGTGGTGATTTTTTTTTTTGAAGGAGGAAGTGACAGTGTTTTAAGTTCACAGTATGTCATTTTAGGTTCTGAACTCTCATCATTCAACAATGGCAAGGAAATCACAGTTTGATGAAGCTATAATGATGTAATCTCAAACAGACGTATGTGCTTTATGTGGTTCATTGCATTATACTGTTATTTGTAACAATAATCAGCAGTATTTTGCACTTCTAATGAAGTTGGTTCCCGTATTGAAGCCTGAATGTTTTTAGTAAAACTGCATCAGCAAGTTGACCTGTTGTCTTGACGCAGTTGAGTCTTGTGCAGTGTAACTGGCGAATAGAAACTAATGGGCAAGGAAAGCTTGTGCAAATAGTAAGACTGGCAGATGAATCTGTGGATAGGTTCCTCAAGTGAGTGGGGGATATACAGCTGTGAGTGTGAGACTGTTGGGGGAGCACAAGTGTGTCGGGCCAGTAAATCGAAGCTTTGAGTCCACGTGCATGCATGTGTGTATGGTGTAGACCGGCTGTGCGTGAGCCTGCTGAGGCCTAGTCCAATAGCAGCAGGCTTGGGGTGTGTAATTAAGGCCAGCTGTAGGGGAGCAGGCGGATGGCTGTGTGTTCCCCAGGCCAGCTTCGCTCCTGCACCAGCAGTCAACAATGAGGAGAAAAAATATGCCAATCTCACAGTCCTGAGCCGGATCCTGTGCTGCATTCACTGCTGTTTGTTTTCTTTCTCATTCCTCTCTTATTCTGTAAGTCTGTAGGGGTTCAAGCGCAAAGATGTGTACTGGTTTTGTTGGGTTTTTGGTCTTTGTTTCTGGTTTGTTTTTAAGATGTTCAGATTTCCTTCAATACAGCTCATGTTTCTGTCTGCTGGTCTGTCTGCTAGTGTAGGACTAGACTTCGATCTAGTTGGTGGGTCACATACTGTACAATACGTGCCAGTGTATAAATGTTGATGTTATGGAACGATACTGAGTTATATTTTTAGCTGTTTGACTTCTAATGCATGTTATTTTACAGGTGGTTTACATGTCATGCGCCCCTCAGTCTTTCCGGACTCCATTTCCCATAATCCCTCAGTTCGTCACCTATCCAATCATATGACTCACACACGTTCACAATCACCTGAGTTTTGATTGCATTCACTTGGTCCGGAGAGTATTTTTGCCAGCCTCGGTCTGGTCAGTGTCTAGCTTTGCCTAGCAACCTTAGCGCGCTACTTATGCTCTTTATTATCAGTCTGGCCGTGTTTGACCCGTTTCTGTTTTTTGACTCCGGCTTTTCGTCTCGTCCTATGTTCCGTCTACGGCATGGGTGTCAAACTCTGGCCCGTAGTGGAATTATATTTGGCCCGCGAGGCAAAACCAAATGACAACTAGAGCTGGCCTGCCGGTATTATACAGCGCATTCACCGCTAATACTAAAAATCCCATAATGCCCTGCCGTTGTTTTGGCGCGTAAATCAGGACAGGACCCAGAAAGGCCCTCTCCTCTGTGACAGTCGTCATAGCAACCTCATACAACAACTGTCAGCGTCTTACCCCTTTCCAAAAATGGCGAATAGAAAGACAGAAAACAGGAGCTTTATGGACAGGTGGCAGACAGAATATCTATCTATATATATATAAGGTTCATTCGTTCAATGTTGGCCTGCGACTTTGTTCAAGTTTTAAATTTTGGCCCACTGTATATTTGACTTTGACACCCCTGGTCTACGTGTTTGTGATCCTCGCTTGTTTTTTTGACTTCGGCCCTGGTTCTCCCATTCTGGTATTGTCTTGCCTGCCTGCTGTCGACCTGGACTGCCTGACTCTGTTTTGGACATTTGTCCCATTAAACTACTGTGTTTATATCTGCATCTGCTTCCCTCTGTCTCTTGACAAGTAAACATATAAACTCAATCTGGATTCTGTCTTGGTAAAATATACTGTACTGTAAAATGAACAGGAGGGTCACAGTAGAACAATTGTCATTTTTAAGACTTTTTAAGGAGCAGAATTGCTTAAGAAGCATGGAGCATAAACGTCATTAACACCAGTGCCCTCTCTGCAGTAAACAGGGATTTGATTATTTGCCAGGGTAGCACACCATGCTATACCAATTAGAGTCTTGAGTCCTGATCTCCCAATGCACCTCTTGCCTACCTGCGTAAAGCGTTTTTTTTTTTTTTCATGTGGTTGGGTTCCATAAGTCAATAACACCATTATCATGGCAACTTTACGATGTTGCCATTGCGTATGTCAGAGGTAACAATGAATTTGGGAGAGACAGTGATATCTACAGTGGTTGCAGTGTGTGACCAATGCACCAACTCCATACACCTCCATACACAGGGCAGACCGCGACAGGTAGTGGTGTAACCGCTTGCCTGCTGAACCGTGGATTAACTCCTGAATGTTAACCCTAATAATACACAATACAGCTTTACTGTTGCTGTAGTCTTTTTGTTCAAGCCATATACGGACATTTGTAGCTTGTATTCCAGTGCAAGACAAGCAAAAAAACAATTTTGCCTCACCATGTGTGCGTGCGCTGAGGCTGTCAGGTTCCTGGCCATCACGCTTTCTGAGCCTGACCTCATGCTCGGGTGCAGAACCACAGTGCTGGATTTTGTTGCTTGTCTGGAGTTTTGTTCTTTTACTAGGAGAAGCAACGGTTGATCCAGTTAATACTCACGGAAAGAACAGCACTCAGCCCAGTGTAGTGAGTATCAGCAAATGGCAGAACTAGGAAACACCACTAACAGTATAAAAATGATTGGTCTGTCTTTATGTGACGGGGTAACACATTAGACATGGCAACATGTGATGCCACTCTGTGTGCCAGACTGTCAATGAAGAGCAATAGTCTGATCTGTGACTCAAAACTCATGATTAGTTACACCCGTAGTGACACGTGAAGATTTGCTATTTGAGGCTGTTTTCCCTGAGGACTGCACAGTTTAGAAAAGTAAACCCAGATGAACTTTGGAAGCCGCATTCCACAGCTCTGGTTTGGGAATGTTTGGCTTTAAAACAAATGAGCAAGAAGAGTCATTGTGTCAATTAAAAAAATCAATAGTTATATTTTATATATGTTTTATTAATGTGGGATATTTAAACTTTTTTGTCAATATATCAAGATATGAAAAATGGCCATATTGTAATATCACATCTGTTCCACAGTTTGTCATCTGTGTACAGTTAACTTCCAACAAAGGAATGTGAGAGCGTCATTAACATTGTAGTAACGTTTGATTATATTGTATCATACATTTTCATCTTAAGTTATGAGTTATGAGCCTTACCTCAACTATTCTTTTTCTCTTCTCTTCTACTGTATTCTGCCATAAAACTGATAAGTGTTGTTATTCGATGTTTTTGTATATAGCCCACCCCAAAATCCACCAGTTCACGTCAATAAGTGATGTGTACTTTTTTATGATTAATTGGTTTAATGATCAATCAGCTGGAATTTGAACAATCAAGAACAACAATGAAACAATCGAGTCAAGAACTAGCTACACAATGTGTCCAAATGTTTGTGGACACCCTCTCTTATGAATGCATTCAGCTACATTAAGTACACATTGCTGGCACAGATGTGCAAATGCACACACAGCTTGTCAACTCCCTATAGATGTATTGCCAATAGAATAGAACCTCCATGGGCGAATAAACTTGCCCATATTGGCACCGTGCTTAATTCCAGCTGTGGGCTAGAGGAGTATAAAGAAACAATGATTAAGTGTCCCAGTACTTTTGTCCATGTTTTGTAAGGTTCTGCTGTCTTTGTGCTCATATTGCTGTAACAGGTAGGAACAGTATGAGCCTCTATTAAAAAGTCAAACGTGAAAGCAGATCTTATGGACAGTAAAGCACTGCGGTGCATTGAGGAAAGCATACACTGCTGTGTGGACCATCATAATAGCATTGTGCTCCCACCAGCACCAACCCCCTCAGTGGCTCTGGGCTGATAAACATTAGAAATCAGACTAATCTGAATATCATCATCCTCCATCATCATCATCCTCCATCATCATCATCCTCCATCATCATCATCCTCCATCATCATCATCATCATCATCATCATCATCAACACTGCAGATAAACTAAAAATATTGACAGTTTCAGAAATGAATGAGGCCAGACCACATTTTGATTACAGCAAACTACATTAATGATTCTGTAATATTCAACGCTCTTCTCCTCAGACAGCAGTCTGAAGTGTGTGTTCCTCTCAGAAGGGGACCCTTGTGTGTGTGTGTGTGTGTGTGTGTGTGTGTGTGTGTGTGTGTGTGTGTGTGTGTGTGTGTGTGTGTGTGTGTGTGTGTGTGAATATGGCAGCTATGAGTGTGTGTAAGAGAAACGAGGTGTGACTCTCTGACCTCCGCTGGATCTTTTATGGCTTTCTCTGTGGCTTTCTGTAAACACCATTAACTCAACTAAACACAGACTGAAAACCTGACGTTCATACAGCCCACTGCATTCCAACCCCCCTGTTCTCTTCTTCTTCTTCCTCAGTCGTACATCAGTCAATTAATCAGTCAACAAAGTGTGTATATATACTTTTACCTTTATTCTCTCTCTCTCTCTCTCTCTCTCTCTCTCTCTTTCTCACACACACACACACACACACACACACACACACACACACACACACACACACACACACAGCATTCAATTAAGTAATCTCTCAACCTATGCATTTCCTTTTCCCCATCTCTCTCTCTCTTTCTTTCCATTTATCTCTCTCTACCTCTCTCTTTCTCACTCTCAATCATACTTCAGTCAATCAGTCGACACATAGTGGGTATATACACTTTTTACCTCTCAATTATTCAGTCCATACACTGTTATTTACTTTTTACTCTCTCTCTCTCTCTCTCTCTCTCTCTCTCTCTCTCTCTCACTGTCACACACACCACGCAACCTTTTGCTCTGTCTTGTTCATTTCACTCCCCCCCCCTCTTCTCTCTGTCTTGCATTTTATCTTTCCCCTCTCCCTGTTTTTCTCACTCCTCTCTGTCATTCGCCCTTTCTCACTCTCTTTTTGTCTCTCACTCACTCCTTCTCTCTCTAACATTTCTCTCCTGCCATACCATTCCTCTCTCTATCCTCTCCTTCACCTCATCATTATAAATATCCTCATGGTCTTTGTTAAATTGCTGCTTTACAATTTATACTGTGTGTGTGTGTGTGTGTGTGTGTGTGTATGTGTGTGTGTGTGTGTGTGAGAGAGAGAGTCATTTAGAAATTTTCACGTCTCTGTTTGAGATCCATCATCCCTTTCAATACCGCAGTGCTTACACTTGATGTGTGTGTGAGCATTTCCTTATCCAGCCTCATGCTCGCGCTGCAGCAGTGAACATCTCCAGTTTGATGCTCCTCAGGTCCTGCTGGACAACTGCTGTCCACTTTGATGCATGAAGCAGGTGCTCAGGGAGTGGGTGCTCAGACACAGAGACTGAATACTAATTGCAGCTGCTCTGCAGTCTTGCTTCGGCACGTGCCTTCCTGCACCTATGTCACGCTGCCATGCATAAGAATCGGGCCTCCAGCGTTAGACGCTGCACCAGTAAACTGACATTCTGCGTTCTGCAGAACCAGTACAGAGAGTCACCAGCGAGAGCAGAACAGATGATGAACAGGAGCAGGGATGGGTTACGCTTTTAAATGCTGATATGATCTGAAAGGATTGAGATGGTTTGTTTATTGATTATTAACTATGATGGTGATCCATTCTTTTGCTCACCTGAGCTACATGAAGTTTATTAATGATCCTCTGTGACCATGTATCCTGTTCTGATATCATTCCATTTTACAGCTCGGCTCATGTGTTAAATACTAGTGTGATTCCACTCCAGTGCCAAGTGGAATATGTTTACTCTAGCACTAAGTAAGTTACCCGTCATCCAGCCACAGCAATTTTGCTCACAATGCAACCGTGCGCTGTGGTCTGGGTGGCTTCATTATCTTCAGATGCTTGTTGTATATCGTTGGTAAACAGCTTATCGAAATGAGCAACATCTGTGACTAGGCTTGTGCCGAGAACTCTTAATGTAATAACTTCTTAATGTAATAACCTTGTGGAAATTAACCGCAAACGATGTATGCAGAAGCATTACCGCATGACCTTACAGAGATACCACTACTACTGCTGTTATTACTACTAATAAGAGCAGATTTTAGAGGCTGCATGATCTGAAAACAACTAGGGAAGCAATAGTGATAGTATATGAACTGGAAGGCGAAATAATAAATAATCAAATTGTTTAAGTTGTGTTTTGATGGAAGAATAATACAGTAGGTGTGTCACCTTGTTTGGAGTGAAAAATGCCCGAATGTGGATTTAGAATCCCATTAAAAACCCTGTTGTTATTGTACCACAGTTGTGATTTCATTGAAAATAAAATCATGTGCTTGTTCTCTGCTCCCTGGTGGATTATCAGTGCACTGCACCCTCATCTTCAAAAAAATAGTTGCACCCAGGAGGAAGTTTCAGACGTTTTGTCCACCAAGACAAAAGCAGGGCTGAGTGAGGATGACCTGCTGCCGTTCTGAGTGACTTCCTGACTGACATGTCTGGCAGGATACCGTTGCAGTCTTTGGTGACAAACGATGTGGTGTTAAGAGCTGTTGTCCCAACAATCTGCATGCATGCAATCCTGCATCGTGCAGCCTTTTGCCAAATGCTGCTGGCTGACTGGATGACTCACGGAGGGCATCACAGCTCACAGTGTCCACAGACATGGCTGCTGGGCCCCTCTGTGCCTGACAGTTCATCAGTTCTCCCTCTCCGTGGTTGGTGTAGATCTCCAAGATCCTTCATGTCATTGGTGCTGCCTTCGTCTGTGCGCTGCTGGCAACAGCATGCTGTGCTAATGTCTGTACTCTTCAGTGCTGATCCACACCCATTAGACTGGTTAGACAATTCATTTTTTTTGGTTTGCTGTGTTGCAAAATTAGGACCATCTTGTTGTAATAATGCAACAGACTCTGTTGTCAGATGTTATTAAGCCCTCCTACCAAACGGTTCTGTCCCCAAAATCTGGCTCAGCCCAGTTTGTAAGCATTCCATGCTGAACTGACACCATATGGGTCATAGGCCTATGGCCAATTTTTAAAGTTCTAGATCGAGAAATAGGGTCTTTTGATTGGTTCATAGACTTCATTTCCATATTACATAATCCGAAGTGGCCGTTCCTGTAAGTATCTCCTAGAACAGATTGCACGCCCATGGTCTACGATAAATACAAATTGGAGCTCTTCAGTGCAGGATTAAAAGGAGGAGGTCTCAGAAACTCCTTCAGATGGTCTAATCCTGGGAGCATCATGTTCATGTTGTGACGAGTGGAAGAGATGAGGATTTAGCTCAGCAGTGTGCAGCTGCCTGCAGCACTGGGCTGGACGTGGCAGTGGCTTATTCCCTTCACTGCAGTCTGAGCAGCAATCACTGCAGCGCTGCTCTGCCTGCAGCCTGAATGGGTGTGGTTATTGGAATATTCTGTATACGTACTCTAAAAGGGTCCTGGGTACATTGGACTGATGAATATGTTTATATAGTTATATAATATTTTGTATATTTTTGAGTAAGTGTATGACTATGACATGACTAATGCATGCTCTACTCGAGCTTCCTGAAGCTGCCTCTAGATTTAAAACCCTAATGTTGGCAGCTAAGCTTGAAGTATCTTCAGACTAGTGGTGCACAACACGTTTCAGCATCACCATCGCAATGCAATGACTTGGGAATTTTATGAAACTTAATTTTTTTTGCTGCTACAACGTGTATGTATGTATATATAAAATTTTTTTATCAAATTTAGGACACATTTTACAGTGTGGCTGTAGTGTGTTAAATCACATACGCTTCATAATTATGTGGTGCATTGGTAAGAACCTGGTGATTTGAAACATATCACGAAAAGGGTTTACAATTCAATATATTGCGAAGCTGTAAGGAAGATGAGATCTTGTGATTGTTTTAAAAAATATAACATTTGATCTCAAAACTGACATGAAAAACACACAAACGTGTGCATAACATTTAAATACAAGTTGACTCATGAGTCCGAACAGTGGGATCTGAAGAGTACAACATGGCTGTCTAGTGGTCTAGGTTTAAGCAACACAAAATGAACCACTGTCTGCACTGAATTTTTTGCATGTACGCTATTCATTAAAAATCATCGGAATTTGGGGTATTTTTTCACAGTGAAAAATATTGTGATACATTGATATATCGGTTTTTCTCACGCCCTTACCTAAAATACAAAGAAAATGACCTGATCAGCTGAAGAGTCGAGTACAAATCAGCTCTTACGCTGGCTGCCTGCAATAGCCAAAAAGGTAAGATATTTTAATAACAATATAAACCGAGTTATTCGAGTCCTGTTTGTTTGGATAGCAAAAAAAACCAAAACCCAAACGGTTCTAATGTCTGCCGTAGCCAGAGTGCAAACCTCTGCAGCATGGCTCAGCTCTCCCCTTACACAAACACCTGCTTCCCACCTCCAACCTTCATTCACACATGCCAGGCCCTCAGAGCATGTGCCAAAAATCTGTGTGTGTGTGTGTGTGTGTGTGTGTGTGTGTGTGTGTGTGTGTGTGTGTGTCTAAAAGGATGAACCAGTCAGACTGTCTCCTCTCTGACAAGCATGTATGTGTGTGTGTGTGTGTGTGTGACACAGTACTGTCTCTCAGAGTTGCAGGTTCTGCAGTAGTGTGGTGAACTCGGTGTGCAGCACGCGCTGGTGTGAATAAAGGCAGGGATCTGTGTGAGGTCATCAGGTCATGTCTGTGTTTTGTCCATCACTAAATCTGGCAGCATGGAACTACTTCTGAACATTCTGCTGCCCATTACCTTGCTTGCTTGACTTTTTCATCAGTTTTTTTGAACGAAGAAATACATTTTGTTGGCATGAGATGAGACTGATGACTGTCGGCGTTTGTTAACTTAGAATCTGTGATTGAGAACTGAAGAAGCACACGTGAAACATGCTTTGCTGACTGACAGAATGGGCTCAGTGACCATCTGTGATGGTGGCAAGAGAACCTATATTGAACTTATGTTAGTTGACATAGGGCTGCATTAGGGCACCTGTGGTTGCCCTTGACTCCCTACTTGCTGGCTGGGCATTGTGGGTAGGGCATGTGTGCTCACTGCCCCTTAGTGTTTGAATTCACTAGTGTGTATGCGTGTGTTTCACTATGCGGAGGAGTATTTGGGCCCTATATCCACATTTACGTTTACCGTTGGTCACTTCCTGTTATTAAAAAATGTTTAAAATAATATAAAAAAATGATATATTTTCATAATATATACAGTATGTACTAACTCCCCTGGTAGCACTTGCACTATAAAAATGTGTTATACAGTCCATGTGTACATTGTCCTTTGATCCATTAATTTATCTTTTAGTTCTGCATTCGGAAGAGCACACTTTTAAAACTTTGAACGCAATGGCATTTTCATATACTGTAAAATTACTGATGTTACCGGATGAATGATGGGATCGGAGCAGACATGCTTGCTCCTTTAAGAATGGACAATACTGCCTGAGGGCTCTCCTGTCCTTTTTACCATATCATAAGTAAATGTTTGTGACAGTAAGTCAAACATACAAAAACTTTTATTTTCTTAACCCTTTACAGCCCCACGCCATTCTTGGGTACATTTTGCTACCTTCACATTCATGACTTTAATACGACAGTGTGTCATGTCTATAAAATCACAGGAGATATCATAGAGCTGCAGTGACTGACAGCTAGGCTTATCACTGAGAGGAAGGGCATGTTATTCGGCCACTTATTTGGTTCTTTAAGCTTTGGGTTTTCCTTTGATGCTGCAGCCGCATCCTCTTACGGGGACAAGGTCTGTTACGTCACTATCCCACCACTAAATACCTCCCTTACAATTGTGGTCCATGTGTTCGCAGTGCCACACAAATCGAAATCCTATGTACAGTATGTACACATTAACTTACACTACACATAGGATAGGATAGAACTTTATTGGTCCCGTGGGAGGGTTCCCTCTGGGAAATCAAGGTTTTTTTAGGAGAGGATAGTGCAGCATACATTATACTAACATTACTGCACTGTAAAAATCCCGTGTGTACACAATATATGATTGATTTTAAGCTGTAATCACGAATCCTTCGCCAAACAGTTTCATTAAGATAAAATCAGGTCGTTTCTAAATACATTACATCATTAAAAAGCATGTGTTGATTAAAAGCTCATCCTCTAACTGGTCAAACACTCTTTTAACCCACAGTATGTAATATATTGTTAACTATATCACATCACACAGTGGTGTGTGTGTGTGTGTGTGTGTGTGTGTGTGTGTGTGTGTGTGTGTGTGTGTGTGTGTGTTTTCAGGATAGTGTTGCAGGATTACATTTGTATTATCATCTCTGCAGTTCCACCGTTTTTCACTGGTACCTGGTGTCAGATCTAACCCTCTGTATTAAAACGATCACTCTCAAGCATTTGTCCCTCAGTGTACGTGTGTGTTTGTGTACATGTTTGCATGCGAGGAAGGAAAAAGTTGTAAGATGTGCAAATCACGGCGGGAGCTTATTGAACTTTGCTTTAGAGGCTGGAAATGCATTTGAAGCGTAAAGCTGTGCTGCGAGTTCCCGTCCCGGCCCCCCCCTCCCCAGCCCACTTTGATACCCGTTTGATTCCTTTCTTTCTTCTCTTTTAGGAGATAAGCTTGAGAAAGCCACTGGCAGCCACTAGATGAAATGGCTCTTGGCAGAGTTTGATTGAGTTTAGAGGGTGAAAAACAACAGCGTCTCTTATTGAAGTGAGAGGATACGTGCAGTCATGTGATTGTGTTTGACGTCTGGTGTGGTTGAGTTAAAGGCTGGATGCTGGTGCTTTTGAATGTAGGCTGAGAGAGGCTTGCTGCCATTCATCCATATAGGATAGGATTAGAGGTCTTTACATCTGTGAGAATCTTCACACACACACACACACACACACACACACACACACACACACACACACACACACACACACACACACACACACACACACACACAGACTTACTGAGAGACATATTAGCATAATAATTCTCACATCAACAGAGAGCTGGCCTTAATCTCGTCCTGTGTAACCTATCGCCATTAAAGACTGCCGACCGGAACAGCGTGACTGTCTGTTTTATCCCAATATAAGAACCAATTCAGCACTTCAAGTGGTTTCACACACTAAAGCGTCTAAACTCCTCTATTTACCTTCTTCTCACATCAGCTGTGGCTAAGACAATGTCCATTAATGGCGTCTCGAGGACAAAGTGGCCGAAACTAAGGCTGTGGCTGAAATGTATCCCCATCCCCTCATTAGTAGTGCACTAGTATTGCAGTTTTCTAAGTAGTGAAGACACACAGATGAATTCGGACACTTCCTCATCAACAGTGCGTAACAAACACAGTGTCCGAGCCATGTTGAAGCTCTGTTCACACACTTGAACTGAACTCTGAATTAAAGTTAGTAAAGCTCTGTGCTGCTCTCGGAATATTCCTTGATTATACTGTTTACAAACATGAGCCTCCCAACTAAAGTTATGTGGGAAAGCGTCTGAACTTCACAGCGTCCAGTCGTACATTACTATCACTGGTTTAACAGCTATATGAACAAATGTCCTCAGCTCCATTCGTTCCACTGTGTTGCGTAGTATTGAGACTCATTGTGGTCGTTGAGTAGGGATGCATTTCGTCCATAGCCTTAGACTCAGAACAGGATCCATTAAATACGCCTGGATCGGCCTTGATCCTAATACCCAGAATGGGATCAGGACGTCACTAGCGTGGGACTAACATGAACATGCTCGTCGTGGATTGGACGAGGTTGATGTGTCAGCATTTCTTGGGTGTGAGCACACACAAAGCACCTTGCTGCCTTTGTTTTTGGATGATTCGTTTCAGATTCGTTGGAATTGGTTTGTTTCATTAGTGTAATAATTAAAAGGTGACTTAACCACACACAAAGTTTTTCAGCACAGTTAAATTGTTTACATGCCAAAATAAATGACAACAATATAAAAAAAAAATTAAAAGGAGATGAAAAGCTGCTTTTTTGGCTCAACTGTAAAGGATTAAACGACAGCTATTGCAGCTGTCAGGTTAGCAGAGCTGGTGTAAAACTGTAAAACTGTCAATGAGTGATGAACATGAGGAATCTGGGTGTGTGTGTTTGAGATTGTGCGAGGTAGACAGATGCTGGAATATTGCTCTGTTTGTTTCAACGACAAAGCATTTCCCTAAGGAGCTTCAGAGCCTATCTGCCTGCTCTCAGCTCCACACTAATGATACCCCACTCAATACACACACACACACACACACACACACACACACACACACACACACACACACACACACACACACACACACGCAGACAGTCATTATCCCGGCTTTTTAAGAGCTGGTGACTCATCCCACTGACTGCTGGTCTTCCAGCAAAGTGTTCTCTGGTGGGACTCACTGTGAGGGTATGCTATCAAATGCATCTGCACCACCTTTCTGTGGCCGGAGAAGTGGTCATTGTTTTCAGAGCAGCCTCAGCTCTGACCGAGCACAATACAGCATACATATGTAAACAATTTGAACGCTGGGTCCTGGTACACAAACTCTATAGTAGTTTTATAAAGCTCTAAACGGAGGGGATTATGACTTGATTTGAAAGAATTTAAACAGACAGGACTTTTCCACAAATGATGTCCAACTTGAATTGAACTGGGATCAAGATAAGAAATCTGTGTCTGTACCAAAAATGGAACGAGTTTCACTGTCTAAAAAATAAAAAAAAACAAAAATTTAATATGTATATAAATATGCCCAGCATTTGCCCTGACACTCAAAATTAAGCTCAGGTGCATCTTGTTTCCACTGATCATCCTTCAGATGTTTCTGCAGCTTGATTGGAGATGATTTGGAAAGACACACCCCTGTTTATATAAGGTCCTGTAGTAGACAGTGCAGGTCAGAGCACAAACCAAGCCATGAAGTCTAAGGAATTGTCTGCAGAACCCCGAGACACAGATCTGGAGAAGGTTGCAGAATAAATTGTCTGCAGCATTGAAGATCCCAATGCGCACAGTGGCCTCCGTCATCTGTAAACGGGAGAAGATTGTAACCACCAGGACTCTGTGTTAAGATGGCCACCCGGCCAAACGGAGTGATCACGGTAGGAGGGCCTTAGTCAGGGAGGTGACCAAGAACCCAAAATATGTTTGCAAAAAAATGTAAACAAACTTTTCTCACTTTGTCTTTGTGGGGTTTTGTGTGTAGAGGGGAAAAGGAATGTAATTTGTTTTGAAATAAGGCTGTAACGTAACAGAATATGGAAAAAGTGAAACGCTGTGAATACTTTCCGGGTGCACTCTAATTGCACTGCTTACATCATTTCATTTTTGTGTGTCTGGATTGCATCTATAATCTGTGCATATGCACAACAGTCGGAAAACAGAAAATACTCCCCATGAAATACTCTTTTACTCCGAAACCACCCTGAACTATGCAACATTGTGCACATTTACACCTCTTCTATGGTCTGTCCATCATTTATGTAATTCGAAACCTTTTAGCCTGTGATGTATCAGCTGTCACCCAACAAGACACTCCTCACTCACAATCATTAACAAAAGTGTGAAACAGATAAATGATTCAACATGTTTGAATCAATAACAAGCTTTTTTTTTTTTTGCTTTTTGGAGGGAAAAAAATGTCTGTAACAGCACAAACGTGCTGCCGTCTTCTCACGTCCGTTCACTGACGCTGTGCAGCATCCTCTGTCTGACGTATTCTGTTATGTAATCTCGGTTCCACTAAAACCAGTGTAACCTCATACTGGTTCGCCAAAAACACCAAGGTTCTTATAAGCCTGAACAGAACCAGTTTGGTTGCTAGGTTTTCCCAGGTGATTGCTATGGTGTTAGTAAGGAGCAGCCAAGTGGTTGCTGGGTACATAATGTTGCTAGGTGAATCCAATAGTGTTGCTTTGGAGTTGCTTAGTGGTTGCTAGGATGTTGGTAACTGCTTTCCTGGCAGTTGCAATAGTATGTATGTATATAGGTGGTTGCTGTTGTATATCAGGTGGTTACTGAGCCTTTGCTTAGTGATTTCGAGGTAACTGCTATATGTCAGATGGTTGCTAATCTGATGCAAAGTGGTTGTTGTGGCACCCCATGTGGTTGTTTGGGTGTTTCTAGAGCAGCTGTATCATTGCACATAAGAACATAAGAAGGGTGTAAGATGTCACATCTCATTGCTTTAGAAAAACCCGGAATATATTCCAGGAACAGGATTTGGAGCCCCTGCAGTACATTGTGTATCATAAACAGAGCAGGAGAAGAGAGAATACGGTTGAGTTTATGTTTACTGTTGATTCAAAGTGTGCAAGGGTTCGTGTTTATGACAGAGGAATGCATATCGCGTAGCATTTCTGCATTTGTGTGACAGTGAAACCACTTCTGCATGTCTAATAATAAGCAGCCCCCTCAGAGTTCCCGTTAACCGGTTTAATAGCTAACCATCTGCCCTCAATTGCTTTTCAAACCAGGACACAATGAGCGAGGCTAAAAATGGATAATTGGTGTCCTTTGTCTCTTGTAAGATTAGATCTCAGCGAAATGAATGTCCAGTGTCTGGATCTTTCTTTGGGAATTTGGAAATGGGGCAATGAACCCTAAGGCCTGTCCAGTCCAGTGGTCCAAACAGCTAACTCAGCACGGGAGATTTCTCAGGAAGTGGTGTGTGTGTGTGTGTGTGTGTGTGTGTGTGTGTGTGTGTGTGTGTGTGTGTGTGTGTGTGTGTGTGTGTGTGTGTGTGTGTGTGGATGAGGTTCTAACGAGGGGATCCAGACTACAAGTAAAATGAATAAAGAGAAGAGGCTGTCGCTTAGTTGCCGAGGGTTCTCACTGCTATCATGAACTGTAGAGTTAGCTGAGTGCAACATGTAGGAAGCCAGAGGCTGCTGTCACATCAAACCAGCTGACCATATTTTAATAAGCTGAAAAAAGGCAGATAAATATTTAATGCAGGATTACATGAGAAAGATATGTGTGGTCAGCGTTTCTGCAAAGAGGACTGATGTGAAACTTTGAAATCCCTCCATGCGCTTGAATGGACTGTATGTGTGTGAGGATGTGTGTGTGTGTCAGAGGGGATGAGGGTGTTTGGGAAAATTAACTGTAAGCCATGATCATGCTTTAAAGATGATTAAGCACCGGAACACTCTGTCAACTCCACACCAGCAATAAAACAAGAGCTGTTTTATGAAATGTACTGCCTAAAATACTCATTATCAAAGAAATAGTTGCACCCAAAAGGAAGTGTGGGATTGCAATGGTCTTGTGGAGAACGATAAAGTTTCCTAGGATCAATAAATGGTTAAAAACGTACAGAAGTAGTGTCTCTCACTGTGGCGTTGGGTTTAATGCAACATGCCCGATGTTCTGGGATGGAGCTGTAGATGTTCCTAATGGCTCCGGCAATAGTCCATCCCATGCAGTTTGAATATCCTCACTCAGTTCCTGCAGATTCTGCAGTTGGGGTAGAGTGTTGATAACGTCCAGTAGCATCGACGATGTGATGATCTGTGTCTTCAAGGTAAGCTCTTGAGATCGTGGCAGCATGAGAACAAGCATTGTCCTGTTGGAATAGCTCCTTGGTTGGGCCACTGTTTGCAGGACTTCAATAACATCATGTTGGGCAGTCAAAGTGCCTGTAATGGAGATCAAAGGAGATCCGGTATCATCCAAAATGTCACCCCACATCAAGACACCAGGTGTTTTTAATGTGTGATGCATGAAAACAAACCATTGATCATGGTGCTGGCCTTAGTGCCTTCACACAAATTCCTTGGTGAGACTTGTCACTGAAGATGACCCACTGCTATTCTGAGTGACTCCATGACAGTCGAGCATGACACCACTGCGGTTGTGCATTGCAATTGGTTGTTTCCTCATGTCTGCAGTTATGTTTCAGTCGATGAGGGTAGATTCTGGCGTAGGAAGCGATTCTGCTCCAGTCCATGAAATAAGGAGTATCAGTTACTTCCCCCATCTTTTGATATACATGTCCTGCTTTTCTGACTACTCATTTGGAGTGAAACCTCTGGCACATTCTCGAAAAAGCAGATCAGGGCAGAGAATAATGTCATTCCGCAAATTCTGGATGGAGAATAGACATTTCTCCTCAACAATTTTGAAAAGAATTAGCCTGAGGCTCTGTGCTGAGAATGACCCAGTTCCAAACCAGAGACCCACTGAACCACACACTGAAAATGGAAACAGTGACAAGCTGGAGCCTTTATTGTTTCTGAAACAACATGGAATTTTAGTTTCCAATAGAAGCCTTTCACTTTATGCTGAGTTTAGGATGAATATATCTGTATGGTGAGGAATATATTTTTGCCCTGGGCATTTTCACAGAGCAGCTTCACTCTTAATGAGCAAACCCCGAAGAAAGAGCCCCGGCAAGTGGATGTTTCAGGTGTCTAAATGAGATGAAGAATGATGTGCAGGTGTTATACGAGGGAGATGGAGGACTTCACTTCTAATGCTGGCTCTTGAGGGTAGCAGCCGTGATAGGCTTAACAACAGCTGTAGCACTAAAAACTAGCAGCACGTTTTGAAAACATGTTCTAATATTTAAAATAGGACATCAGGGGTTGATTTTCTGTGTTGGAGGTTTTCTCTGATGAGATATTGAGCTATTAACTAGAACTCAGCATTACAATACAGCACTAAATACTGATGAAGGTTCCTCACCTTCTGCAGAAACTCCTTAGTGGATGATGTGCCAGCATGCCAGGGTCTTCAGATGTGGCTTTGGGTCAAATAAAACGAAGCCTGGTGCGATTGCTCTGTTAGTGCCTCCAAACGAGCTCTGGTCTTGGATTGGAGTGTGTATACCACCAATGATTTCATTCTGCAAGGTGTTGTGGAAAAATCATGACCCCTTAGGGCTTATTGGTCCAGAATATTGAAGTTAGATTAAACAACACCTACAGAACCCGTGGTCAGGGTGATTTATGAGCACACTAGCTCTGTGTGGTGTTCTGCTGTGGTTCTGATCAGTGGAACTTACCTACAAGTAAGAGCCCCAGAGTTTACCAGAGTAGTGTCTTTGCAATATATCAATGCTTATATCGATATCAATATTAGGATAGAAACCGAGCAAAGTGTGGGATTCAGATATCCTGAAGGAGAACCGTTCTCATTGAGCAAACTGTCATCCCAGCAGCGGAATGTAAAATTTGGTCCACGAAACTTGAACGTGAAGGATGAGATTAGTGGTTTTGCCAGCGAGCCTAAGAGACTAGGAGATTAATGGCGGGATGGTTATCATACGCTACTGTGTTTACCGTTCATCCCTGGTGAAGGGGGTGGATTAGTAGGCCTATAATGCTAGTCTCGCACTGCAGGAGAGAGATACGCGCTTCATTAACAGTGAAGGGGCTGCGCTTTGATGTTCTCTTACATGTCCTCGAAAATCCCCAAAGTAATTGCCTTTGCATGGCTTATCTGAGGCCTCATCGGGCTATCTCTGTAGCTTCACGAGATTCTCCTCTCATCCGTCCTTTTCTGTCTTCATCCTCCAGCTTGTTTATCGATTGGAGATGGAGATAGACTTGAGGACTTAGGCCAAGCCCGAGCTGGTGGTTAGCTGCAGCTTACGAGCCTGAAAGCTGATTAGACTAAGCGGGGACGGTTTCCCTCTCAGGGTCATTATGATTAGCAGCGTTAAGGAATGAAGTGATCGATGTGCTGTCAGGATACAAGGCCTGTGTTTAGTGGAGCAGGGCTGGTAGAATGGCGTGTTGTGTGGGCACGGTTATTCAGAGTGAACAAGGGACAGAAATGTCCCCGAGGACTGTGTTCTGTCTGTTATTAGGAAACAATGCTGGCCAGTAGGCCCCAGTGAAGACAATGGGACTGACTGGACATGAAAAGCATGGTTTTCTCCCAGCATAGTTAATTAAAAGTGATTGCACTCAAACAACTCCAGTTAAGGAGATTAATGAGCTTCACATGCAGAAAGATGTCTTTAGCTTTTATTATTTTCCCTGTAATTATGCTGAAGAATCATACTATATTCCACAGTAATGGTGCAACAATCTATTGACAACAGCAAACAAGCTTTGAATTGCTTCACAGCGTACTATTGAGCATGCTGTTACCATGGCATGCTTACTCTCTATCTTTACACGCTTATTTTTGCATCTGACATCTGTCACAGATGTGGTCGGCGTGGTAGATGTCATTTGGTGAGAGTGAACGAAAGAGTGAACTGTGTGCCGAACTAAGTGTGGCATCGAATTCATTTGTGATGCTGATGCTGAAATAAAGCATATCCTTGCTGTCTCACTAGAATGTCTTATACGTTATATGTCCAGATGTCTGTAGACAACCTGTCTTTTTAAAGGTTGCACCAAATGCTGACATAGATGTGCAAATGCACACACAGCTTGTCTAGTCACTGTTAAGAAGCCTTGTGAATAGACGTATGTGGAGCAGATGAACATGAACTCCTGTCACATTGCCTTACACCTGGATCAGTATTACAGAGACATTTTTGCACAATGACCCAACATCTTGCACACATACTTTATGCTTTGATTTGTTAAACTGCTAAAATTAGAATTACCGTATTTTCCGGAATATAAGCTGCACCCGCAAAGTAAAAAATAAAAAACAAAAAAAACCTTGAAAATAACATATATACGAAGAAAAAGCTGCACCTCATTATAAGCCGCATGGTTTAAAGCGTGGAAAAAAAGTAGTGGTTTATAGTCTGGAAAATACGGTAAATGAATAATTCCAGACAGCAGTGTATCAGACAGCAGTGTTCACCTCTGAAAAAAACAGAATCCCTTGATTTCTTGGTTCATTAGTTTTATTATTAGTTCTTTAGTGGCCCCAGCTGTGTGAACATCTGTTTAATAATTTTTGTTTTAATATTTCAGTGATGTACATTAGGTACACGCAGCATTTTTTCATTCAAATCATGTCAACAGCTTCAAAGTCAGCAGCTTCAAATCACGTTAATGCTCTGCTAACCTGTAACTATGTTACTACTGCTGCACTATGTTACTTTGGTGACGCAGGCAGGAAAACACTCTTGAGAATTATGTAATGCTGTGTAACTCAAGTCATATTTGGGTGAAATCAGTCCTCATGACCCTTTCACTTTGGATGTCAGTTTTGTATCTCTCAGCTTGTCCAGAAACACATGTGTACAGCTGTGTTTAAGGGGTGGCTCAAAGGTCAAATGATTCTTTAACTGTAGGGGGCACCCAGGAGTAATGAATACTTATGTTCTCACATAGTTCTGAATTTCATTGCTTTAAACTGCAGCATTATTAAATACGGTATATATGACCTGCAAAATACAGACAATCCTGTCTCAATCTTAAAAATCTTAAAATCCCTGTCAATTTTTTTTTTGTCCTTTAGGAAAGATCAGCACCTGCTCTCCTCGGTGAACTGCTGGTACCTGGTTCTGAATCAAACTCGCAGAGAGAGCAGAGATCATGCCACGCTGAACGACATTTACATCAACAACGTGATAGTTCGCCTCGCTCAGATCAGCGAGGATGTCATCCGACTCTTCAAAAAGGTCTGTGCCTTCTCTCTTCCTCTCTTCTCTCTGTCTGACACACACACACACACACACACACACACACACACACACACGCACACACACACAGTGAGGCAGGCATACTGATTCTCAGGGCTGAGGCAATAATAGGCAATAGTAATAGCAGTAATAAATAGAGTTTATGAGATAACTCTTGGTTACAGCACATAAGCAATGCAGATGAGATGTCTTAAATAGACACAGCACTACACAGATAATAAAACTCAGCCCTCAATTCAGAACTCATTCTCCTGAATGACTCAAAGTGCTCTTGGAAAGCGAAAGACTCTGTCAAACTGCTGTAGCCGTGCACTTCAGCCTTTCTGAAGCGATGCTGGAGTGTCGGATTTTCATTTAACTCCTGACAATCAGCTTTTTGAATTGCTGGCTGGTACGAATGTGCATTTACAGGCATGTTTTAACACAATACAGTGGCATCCTCATCTGCATTTAACTTGTGCTCCTTTGTAACGGCTATAATGAAGTGCAGTGCAACAGGGCAGCGTTCGGTATAATGTACTCCCGCAGGGTGCACTCTATATATGTTGGAATTCTGTCAGCACATAGCTTGGATTCTTGAGGTCTAACCCAAACACAGGCCTGCATGTTTACACCTGGCTGTTCTTCCTCTTAAGTGGAGCCCCTCCCTCTTAGTCTCCATTCATACAAGACTGGGGAAATGAAATGAGCCAATGACACGTGACTAAAATGCCCTGGAGAACCGACACTCGCTTGCATCCAGAAAGGCTTTGAGTGGAATGACCTTATATTGCCTTACAAGACAGCGATGGTGCTAGAAAGTATGGCTGAATGTAGGGATGGGCAATAACAGCTTTTCCATTGTGATGGATGCACCAGAGTGGGCTTTTCTACGTATATTATGGAGGTGGTCAGTACTTCGAAAACATGGAACAGCTGCGTATATCATACTAGAGTTGATATGAGCAGTAAACAAGCACGCAAACATGGTCAGATTATCTTTCTATCATTTTTATCACCTGGTTAATTTAATAAAATTCATTGAATCTGGTTCCGTTCAGTCCTGTAACAAAAGTGACATCATGGTGTTAGCTGCGAGTTTATTCCTGTGTTTGTGTGACCTCCTTTAAGGCTACATTCCCATTCAGGTACAAGTGGTCCACAAAGACTGCCATTTAGGAGAATATTTGTGGACACCCCTTGATAGATCTGCTTAGGTGGAATATAAAGCCCCCAGCGTTGAGCTGTGGAGCAGTGCATCTGTATTCTCTGGAATGACGGTGCTCCATCCAGTACTTTTGGGATGGGTTTCGGGTGGTGATCATCCAACCTCCTGACCTCACTACTACTCACTGAATGCAATCAAATCCTCACAGCAACGGTACTCCAACAAAAGTAGGACGAACCCTTTTCCATACATTTGATTTCAACAGAAGCAACGTGAAGGTGTCCCGATACGTTTGTGCAACCAGTGTATCTTAGAGACTAACGATGTATTGCACTGGATTTATTAATACATGACTTTTAATTTCAAGCTCCGGAAGAACCTGTCCTTGAGATCATCCTTCAGCTTAGAGATTACAGTAAATTCCCCTGCCGTGGTTCTCCCTTTTAGTCATAAGTCTTGCCTACATTTTGAGAGATGCTATGCAAAACAGCCATCGCTTGCTGTTTTTGTTTACTGTAATAGTGTTTAACATTTTGTCTTGCCAACAGGCAGTGCATTTTTTGCACCTGAATTTTACAGCGTTAAACACCCACATACAGAGAACTCAAACTCGCTTCTCAGCTGGAGGCCCTGCTGGCCTGGGGCTAAACACCAGCCTCTGTGGATTTGCACCGTATAAAGCATTGCAGGCCTGACAGCTCATGTCTTATGATAATGAGAAGCTTTCCTGTCCTGTAGTTTTTTTTTTGTTTTAACCTTTTCATCAACTCGTCTGCAGCATTTAGCGGCGCACAGCGCTGTTTATCTGTGCCGAAAGCAATCGGGGTATTGATGTCCGTGTTACATCTGCAGAGAAATTGGCTAGTCACTGGTGCTGCTGGTTAAGATGGTTGCAGAATGATTAAAGTGAAGGCAGGAGGGAGAAAAACGAAGTGTGACAGCACTGGGAGCAGCAGTGGTTCTGACAGAGAGTGACTGCATTGTGTCAGCTGCGTTTGCTGTTTCACTAGGTTGCATCAGAGTTATCTACTGAGAGCTACGAGGGCCTGGCTGCTCTGTGATTGAAGTCAAAGCTTGCAAAAAGTGCATTCAGATGGCAGCTACATACAGAATACCAAATCAAAACCACATTCTGATTCAGATCATAGGAAATAGTCATGTGAAAAAACCAGGACACCCCATAAAAATATATTTTTTTTAACCCCCAAAACTAAAAAATACCAATTTTACAGGAAAAGTAACATATTTTGAAGTGTAATTAATATATGGTATTTTTATTGGTCCATTTCTATTGGTCCATTCATCATGAAATTTTGATGTAATGTAGAGAACAACTGCCAAATTCAAATGATCTCAGAAAGTGAAAAAGTTTATTTACCGTATTTTCCGGACTATAAGCTGCATCAGAATATAAGATGCACCCACAAAGTTAAAAAAAAAAAAAAAAAAAACCCTGGAAAATATCATATATAAGAAGAAAAAGCTGCACCTCATTATAAGCCGCAGGGTTTAAAGTGTGGGGGAAAAAAGTAGCGGCGTATAGTCCGGAAAATACGGTATTTAAAATATAAATACATTTTGAAATGTATTTATTATATATATTTTTAATGTAATGAATAGAAATGCAGTTTACTTATGAGTAAAAAGAACTAACATCAACGGAGGGAGTTGTTCCCACTCCTCCATGCAGAAACCTTTCAGCTGTGTGATGTGTGATGCTATTGATTGTTGGATTCACGGGAATGTTGTGGGTCATTGTCATGGTGCATGATCCACGGTTGCTCCAGCTTCAGTTTTTGGTGAATTTTCTTAGAACACCCTTCTCAATTCGTAGTGGATTCCATGATGGAGAACTTGCTAGAGCCTGCAGTAGCATAACAAATAAAATGATATTTTGACATCAGTTTTCCACAGTTGGGATGAGATACCTGTGCTCCAGTGCGGTGTTTGGTTGGTGCCAATCATGTCTTTTGTTCCTGTGCTCAAATAATCCAAGAAAGCAGCTGTATTGAAGTTGTTCTATGGGGTGGTTGGAAGTGTAGGTATGGTTAATATCATTCATTTGCACACAATTGCATGATAAGCTTTGAGCAACACAGCATGTCTTGCATTCCAGTGCCCATGTTTACATCTGCTGCATCTGCTAAACAGGCATCGAGCACTTTAGTCCCTGTTTTACATGTGAAATAAACTGAAATGAAATGAAAAAAGAACAAAAGCATCAGCCGAGAAAAAGACAACTGTGGCTCACATTCGCAGCCATCTCGCTCTGTCTGGTGGCTCCCAGCCAGTGTCCTTTCTTTGCAGATTAAGTGACTGGCTCCTCCCCAGTTCTCCAAGGGAGGAGTGCTCTGCACAGAAACACGACTCTAACAGCAGCTCTGTTTCACAGACATCAATCAATAATTGTTTCATTATTGAAAATTAAAATCTACAAAAAAAAAATCGATTCAGTGTCTTGATATTTGTTTCATGGTGTCATGTTTAGGAGGAACACGGTTGGGAGGCAGAATGCGATTGCGATGGAGCTTAACTCAAACAAACACAAACAGTAAGAACGAATCGGAATTTCATTCTTAGGAAGTGAGAATGAAAATGAACAGTTTTCTCCGAAAGGATGCACTGCTGTGCTGTGTGTACAGAGAGGCAGCAGCTGTGTTGTGAGGCATGGCGGCTTTATCTGCCGCAGCTGAGAATCATGACTGTGTATCTGAGCTCAGTCTGAAAAGCCCTATAGGGTTAAAATTTCACATTTTCTCATGGTTCATGGTTGGACCATCAAGGCTTGCACTGTGACTTTTGCTTTTCTGACAACAATATAAATGTATTTCACATGTTATGTTTTTGCAAAGTAGACCATTCATCGTTTGAGATGATGTCTTTATTAGGGTTATAGGACAGAAAATATATACAGATATTTCCAGTCGGCAGGAGCTCTGACTCCAGATGGTTGAAGACCAACCTCAGCTATAGATGAAGCAATATTAGATCATTCAAATGAAGATCAAGATGTTACTGATTTCAGAAGTGCTCATTTTACAGCACAATGCTTGTCCTTCAGGTGTGTGTGTGTGTGTGTGTGTGTGTGTGTGTGTGTGTGTGTTGACAGGAAGGGATGCATGTATGGGGGTCTCAGGTGTTGTTCAAAACACACATCCCACACAAGTTAGATATATTTAAGCTCTTGTTTCCTTAATGTGGAGGGCTGGGTTTGTAAGTGGAGTGTGTGTGTGTGTGTGTGTGTGTGTGTGTGTGTGTGTGTGTGTGTGTGTGTGTGTGTGTGTGTGCGAGAGACTCACAGTTCCCAAATGTAGTCTTGAGTGCACATTGCCCTGATGCTGCGGGCTTTATTGATCGTTAGGTATTATAGCTCTTTGTGATTTATCAGCATGAAAGGCCATTGGGGAAGCAGAGATAAATCATCCTAGTTCATACCCAGAAATTGTGCCTTAGTGTTTGTTTGTGGGTGTGCAAAAAACACAGCCTCGCTAACACAAACACATTAACACAACCCTTAACATGAGTGCAAACCTCAAACTACACTGTATCCAAAATGACCTGAACACCCCTTGAAATGACTGAATTCAGGAGCGTGAAGATGTACCCGCTGCTGACACATTGGTTCGGTTGAGCTCTGTGGCTCGAAGTACCAAGGCTCACAGGAGTGTCAGCTCACCACGTCTAATACCAAGTGCTATTAACTACCACTGGGCTGCAGAGGTGTGGAACCGTATGTTCTCTGGTCCAGGAGCTCTATCCAATTGAACAGCATGTCACTGTAGTAGGTTCTCTAGCACTAGTAGGTAGTGTAGTAATGTCACCGTTTCATAACGTCGTTGCCTAAAACACATCTGACCAGCTCACAAATTGTAATTGTGTTTTTAGGATGTTGTTCATTGCTGGTGCCAGTAGGGGTGCTAGTAATTTCAGTAGTACTGGCAGATTTAGCATCATTTTCCAGCAGCATGTTTACTAACTAGTATTGTGGGTTTTACTGTTTTCATTAAGTCTGATCCCGAATTTCTAAGTCATTTACATGCGCTGATAGCATTTCATACGAGAAAATGTCTTTGTACGAAGCCGTCGCAGATTTAATTATTAATTATGATATAATTATTATTATGAGCATTGATCTTTGTAGTTGGAATTAAATCACAGACAGATGGTTACCTGCGAAACAGATGCAAGTTTTTACATCTTCTACGAAATACGTATCTCAATGTATCGATTTTATTGACATATTGCCCAGCCCCAGTTAATAGACTTGGGATTTTGCATTGCGTGTTGCAAATGGTTCACATTGCTTCACACTATATGGACAAAAATATCGGGACACCTAATAGTTCATTGTTTCTTCTGAAACCAGGGTATTAAAAAGATCTAAAATCTACTAGATTTTGGGGCATTGCTGTGAGGATTTGATTGCATTAAGCATCCAGAACCTTACTGAGGTCAGGATTTTGGATGATCACCACCCCACCTGCAACAACATCATTTCAGAGAACATAGTTCCACTACACCACAGCTCAGTGCTGGGGGGGGGTGCTTTATACCCATCTACCCATCCACACATCCACACAGGCATTAGGTGCCAGAGAGTCCTATTCTATTGGCAGTGTTTCTTTACAGGGATTACACAAGCTGTGTGTGTACATTTGCACGTCTTTGTCAGCAACGTGTGCAACTTCATGTAGCTGAATGCGTTCATTGGAAGGGGTGTTCACAAACATTTGGACTTACAGTGTTGTTTGCTCCAGCAGTGAAATGAATCATTCTGTCTGCAAGGCTGTAGGAACATTTTCACCTTTGCCTCTCTGGGGATGTGTTTGTGTTTCCACTGAAAATGTGAAACACTGTTTTTAAGGTGTCTTTCACTTGCAGGAAAACCATCGCACTAAAAAAAAACTGCTAAGAAGACCCCTGTAGTTCTCATCTTTTTATAGGTGTCATGGAGTGTCACCAACCCCTCTGTTAAATCTAGCATATTGTCCCACTTTCTGTTCACACCAAACAGGGTGTAGCGAGGATGCACTGCAGTCGGAATCATGCGCCACTGCCAATATTTAAACCCTGTATCAGGATTACAGAAAGGCACGATCAGTATTTATTGTATTTATTGTGCTTTGAAGACGACTTCAACTTGAAATATCAGCTATAAATGAAACATCTGTCTAATGCAGATGTCAGTCCTGATATGATTACAATATTATCATCCATCCTTAAGGTGTGGGTTTGCTACTGTTTAGGGGTGGAAGTCATGATATTTAAGGACACTTTCACGATACACAATATTTAGCGTGGTATTTTGATATGTCTGCAGCACTTTATATAATAAAACTGTAATGAAATGTGCTGCTGTTTTTTTTTTTTTATTGTGCACAATATCAATGTTTGTATCACGATAACAAAATTGATCACAATTTCAATACAAATATCTTCGTATTGCCCACCTCTATACTGTTCCTGCGCTTTCATTATTCTATAGTTCTTAAAGGAGGGCAGTGTGGTGGAATGTTACTGTGATAAATGACTTGAAAAGCTTTCCGGAGCATATAGTGGGTGTAATAGTAGTGTGATTAATTCATCCAAATTCTCAATCCTAAGACACACACACACACACACACACACACACACACGCACACACAGTATAACTTATATAAGTCACAGGCATCTGAGAAAATGATGTATGAATTTACGTATGTGGACAGTAAGTGTTTATTTCTTTCACATTCAGATAAACAACACAAGGCACTGAATCATTTCCAAAGTGCTTTGTGAGGAAGCCCAGTGTTTACATTCAGTACCTAGTTTATCTCCTCAGCCAAATGAGCTGCTGGTGGAACTGAACAAATCCACACCCTTATTCGTCAACTCTTTCTGCTGCAGCTCTTTAATGCTGTCCCTCTTAACGTTTGCCTCAAGACCCACATGGTCAATGTGTCACTGTGGTGAGGATTTCTGAAGATCTGAGAGATTTGGGTACATGTGTTCTCTGACACTTTGGCACTAGATGTTCCGCTTTCTGAGGCCCCATCCACATGTATCTGGATAGTTTTGAAAACAGGTCGTTTAAATCAGCCCCAGCAGCGTTTCTGAAAATCTCTCCGTCCGTTTGGGAAAATAAAAACTATTTCAGAATGCTCGTGTGATCACGGGGCACTACTATCTCAAAGTTTGATGCGAGCATTATGGGCAAAACAGACCTAAATTCAGATTTCTCACACAGGCTCACAAAAACAAAGGCTTACCATTGAAAAACACACAGGGTTTGGACAATGAAACTGAAACACCTGTCATTTTAATGTGGGAGGTTTCATGGCTAAATTGGAGCAGCCTGGTGGCCAATCTTCATTATTTGGACATTGCACCAGTAAGAGCAGAGTGTGAAGGTTCAATTAGCAGGTAAGAGCACAGTTTTGCTCAAAATATTGCAATGAGCACAACATTATGGGGGACATACCAGAGTTCAAAAGAGGACAAACTGTTGGTGCACGTCTTTCTGGCGCATCTGTGACCAAGACAGCAAGTCTTTGTGATGTGTGAAGAGCCACGGTATCCAGGGTTATGTCAGCACCACCAAGAAGGACCAACCACATCCACCAGGATTAACTGTGGACGCAAGAGGAAGCTGTCTGAAAGGGATGTTGGGGTGCTAACCCGGATTGGTATCCTAAAAATGTCATTCCCAAGACAAAGTTACACTGTATTGTCCGCAAAAGGAGGCCCTAGTACACCAGCATTAGTACACAACATCTAGCGTACGTTTCAATTTTAACATATTGAGGTTTAGTGTTTTTAATATATTGAAATATCTGAATATTTGATCGTCATTTGAAGAGATGGCCGTACCGAAGCACCTAGAAATGGAAGAAATATCTTTATAGAATTAATAGAAATGCTGTTTGGTTGTGAAGGACAAATCTTCCCCACATGCACACGGGCTACTCCCTCCTGGAAACACCCGTCCACCTGCAGGACTGCATCGAACGCTAGGGGTGGAGTTCACCCGGGACAGAAGACAGACCGCAAATCCAAATCTGTGCATGAAGACATACATTCACACTAGGCCCACCCACACCAAAACGCCATGTTCACATGGACGGCAGACCAGAACGTAGAGAAAGGGCTACGTTTTTCAAACTGTCTGGATACATGTGGACAAGGGCCCCAAATACATCAGACCATCTGAGCTAAATTTAGGTGAAACTAAAGACCTAGATGATCCAGCACCCTGCCCTCAGTTTGTGGTCGCTCTTGAGAATTGGAAATGGAAGGCTCGCATGATGAAAGCGAGAATGCTCAAATATTGGATCATTTATTTTAATCGCTTCCTTCAGTCATTTCTCTCTCCGTCTCTCCGGCTGGTCGTTGTCATGGTGTGCGAGCGAGGCTTGGCAAAGTATAATGAAAAGACGTGAAAAGACATTTGCTCTGCTGCTCAACGTAGAGCTGCAGTAATCACAGGACTGCACAGAACATCGAACTGCAAACCACAGACATGCCGAGAGTGTTTCTCGAACAAAGTGCAGCTTGAATCCATCTACTGAGGGGACACACTCGTCCTCACCAGGGCTACGTTCCTGTATTTCTCTCTCTTCTCTTCCTCCGTATTTACTTTTCATCCTTTCCTCCTGTTGTGCTCCCGTATCACATGGGAAACTGTGATTATCCCCATGAAATGAACTGGCTTTGCCACCATTATTAGCAACACGTACAGCCGCACACACCCTCTAACTGAAGCTCGGTCTTTCGCATTGCTGCAGAGAAAAATTGTCCCACTCTTTTTTTTTTTTTTCCTGATTTGCTTGAATTGAGACACTTGGGGGGGGGTGTGCGTTCGAGCATGAACCGAGTTTCTACTAGAACATCAGTGAGCTTCAAGTCAGAACTTTCTCACACTGATCACACTGCCTTTTTAATGTAACCTATAGACAGCATTTGTCTGAACAGCTCGCCCTCCCAAACTGAAGCACATGGACAAGTTTTACCTCCCTGACCTCTGCCGTCCATTTCCTCTTCTTCTCCGCGCACTTTTTTTTTGAGGAATGCTGAGCTGGCTCGAAAGGCTGTGTTCACACAGCAGGTAAAAATCCAGCCATCCAGGCCAACTTGGCCTTCGTCATAAATGCACATGAAGAAAATGGGAAAATGGACTCCAGCGGTGAGGAGGCTGAGGAGGTTATTGAGCTAACAGACCTGGTAAATATTTCAGGAGACCTCTCTTTTAAAAAATAGAGCAACCACTCAGTGTTCGTAATGAAGTGGCCGAATATGGTTGGAGGAGGACGTGGCTACGGCGCCGTAGGAAAACCAAAAACGTAAAAGAAAAAAGAAAAAGAAAAATCAAGAATGAAATGAAAATGTGGGAAGTGCTCCAGTGCTCCAAGAATGAAATGAAAATGTGGAGCTCTCACTCCAGCTCCATGAGCGCTCCTGTACCACTGGCAAAAATTTAAGTAAACTTCCAGGACTTCCTGCACAAGCATGCGAGTTTGGGAGCATTGTTCAGACTCTTCAGGCGAATGTCAGCCACAGGTCACATTAAAAAGGCTGCTGTGTGAATGTGAGCTTAAGAATCTTCATTTTGCTTCTTTTACTAATGGAACAGTTTCTTCTCCACAGTTCACAGAACATGAGAGATGAATTTTTATCTTCCTCATGGTTTGCATGGTCTCCTTTGAGGAACTCTGCCTTGGATACCGTTTTTCGTCGTCTTTTTTTAATGACCAACACTGACCTGATCTTTCTCCTTTCTTCTTATTTGGGACCCAATTCCATTTTATTGCTTCTCATTTTTATTTTTTTTTCAGAACTTTTTCCTAATTCTTTCATTTTTGCATGCATTTCTAATCATAAACAAACATGTTGATCTAAATCTGAATGAGTCTGTAGGAATGATGAACTACATTGACCCCAGACCCTCTGTTGACATGTTTTTTCTTCTGTTTCCAGAGTAAAGAAATTGGCATTCAGATGCACGAAGAGTTGGTGAAAGTGACGAATGAGCTGTACACTGTGAGTAGACACTCTCTCCCTCCCCTCCATTCTGATCTTTTCTTTTTGAATGGAGCTCACCTACTGGGTCCTTCACCATGGCAACGCAGCTTTTAGCTGGCTTTTTTATTCTCAGCCAGAGTTGCGTGAGGAAGAAAAGCAGGGCTTCACATGACCTGCTGTTGAAGGCGTGGACGCCGTGTGTGGTGTGGTTGCCGTGACGGCGATGACGAAGATGGCATTTATAATAATGATGGACATATTTGATGATGAAAGAGAGCCTTTCTGCCGTCGTCCCTGCTTAAATCACTTCCACGTTTGTGCCTCTCTGAACTACAAGCTGGAGTGCAGTTTAGTGCTGCTGCCGAAAATCCTTCGGTGGTTTTTCCCTCTTACTGCTTTCCTCCCTCCATCCCTCCTTCCCTTCGTCTTTCAGCTTAATCACACAATGACGCTGTAACACTTTCTCTCTCTCTGGATGAGTTCCTTTGCTGTATCAGGGCTTCTGTTTCTCCTGGGGAGGGAGGGAGGGAGAGAGAGAGAGAGAGAGAGAGAGAGAGAGAGAGAGAGGGGGAGTAGACTGGCATTACTCACTCGACCAGCGTCTGCAGTGACAGTGTATCTGAGTTCAATCTCTGTCCAGTTCAATGCCCTTCCTCTGTGGACGACAGCAGCTGCCTTGTTAGCAGCTGTGAGCAGGTGGACGGTTTTTTTTAATTGAATGGGTCAGAAAACAGGGCAATACGGTGGAATGAACAGTCATGTGACAAAATTAGGACGCCCCATCAAAACCTTTGTCTTTTTAAACATATTGTAATATATGAACAGTTCATCTCGAATTCACGATTGTATGTATTTTAAGAAATGTATTTAAAAAATGATTCGTCAAATGTAAATATTAGAAAGCCGGCTTTCTTGTGGGCAAAAATGTAGGATAACCCCACATTTATCACTGCTTAAAATGCCTGAAATTAGAATCAGGTGCAGCACATCAGCTGCAAGTGATTAGAACATGGTTAGAGAGGACTTTGGAGGAGTCTGTATTGTTTAAACCTCAGACATTTGTTTGGTTTGCACTTGATTGTTAAAACGGGTTTCAAATCCCAAGAACTCTCTGTGGCCTCCAGGACAAAGGTGGTCGATGCATGTGAGTCTCAGAAGGCACTTAAAGCCTGCGTCGACTCATTTCCCAGATTCTGTTTGAACTATTACGTATAGTTTTTTATGAATTCACTGCGAACCGGCAGAATAAAAACAATGGTCTTTTCTGTGGAGAGATTTTTTTTCTGCTGCGTGTGTTGGATTTCATTTGGGTGGAATAACATTGGGCTCCATTGACATCAGAACGACCAACGAATCAAAGTTAGCTTGATCAGAAGGCTCCGGGTCATAGCGTTGTCACCTACCTCGATACGACTAGTTCATCTGACCCTCTTACTCCATCACACGACACCCCTTAAGACAGCAGTAGCTGGGTTTATCAATGTAGGTTTGCCAGGGCAAGACTAATGATTCATCTGTCCAAAGCACAATGTATTTCACAGTATGTAGCAACTTAAAAGCAGTGTATTTTGGCATTTTGTCCATGTTGTGCAACACTAATCGTAATATTTAATGTGTTGTGGGGCAGCCGTGGCCTGGTGGTTAAGGAACCAGGTAAAGGAACCAGCCTTGTGACTCAAATTCCTGATCTGGCAGGGCATGACTGAAGTGCCTTTGAGCAAGGCACTTAACTCCCCAGATGCTCCTTACTTTTGTAAGTCGCTAAATGCAGTAAGTGCCGTGAATAGGGCTGCCCACTGCTCCGGGCACGTGTGCTCACTGCCCCCTAGCGTGTGAATTCACTAGTGTGTGTATGTGTGATCACCACTGTGAGTGGATGGGTTGAATGCAGAGGACAAATTCCCCTTTGTGCAGCAGAGTGAGTCCAAGTGCACTTTAACATACCTACTTAATTCCTCCTTTCCACAAACCCTTGACTGGGGTGATTATATCTCCTCTTTATTATAGTTTCCTTTTAAGATCTCAGTTTTTCCTGCTTAAAGCCGAAAACCTGCGTTACTTCCAGCAGTATTATCAGCCCTGTGAGGGAGCTATCATTGGGTGGTGTTTTGGCCTGATATGCTTCAAAGAATATAAGTAAAGGCTTAAAAATGGAAGGACGTTTCTACTACAATATGCATTACTACACAATGTGCGGTGAGCATGGCCCTCTCCCCAACACACCGTTTCGCTGCCTGCTCTAGTCACTTCTACACAGTGTAAAGTAGTGAATGTATTCTGCTGAGCGTAGACAGAAAGGAAGTGCATTACAAATGCTCTTCCTGTCCTTGAATCCCAAACAAGCTTTCTAGCAGCTCCGAGCGCTTTATGAATGAAACGACTATGTTTGCTTCCCGTCTAAAACAGTAGGTGCCACACACACAACTGCGGCGCCTACACGCTGGTGTGCATTTCAAGGTCACTGTCATAGAGGATAATACATTAAGGAAGAGATATGGGAGAAGACTTTGATCCCTTTAACACTTTAACCCCTATTCCAGGATGCAGATATAGTTTGGGCGTTTGAGAATTATTGCACCATCTGAGACTGTCCTTCAATTCACGTAGGACATCAGATTCGATGCTAATTGATTGCTCAGTTACTAATAATAGACGTGTCCACATCTAATAAAACCTGCTCATGATTTAATTTAGCAATTAGTTCACAATTGGAATGATTTTCTTATACATGATACTGTTTATTATTATTAAAGACAAAACCCACACTTGTAGGGTCTCATTAACGTATGTTTGCCTGTTGCAAATTCAATGGTTGATGTTAGAAATTGCATTTACAGCTATGAGATCACTCCACATGATCAGTTTCTGGATTTAGTCCTAGATTAAAGCAAAGAAATCCAGTTAATATTTACGGCATTTAGCAGACGCCCTTTTCCAGAGCCACTTACAGAAGTGCTTTGCTGTTCACTCAGAATATCCTTAGCTAGTAGACGAGGCTAGAATCTAGAGGTTCCTCGCGCTTAGATCCTATTGAACACAAATGTCTTCATGGAGTTAAATCCTCCTGAAACACATGAGTCTTGGAGACAGTGAGGGACTCCTGTTCGGACCCCCGGGGGAAGTTCGTTCCACCATTTTGGTGGTGCGTTTTGAAGGATGGTGGGTCAAGCCGTGCTGTACTTGAAGCTCAAAGGGCTCTTGGTACAGCTCGAGTTTTGACCACTGCCATCATGTATGGAGGGGTGGTCCGTTCATATTTAAACTATACTAATGGTTTAACATGGAGCGAACTCAGAAATCCATATTTGGTGATGAATCAACCAGGCCTTTCATGTCTTGGTATGATCTCCATCAGTCTTTCAAACTGCCGTTGGGTGATTTATGCCGTTCTTGGTGCAGAAATTACAGTCGCACAGGTTTTTGTGTTGGAATGACTGGAATGAAATCGCAGCCATACATAAGGTGGCTTATAAAGCTGTACATATTTTATTTTTTGTGTATTTAGGCCCAATTATTTCCACACAGCCACGTAGCACACGTAGGGTCCAGGCTGTTCAAGTGTGAGGAACTTCCATTCTTTGGAAACAGATAGAGTAAGGTAGTGGAAAACACTACTTCTCCACACACAGGAGACCTTCTTTAAATAGTAACAATAATAAAAAAAAACTTTAATATGCATAATAATATGCTGGGCACATTCTCACTGACATTGATGTGCAAATGCACACGCAGCTCCTCTAGTCCCTGTAGAGAAGTACTGCCGATATCCTATCTCTCGAGAAGATCAACAGCTGTGGCCTGGAGTTAAGAGAAGCAGGCTTGTGACCAGAAGGTCACTGGTTCAAGATTCCGAACCAGTGCAACTGACAGCTTGCAGCTGAATAAGGCTGTCCACTGCTCTGGGCAGGTGTGCTCACTGTTTCATTATGCATGAATGGGCAGTGTGACAGACTACAGTCATATCCGTCATCATGTTTCATTGTTCCAGCCTGTTGTTCCAGTCTTTGTCAGGCATAACTCAATATTTAAACCCAAAAGTCAAATAAATCAATTATTGATCAATGATGAGAAAAGCCCTTTCTTGCAGGCTTACGCGTCGATCAGTTGGCTGGTTGAGTTATATGTTGGGAATAAGGAATGAGACACGAGAGTGCTGAGAGAGACTGCAGTCCCTCTGCTGCAGCACAGCCAATTAGCCCGCTTGCTTGATATGGCTGCACAGACGAGACAGAAGAACAGCAGTGTTTCCAGAGCTGCAGGGAAAAATCGACTTCTTCACCCCTGTTCAGTTTAAAGGGTTAAACATTCAGGAACGTTCAGGAACGTTCAGGAACACGCGTTTATCTGTTCAGTATTGGGATAATATTTTAACCCCTTGCAGTTTAGTTCATTGTTTTGTTTTAAAACAGATATATTGGTAAGTGTATATTGATGAAGGATGAATATTAAAACTCTTGGAGGTACAGGTTGATGTACAGGAGCTTTGCCTCATAGGTCAGCGTTTTCACCCGTTTGTAGCATGAAATCGGAGAAATATGGAGAAAAGTATGTAGGTTACTGTAATCTTGGGGTGTTCTCCTTTGAAGGTGTTGTCCAGTTTTCAGAGTCAAACAGCTTGAAGCTATCATCAGACTACAGACCCTGAACCTCCTCAGCATGCCTGTAAATGAGATTCTACTGCTGGAGGGCTTTTAGCCATGCCTGCCCACCAAGCCCACCAACTTTCTTCTTCTTCTTCTTCTTCTTCTTCTTCTTCTTCTTCTTCTTCTTACATCGTCATTTATTTCACTTTCTTCCTTTCTGTCTGTCTGTCTGTCTGTCTATCTTCCTTTTCTTACCAGAGAAATGGTTTGATGGTTGACAGCTTAGGGTGGAGTGGAATGGTAACCTAGTTTCTCTCCCACGCTGGAGTGTGTGTGTAGTTCACAAGGCTGCTGTGAACCCCTCCAACTAGGGCACAGCGTTATGTTTTCCTGTCGTATTATATTTATTCATGATTTGCGGCTGCCTGCACATCAAAAGATGAATGTGATTATGAGAGTTTGCCTTTTATTCCTGTTGGTAAAATTCAGGCGTTTTTTTTTTTTTGTTTTTTTTTTTTGCACAGGCCTGCAGATCTGTGTTCCAGAAACCAGCACACCATAAAAGATCCAGCTGTTAGCTTTCATAAAAATTGCGCAGCACCGGCCATTAAACTGCACCATAAAGAGAAATTTAGATGCATCTCATAAGACCTTCTAGATGTTACAAAATCTTGCTGTGTGATCCACACCAGTTAATAGTGAGCTTCACATTAGTGTGAAAGCAAGTCTTATTCCCGCTTTAGTCATGATGCGTCCGAATCGCCATTTAGCTTTAGACTGACCTCTGGATCCTGCTTGTAACGCAGGCTACAGCTGGCACACAGCCTTGCATGACAGTCAGCAGTGTCAAGGGAGCAGTCTGCAGCAGTGAGCTTTAATAGGCTCCTCACATCTGTGTGCTTTTACTAGACTGAAGTAAAGGCCTGGTGAGCAGTACCTACGCTAACACCCAGCTCATCTTCTTCCCTAATGAGCTGCAGGAAGCAGCCTTTTCCAGCAGGCGATGAGAGCCCGGATGCATCAGACTGCTTTAATGACTGGGATTTTCAGAGCTTGTTTAAAGAGGCACATTAGTGTTTGTGTGTCACATAAAACATATTAGACTGTACAGTTAAGCCCGGAGATGAGTGGGTTTGGTTTTACTCCGCCACATGTGAACGGCCTCAATCATCAAATATGTCTTTGAAACCAGAGACGGTCACAAGTAGCAAAATACAAAGTCCAAGTCAAGTCTTAATCAGTGTCCACAAAGTGCAAAATATACAGACATGCACACATATACAGGGGTTGGGAAATGAAACTGAAACACCTGGTTTTAGACCACAATCATTGATTAGTATGGTAAACTAGGGCCTCCTTTTGTGGCCAATACAGCGTCAATCCGTCTTGTGAATGTCATTTTTTGGATACAATCCGGCTTATCACCCCAACATCCCTTTCAGACAGCGTCCTCTTGCGTCCACAGTTAATCCTGTTGGATGTGGTTGGTCCTTCTTGGTGGTGCTGACGTTACCCTGGATACCGTGGCTCTTGCTACATCACAAAGACTTGCTGTCTTGGTCACAGATGCGCCAGCAAGACGTGCACCAACAATTTGTCCTCTTTTGAACTCTGGTATGTCCCCCATAATGTTGTGTGCATTGCAATATTTTGATCAAAACTGTGCTCTTACCTGCTAATTGAACCTTCACACTCTGCTCTTACTGGTGCAATGTGAAGATTAATGAAGATTGGCCACCAGGCTGCTCCAATTTAGCCATGAAACCATTTCAGTTTCATTGTCCAACCCCTGTATGTTGGAGTAATTGTCTTTAGTGTCCAGGCAGATTTTGACGCATTGCTGCAAGTATATACACTGGCATTAGGCGTGGTGCCAATAAGGTTATGTTTATCTGCTCCAGATAGTCCTATTCTATTGGTAGTACTTCACTACAGGGCTAGAAAAACTGTGTCAACTTAAAGTAGCTGAATGCATTAATTAGAAGCTGGTTTTGGTGCAGATGTGGTGCCGCTCCCTGATTTCACGCTTGTGCAAGTCGTTGCAAGTGGAATGTTGTGATGAGTCGCAAAAATTGCCTACTCTACACACAATCAAACACAAAGGGATTGGCTACACTGACACAGAGAAGGTGGAGACGCTCTTTGAAATGCTGCATTATCTATAATAGTGACCACTGAGTCAGCTTGAGCAGACTGTCTGCCAAAGTCTCAAAGATTCGTTTCGTCAGTGCATTCGTTATTTGAATTGGTTCTTCCCGCACGAGCACCGATACCATGTAGGTCAATATCACGAGGCTTTATGCAGAGAGATGAAATGAACCATGGCTTGTTTCAACTCGTTCCAAACCCTGAAGTGCACCATGACTTGTAGGACGAGATCAAAAATATGTGTATTTATAGGCCTAATGTGTCTTCTCTCAGCATTGCTGTTTCTGTGAATGTCCTGACCTCAGAACACGTTCCACTCTTGGTCCTGCAAGTTCCAAACTCCTATACATACTCAATGAATGACCTGCTCGTGGGGTTCGGATGGAATGCTGATCACCACCATCTTTACCCGGGCCCTGTGTGAGCCCTTCAGCAAGGAAGTTACTCAAGACATGGGCTTCATTTAAAGGCAAACAGTGTCTGACTGCAGAGCTTCATCTTCCCCGCAGGGAGGGGATAAGTCTCAATTCAGCCTGAATTGAGTGGTCTGATCCTTTTGTTTTTACTGTCTAAATAGACAGATTTTTACCGTGAAGTTCTTGCAGGATTGCAGTCTCATCTTCTAGAAGGTTTGGTTTGCCACTGTTTTAAAGCAGGTGAAGGCACTGGGCATATCTACACTCAATTTACAACCTGTATCAACTGACTTGAGACATTTTATTTCCATCTTACTTTTGTTTTTTTGTCAAAAATCACAAAAATGTGACAATTTCCTTGAATACACAACACTGCATACACAACATTTGGCAAATCAAAGCTTCATGGTGGTGGAAGACCAAGTGCTGGGGTTTACCGGGAGATATCTGGAACCACGCTGTTTGTTCTTTAAGCTAACTCAAAAGATATCAACAAGGTCACGCCACATTATTAAGACCACCTCCTTAGTTCTAGGATTTGTGCACGTCTTACCATACAGGAGCACTTCGTAGTTCTATAATTGCATCCTGTGGTCCATCTGTTTCTCTGCATACTTTGTTAACCTCCTTTGACCCTGTTCTTCAATGGTCGGGACCCCACAGAGCAGGTATTATTTGGGCGGTGGGTCATTCTCAGCACTGCAGTGACACGGACCTTGTGGTGGTGTGTGTTCTGCTGGAATGAGTGGGTCAGACACAGCAGTGCTGCTGGAGTTTTTAAAACCCCCTGAGAGCAGCCCACCTTCCAGAAACTTCTAGCCAACAGCGTCCATGCTGTCTTATGAGCACTGATGAAGGACTAGAGGATGACCAGCACAAACTGTGCAGACAGATGAGCTTCTGTCTCTGAATTGGACAGCGTTTAAACACTCCAGCAGCACTGCTGTGTCTGATCCACTCATATCAGCGCAACACACACACGTGTCACTGCAGTGCTGAGAATGACCCACCACCCACATAATGACTGCTCTGTGGTGGTCCTGTGAGTTCCTGACCAAAACTATGCAGAGAAACAGATGGTACTTTAAGTGGAGGTTATTAAAATGTGGAGAAACAAGTCAGTGAGACATTTTTGTAACTTTGTACTGTATTTAAGTTTACTTGCATCTCTTCTCGTGTGCTTTTGGGGATTTTCTTTACACTTCTTGTCCAGATAAGTGGTTTTACAGAAGGCGTTTGGGTGCCTAAAAGGGACAAGATGATACAGTTCTTTATACGATATATGATAAAAATGAATAAATGATGGATTTTCTGTGCTGGTTATGATGAGATATGAATGAGAAATAGCCTGATGTAGAATTCCACCATGCTTCTGTTATCTCTAGCATTAAGAGGCAGGAGGAACGTCTTTGTTGAACGTGGAATCAGTGCACTGATCTCTCCCCCAGAGAAGGGGCTCTGGATTGGATTCAAGAACAGCAATGAAGAAGGAGGGAGAGTGTGTGCACATATGTTGATGAATCTCTGAGCAAATTGACTCCGTTGTTCATTCATCATCGTCACCCTTGAAAACCCCTCTCTTTGTCCTGGGGGTGACAGCTGTGCCTCCAAATTGTTCTCCTGTACAGCCACACATCAAATGTCCTAACCACCGAAGAGATTATGAGTGTATTTAGCAGTGAAGTGAAACTTCTTTGCTAGGGCTTTTGGTTAAGAGTTTGTGTAATATGTCTTTAAATATGTTTGGGCCGATATGATTGCTTATTTATTATAAATAATAAATTCATTTAAATGTTTTGAAGTCCTGTTAAAGGCATCATAGTATCTTAATGTGATCTACTGTATTTAGCACATTGTCAAAACATTTCTACCAGCATGTTCTGGGCTTCAAAAATAAATCCAACCTCAACTGACTTTGTCCCCATGCTGCCTCCTTTCTGCCCCCTGTAGGTGATGAAGACATATCACATGTATCACACCGAGAGCATCAGCGCTGAGAGCAAACTGAAGGATGCTGAGAAACAGGAAGAGAAGCAGTTCAGCAAGTCCGGAGACCTGAACGTCAACCTGCTCCGGCATGAAGAGCGAGCGCAGCGCCGCAGCTCTGTGCGAAAGATCGAGAAGATGAAGGAGAAGGTGAATTTATGAGCCACGTGCTGTTTGTTTATGCCTTATTCACGTGTAGTACACTGTTATATAGTGTGTCTGAATATGTGGGGAACACTGTACCGCCTACGATCCCACAGCGCTCTGGAATAGGTAGCGTACAGGTACCCTAGTTGACACAAAATACCAGGGAAGCATTGTTGTATGCAGCTGGATATGACAGCTGTCCAAACCTGTGCAGTTAGTGAACAAAACCATTTCTTTTGAATTATTGATTTTGTTCCCCGTTGTGTGGAATGGAAAGCTGTATTTACCGTGGCGTAGTTGAATAATGAGAGTTTGGTACACCGGCATGGCATATCCATCCATCCATCCATCCATCCATCCATCCATCCATTTTCTGAACCGCTTATTCCTGAATAGGGTCACGGGTGAGCTGCTGCCCAGCCGGCAACTCTGAGCGCAAGGGTGGGAACCCTAACCCTAGACAGGACACACACACACACATCCACACACTAAGGGCCACTTTAGCGTCACCAGTTCACCTACAATGCATGTCTTTGGACTGTGGGGGAAACCCGAGCAGCCGAAGGAAACCCACACGAACACGGGGAGAACATGCAAACTCCACACAGAAACTTCCCAGGTTGCCCCACCCGGGGATGGAACCCAGGTCCAACAGCGCTCTCCACTGCACCAGCACTATGCACTGCATGGCATATCGTGAACCTCAAATACTGTTCTCTCTTCGTGGACGAGGAAATCTGGCCTAATCAAAACGGAGAACGTAGAACAAACCAAATCCAACAACCCCACGCAGAACTCAGGTGTAACAAACAGAAACTTCACACCCAAACACACAGACTGTAAATCAGCTCTAACCAGATCTGGAATTTGCCACAGGTGAGGCTGATTTCACTCAGGTAAGGGGCGGAGGCCTGTTTAATGCCACTTGGAACCACCTGAGGGAGCCATTATAGTCAGGTTGCTACATGAACCGGGCTTCATCTCAACCACAGCTTTACATCTCCCATTGTTCACAGAAGGGGAGCTCAAATACCACGTTACCATCTCAATACTACAAAAATAATCACAATGTTCTTGGCGCCGTGCTACAAACAAAGCTATGCAATGCAATTTCGGTATGAGTGCCATAAACCAGCCAATCAGAGCCTTTTATTTTTTGTAAGCCCTCCGTGTCCCTGCTGGACTGAGAATTGCCCACCAACCCAACAGTGTCCTGTGGGCAGCCTCCTGTGAGCACTGATGAAGGACAAGAGGATAACACACACAAACTGTGCAGAAACAGATGAGCTTCTGTCTGTGATTTTAAATCTACAAGGTGGAGGAAACTCGGACATTGAGTGGACAGCAGCACTGCTGGGTCTGATCTCACTCACATAGTACCTGCTCTGTGCTGGACCTTCGGGGTCTTGATCATTGAACAATAGGGTGATGACAAAGTATGCAGAGACACAGATGGACTACAGTCTGTAATTACTACAACGTGCTCCCGTAGGATAAGAGGAGCTGATGATATGGACAATGAGAGTAGAAACAAGGAAGTGTTCATAATGTTATGGCCCATCGGGGTGTTTCTTTGGAACTGGAACTGTCCATTGTATTAAATGCAGCTCTTTTTCCACTGTGGACGGTGAAGCACAAAGCTAGTGTTGCTTTTTGATTGATACGTCTGTGTCTCAGGAATGCACTAGGAGTCTCACAGTCGCATTTGTTCCACGTCTGTTTTACAGTGACTCCCCAGGACAGGCGTTTGTCATCTTGTTAATCCTTCCTTCCACAGTGTTTATGGCTGCTCCACACGGTGACATATTGAAGCCATTCCTTTAGCAGTGTGTGTCTGACCTGCATCCACCACCTCTGATAACTGCTGTCTTCTCGCCAGGCCTTGAGGGTCTCGGCCAGCGCGGCTCGATTAGGCCGCATAAAAGGGCTCATAACTCTGAGAGTGTGGAGTGTGGTGCATGTGGACGGCAGTGGACTTCCAAACTTCCTGGAGCCCTCGTGGCTGACCACTCCCACACACTCACACACACACACACACACACACACACACACACCAAAGTGCACTATTTCGGGTCAGTGACCTCAAGCATAGAACGTCGCCAGTGAGACCATGACTTTAATTCATGCTAATTCGCAGTAAAGCTTCTCTCCCCAGCATTCCAAGCGTCTGATGCATAATGCGCTTAAGACATTACTGTATAGCAGGCTTTCGCCAGAGTGATTTTTCATGTAAATGAAATTCTGTGTTCTCGTAAGCCAAGCGGGTGCAGCATGCGGTAAGCAAGGGCTGCCGGCAGGCCAATAGACACCCCCCCTCCCCAACTCCCCACTCCCCCTTCACGCTGCACTGCGTGGAGATGCTGGCAGGGAAGCCGCTCAGCCGCACACTATTTATAACCACTGTAGCCGCGGATGCTCTCTGCTCTCCCTGTGCTTGCCTGACCCGATTCTGCAAGCTTGCACACTCCTCAAAGAGCCAGCCGAGACTGAGCCACCCTAATCCTTAACTCACTCTTTTACAATTTCCATAATAATTAGCAGACGAGTTTGAGAGAATTGTCCTCAGTTCCCCACTTCCTTTGATCAAACGGGTGCGTGCTAACATGTTTGGAAACAAATTACATGAAGGAACGTGTGCTTGCGTGATCAGAATTCGTTAGGATTAGCTACGAATACAGGTATTTGTAGATCATTTAGGTGCCTTGTATTGTCAGTAATATGAAGTTGTGGTCAGGTGGTCCGGATTATTAGAGCCATTAAAGCAGCTGTCAGCTTTTGAGCACTGATTCTGTTTGATGAAATATTCAACACAGCCCAGCTGGAGCTCTTATCTGATGAGGCCCAGTCTGTGTGTAGTTCTACTTAGAGCACTCAGTAAAATGTGCATCTTAGTGGATGACTACTGTCAACTATAATAATAATAATAATAATAATAATAGTAATAATAATGGTTATGCAATATCATATAACGCACTTCGTTTTAGTTAAAAATCTCTTCACAGCACTTTTTTCAGATTTTTGAAATTTGGAGGAAAATGATCTTCCATCAGAGGATCTCCAGGTGATTGCACAATGCCTTTGCTGAAGACAATTCTGTGTACTTACACTCAAGAGCTTTTTGGTCAACACAGAATTTAAACAGAATTACAGTTAAATACTGGATTTGCAAATTGTAAACAATGAAAAAATTAGCTTAAGCAAGGCAATTAAAAATGTAAAAAAACATATACAAAGCTAAAGGGATAAAAATAAAACCATTAAATATAAATAAAACTTATACTATATATATATATATATATATAAAATCAATGAGGATGTTTGATATTGAATTGGATTTATAATATTTTAAAAATAGCATAATTGTGTTAATTTTGCTAAATTTATAATAATGTTTTACAGCAGTTTTGTCCTTTAAAAAAATAGCTTCAAAATAATGCTAAATCATTCACATGTCTCATGATGTCACACCTACCCACCAAGTTTCATTCCTGTTGGTTGATTCCTTCTGGCTGCAGGAATGGACATATCAAAAATGTTGGATAGTGGCATTGACCCCAAATTCCCCTTCTTGGCACAAATGTAATGGCTGCAATCTAAGTATCTTGAGGATTAGGACGAAGACGTTTGTGTAGATGTATTGTTGGATATTGTCTGAGATAAGGGCTGGAAAGTCTAAAACAGATGTTCAAGCTCTGTGAAACCCTTTCTGAATAATGTTCTTCCTCCTGTTGTTTTGTCTTTCTTCCTCCAGAGACAAGCCAAGTATTCCGAAAACAAGCTCAAATGCACAAAAGCTCGCAATGACTATTTATTGAACCTGGCAGCCACCAACGCTGTGGTGGCAAAGTACTACATCCACGACGTCTCGGATATGATTGATGTGAGTATCTCTCATGAGGTGTGTGTGTGTGTGTGTGTGTGTTTGTGTGTTTTAGGTGGGAGTGTTGGTTTAACATAGCTGAACTGTCGAGAACTCCATCTCCGTCTCCATCTGTCTTCCATTGGATTGTTGGTGCCGGGTTTGTTAATGCTGATCTGATTCTTTTCCCTCTAAAATCATTTTCTTTCGGTGAAATGCTGAACAGTGTATTCTGTATTTTTCGGTGGCGTTATGTTTTACATAGCAGCAGTCTTACAACCCACACAGATATTTATTTCACCTGTACAGCCAGTAACCTGGCAACTACCATCACTGTCTGATGTGCGGTTGAGTGAAAAGGTTAGGATGCAACCTTTGTGTTTAACATATTTCAACATATGTAACATATGGACATTAGATTTTCACTTTATCTGTATTGAGAGATGGATTTATGTATTTAAGTAAACACACAAAAAGGGAGAAACGCTTTTTAAACGTAGTGACACGCCCACATTTATTACTACGTAAAATGCCTGCGGTTAGAATCAGGTGCAGCCCACGATTAGACCATTGTTATAGAGGACTTTAGAAGTCTTATGTGATGGTTGGAGTGAGTGGGATCTTCATGGCGATATTCAAAGAGCTCTCTGGGGGCTTCAGGACGAAGGTTATAGATACAGATGAGTCTGGGAACGGATTTAAAAAAGATCTCAAAATCAATGTGCTTCCACTATCTTTAAAAAAAGAAATGAGGAGTGGATAACATTTAAAAGAACTGATAAAATGGTCATGTCCGGCCAACCTACCAGGTTCATCCCAAGAGCAGGCTGAAATATGTGTGAAGGAGTCTCTGACAGTCAGAAAATGTCATAATGGGACCTGCAGGAAGTGAAAGTGCATGACATAGCTGAAAGAATTCTGCAGGAAGGAGTGGGCAGTCATCCCTCAGAGACTGCTAGATGGTTATAGGACATATGCTGTTTGTATAATTTCAGCCAAAGAAGGAAATACCAGCTATTAGGGCACAGAGGGCTCTGACTTTTCAATTCAAATGTTTGAATTTGACATTAATTACATTTTGCAAATGGATGCGTTTCTTCGGTTTTATGTGTTCCATCACCTGCTTCTCTCAGAATAGTTCAAACGAGTGTCCATGGGTTTAGATATGTATTGTGCTTGTAATTTGTCCGATAGAATATTACGTTTAGCACTACAGGGGTCGTCCTGTGACAGATGGTCCCCAACCCTTTTCGCTCAAAACCCGTGATACCACTGAAAGATATCCCACGCTGACCCTTTGTGTCTGCTCACTTTTTGCTGTGCGCGCGGGCGTCGTGTCCGCATCAGTGTGTATGAGCAGACGACTGTAACCTCCGGGATTTGTGCTGAGAGATGTAGTGTGGCCTTGCATTGCTGTCTGTCACTCCTCAACACACTGATCTCTTGAGGCGGCAGTGGAAAACAAACACTCGTGCGCTCATATTGAAATATGGCTCAGCGTGGCATATTCGGGGCAAAGCCTCCTCTTGGTTGTTTCCTACTGAAGGCAGAGAAATGAGGAGGGAATACAGGCTGCAGACGAGCTAGTGAATACAGAGTCCAGGACACAAAACAATGCATCGCTGTCGTGCTCAGGCACTGCCTCGGTATGGCGTCATCGTTTTTGTGCAACTTTATACTTTAATATGAGTGATAGACGCACACGTTTACACGGCAATGTCTCCACATCAATGAAACTACGTTCATGTTTCATTCATAGGAGCATGAAAGAAGAGAGCTCAGAGTCAAGTTATGAAATTCTATGAGGCCCAGGACCTCCGTCAGGAGGTCTGTGTGAGGGGGTTCTTAAACCACTAATAGGTGGAGTTTGAGCCAATGCCATCCCACAGAGCCCATGATGTCTGGGCACATAGAAATTCATGTGGCCCCTGTGGCTTGCCAAAGGTTTTCTTAGACCTTCAGGTTATTTAGTGTTCCTGGGATTTTCATGGAGCTGTGTAAAGTCCGAAGTCCTTGCTGCCAAATTAGCGCCCATGGTGGTGAGAACTTCACTCCAGGAATGTGTTTGTTGGTCTTTTTTGTTCTGACAGGCCTGGGACGGGCTGGTCAGTTATCTTGCTGTACAAGCCATCCTCTTTTCATCTGGAGTCTGGTGACAAGGACACTGGGAAGGATTCCTTCTGATGGCTCTTGCCTGAAGATTATATTAGTGCTGGTGTAACTGCACAATAGAACAGTGCATCACCACTCAGAGGTCTGAAGGTCTTTTACGAGGGTTTTGATTTGCATTTATCTTATCAGCAGTTCTTTATAACGTTTTCTTGGACCTTGGTCTTCTAGACCAAGACTTACAAGTCCCATAGACATGTGATGAATTAGCATTGAGTAATTATCAGCGAGTAACTCAGACAACAATTAACCTTCACTTGATTCCAACTGAATAAAATCCCAATTTAAATGCCATAGCAGCCATTCACTGTGTGTTTACTGCTTCTTGCATGCAGACTCTGACTGATCAATGAGTGGGGACGGGGTTAATGACATCACTGACCCAAATATTGGGTTACAGAGGATAAGAGTAAGGGAGGGACTGTTTGCACTTTCTCTTTTCTTTGATTTTTGTCATGCAATGTTCAGATTTTCAGAATAAAAGTTCTGAGAAGCAATAATACTGATACATACATATATAACAAAAGTAAGAAAGGACAGTGAGTTGAGTAGCCTAGGAGTTCCTGAAAATAACATCTGGCATGTGTGACTCTTATAGATCCTTTGTAATTTGTAGATGAATAAAGACTTTTAACAATGAAAATATCTGACACAACTGGCTTAGGGTCTATAAAGTTAACCTTACTGTAGCAGTATATAACACCTCCTCCTCAGGCTGTAACCAGCACTAACTGTAACTTCCTCTGAGGATACTCCAGGCCAGTACTCCCGTGCCAGACACGGTGGTCTTTTTAAAAGAGCCAGGTCTGCATTGTGTTCCCGACATGTATAAACAAAGCAAAGAGTCAAAATAGTCATGCAGAAGCCCACACACTCCGAGTTGTTTACTGGGTGCAAACACACTCGGGCTCACTTCACGCACATGCCGGATCAACTGAATTGAGTAATATAATTAAATTATATATTAAATATAATTCCACCGGCTTGGGGAAATGAGGTGGATGGTTCCTCTGGCTCTCTCTTGATCCTGCTTTTTTAAACACCGTTCAAACCCACTGAAGTTTGACAGTCACTCTGTGTTGAAGTTGGCTTTCACCTTGAAGGCCTGTGATTGGTCGCTGGCCTGCTGCCTGTTCACCGACTTTGTGGTGATTGGCTGTCACCCGCCCTCGCGCTCTGCCCTGCTGCTGTATTTGGTGTGTGCATCGCCTGTAATCCTCTGAGCAGTGATGAGACGGATGCAGGAACTGCTGCTGTTGTAAAAGTGTGGAATGTTGGGCATTTGGAATGTGACACTGCGTTTGGGGGAGAAGGGAGGGATGATGACATGGTCACGGAGTACTCGTCAGGCAGACTGCAGACATGATTCACATATCATAACTACCAGACTATCAGACGTACCCTATTATAACCCTGGGGTTGTGTCATCATTGTGTGATGAATTATTAGCAAGTAGTTCAGCTCGGACAAAATGTGTACATGCTAAACCTGCACGCAGACTCGGACTGATCAGTGAGAGTAGGTGGGGCTAATGACATCATTGACCCAGATTTTGGGTTATAGGTGAAAATGAGAGGGAGGTGTCTGTTTGCTTGACATCTCAGGTTTCTACTACAATTTGATTGGATTTTGATACATTTTGCCTTTTCATATCATATCTTTGTGCACTTTTATGATGACATAAATTGCTCTGGATGGAGTGTTTAAAAAATATGTCATGTAAATATAAGGACACGTTAGGAGTCTCTTATAATTACTCAAAGCAGACCCAAAGTTAGCTTACCCAGACACCTCTGTGAGCCCAATGAATGCGTGCGAGGCTCAATAGAGAGTGATTCCAAAACTGCTGCCGTGAAGCACCACCTTCAGAGCTGAGCACACAGATGCATCAGAGCAGCTTTATTCCTCACATATGGACTTGAACTACGATACAGCTCTGGCCTTTATATATATGCATGCATTCATTTTGCAAACATTGCTGCTTGGAGGACTATAAGTTCTAGGTATTTACCAGGTAACTGTGCAGTACAAACTCTAAAGTACTTGGTAATTATTTTGCATTGCAAGATGACAGTTTAAATTAATGACAACGAAATGTCTCACAGGTTGAAGGTTTTAACGGGGAGTTATGCAAAAATAATAAAATAATTAGGGGGCATGTAAATGAAAAGGTAACTGTTCATCTTGATCTTCTGCATATTGTTTCTGTGAATGTGCTGTTTTGTCAAATGTACAGTTTGCTTATGTAACATTTAAGCACTTTCGGTTCTCTTGCTTTATAACCATGTAAGTAAAGCTTGGCCATTGTTCTTTCATTCTTGTGCGTTTCATTGTGCTTCGTCCCGGAACGGGTTATTTCAGGTACGTTTGCATGTGATGAAGTTAGTGTGAGGCTATTTTAGATCAGGACTCCTTTCGTATTCTGCATTTTCATGTTCATAGAAGTTGCTCTGGATAAGTGTTTTGCAAAAAAAAAAATGTAACGTAACTGTAAGCACACATTAGGAGCATCTCGTAATTACTCAAAACAGCCCCAAAGCTAGCTTACCCAGACACCTCCTTGAGCCTAATGGATGAGTACATGGCTCAATAGAGAGCTAAGTGTCTCCTCTTCATTAAATGACCATATAATGATTCACAGAAACGCTCGTCTCCCCGCAGCATATTTTAAAGCCATGCCATGTTCTGCTAAATGAGGTTCGTTTATGCATGTTTTCCTTTTTTTGTTTTAACACAGACTAATTAGGCTGGATATCCCACTGTGCTTGGACTTCTAAATTTGCGTGTTATCTGTCTCACGTTGCAGCAGGTTCACATCTCTGTGTTTCATATCTTCCTTTGTGTATTCGTGTCTAAAAGCTGATTGAACTGCCACTTATGTATAAGCCTGATTAAGGGCTTTACTTCTGAGACAAATACGTCTCAGTAAATAGAAAGACTATAATGCGATGTGCACCATTCCTTCTGACTTTCCTTTGAAATGGCTCAAATGTTGATCTTCTGACTCTGAGATGGTTGGGATTGCAACCTGTTACCACAGAGATGAGAGAGGATCCTTATTTAACACACTGATGCTTTGCAGACGGTCTAAAAGGCTGTTGGTGCTTCTTCTCTTGTCTTCTTTTAGTGCTGCGACCTTGGGTACCATGCCAGCCTGGCACGCACTTTTAGGACCTATCTCTCAGCTGAGTATAACCTGGAAACTTCTCGCCACGAGGGTCTGGACCTCATTGAGAATGCAGTGGACAACCTAGACTCCCGCAGTGACAAGCACAAGATCATGGACATGTACAACCAGGTCTTCTGCCCGCCCATGCGCTTCGAGTATCTGCCACACATGGGCGATGAGGTGAGGCTGTTGTCTCTCTGTAAGGTCATTGAAGTTCATGTACTTTATTATCCATCACACGGTATCTTTGATTACAAACTCTGTTCTGCCTAAACCAGTGCTGCATTCTTACATCACCATCTTATAACCTGAGACCTCCAGGGTTGTGAGCTTGATTGTATAGATATCTTACCCCTACGGTGTGGATAAGTACAGAGCAGGGGTAAGATAAGTACAGTTTTGCAAGCTCCAGGTCACAGAATTGGACAAGCAACTCAAAAAAAAAAACATAGTCATAAATATAAGCACAGCTTCAGAACCATCCCAGACTCACCTGCATCTTCAGCTCTATTTCTAATGGAGTCTCAGGGAGTCATTTGGATCTCAGCCTTCAACAGTCAGGAGCAAACCAAGCTAATGTCTGAAGTTTAACTTCTTCTTCACAGGAAAATGACATTTCTAATAATAATGTCCAGATGTTTAAATAAGTTAAAAAAGTAAGTCTTCATGGGACGTCCTAATTTGTCACATGACTTGTACAAATGTGGTAAAACATGTCCACCCTAGCATTAATGGATTATTAAAATTAAAATGAAAATTAGTGTGAAATTTCAGCTGCTGTGGAAAAATGAATGTCAGCAAGGCAGTGTCTTGTGTGTGTGTGTGTGTGTGTTTCAGGTGTGTCAGGTCAGCGCACAACAGCCAGTTCAGACAGAGCTCCTCATGCGCTACCATCAGCTCCAGTCTCGCCTGGCCACACTGAAGATAGAGAACGAGGAGGTGAGACTCGGTTTTGATGAGATATCTGAAATCTTTCAAACTGGGTGACTGATGACCTACCGAAGCGTAGGGGTGATGTAGTGGAGACCTGTACTGGATCACTGGTCATTAAGTTGACAATGTGAAGCGGTTTCTGATTTCTGATGAGGGGTGTTGGTCAAATTGAGTTTGTAATGTGGAGATGTTACCAAAGTCAAGGTCCAGGAGATAGCTGGTCTTGACAGATGATACTCTGTATGGACAAAAGTATTGGGATGCCTGCTCATTGATTTATTTATTTTTTCTTCCAAAATTAATGGTTTAAAAAAGAGCTTTTAGGGTGGCACGGTGGCACCACCTGGGGTTGTGGGTTCCATCTCCACTTAGGTTTGTCTGTGAGGAGTTTTGTGTGTTCTCCCCGTGTCTGCGCATGTTTCCTCCTGCCTCCCATAAATACACATGGTAGGTTTATTGACCATGCAAAAGGTGTGTGTGTGTGTGTGTGTGTGTGTGTGTGTGTGTGTGTGTGTGTGTGTGTGTGTGTGTGTGTGTGTGTGTGTGTGTGTATGTGTTCCTGCCTTGTGCCTAATCTTTCCAGGTAGGTTCTGGATCCACCACTAATATTAACTGACTGAGTACTTTGCTTTTGTTGGAGTAACTATCTCAGTCTAGTGAATGCGTTCTGCTAGATTTCGGAGCATTTCTGTGAGGATTTGATTGCATTCAGCGACGATGCCATAAAAAAGGTCGGGATGTTGGATGATGACCACCCCAACTCAGTTCTAACCCAATGGTACCAATAGATACATGCTTATATGCCCCTTGTGTTCATTGCAAGGAGTGTCCACAAACATGTACTGCACCATCATGATTAAGAAGATGTTCATCAGGGTGACTTCATTTGCAAAGACTTGTGCAGGGAGCAAACGGCAGGGTTTTACTGGTCCCAGCATGAAGCAGGAAGGTCTAACGGAGATGAGCATCACCTGGAGACAGGTCTAACTCACCTTGAACAGCAGTATTCCATTTGAAGGATATGGCTGTTTTATTGTTTGCAGGACTCAACCTGTTCTCCAGAACATGCCAACAGACTCTACTGCAGACGTCAAGACTAATTCATATGAAACAGTTCACAAGTGGTTCCTCCTTTTTAAAGTCGGTTCTGTTCAGAACCTACTTAAAAAGCAAACCTCTGGAGAGCATCCTTCTTCTAAACCTTTGATATGAGAAACATACATTATCAAGTCACCTTCCCCTGTTAAAAATAACAGTAGATTTAACTTTAACTCCTGCCTCCGGCAACTTCAGCTGCCTCAAAATGTGTCTCTTACACAAACATCCTGACTGAGACTTTAAATTAGGCTCTGCATGAGTAGATGCTTGATCTATCCTCACCAATGTGAGTCACAGTGCTTCAGCCTCTGCAGCTTTTATGCCAAGAGTCTGCTCTTCAGAACTTCACTGAGACAAGTTTCCATCTCTCCTTTTCTGCAGATTGGAAAGGCCTCGGGAGGGTGCATCTGAATAGCAATGGCACTCATTTCATTCTTTTTTATTCAGTCCATCCACCTTTCCTGGGAACAGATGGCGTATTTTTAGTGTTCCCTTCTGCTAATGGTGACTTCTTTCTGGGTGGGTGTGTGTGTGTGTGTGATGAGGTGAAACAGTTAGCTGTGTATTGAATCTGCACAGGTACTTCTTTTGTTGATGTGGAGCAGAAGACGACATGCCGAGATTTCCCACTAAGTGTACACAGGTGCTAATGGACTCCATAATAGCCCCTGCATGTGCGTATTGATGGCTCCATCTAACCCTTATCACTCTGTGTCACATAACCAGGCTGTAATGGACGGTTTGTGCCACGGAGAGAATATGCCACATTAATCTGAGGGCCCAATAATAAGGTCCCGGGGCAGGTTTACATATCATCTCTTCGACAGGCAGACAGGCTTCATTTTCAGCTGTTCAGATGAGGGATGTTTAACCCTGGGGCGATACTGAATCCTGCCCTCGAGGGCTCCGCTTAGGGTCCACGGGACATGGATTTCCCGAGTGTTCAGTCAAAGGTCAGATGAAGCGTGAGACCGTTTACGTTTGAATTGATGCCGCAGCGAACAGGGACATGCCTGAGGATTGCGTGAGGAGGAAACGTTCACAGGCTTGTGCTAGATTACTAACATAAGCCATGTTATAAGCCACGTTTTAACACATCATAGTGCAAGAGCAGTGGCACCGGGCCAGGGTTCACGCTCATAACTGCATAACTTATATGTTGGTATGAAAAAAGTTACTGAATAATTCAATGCTGTAGCTTGAGATTAATAACTGAATGATAAAGATGCCAGCAGGGGTCTTTAGAGTGATACTCCAGACAAAAAAAAAAAAACACTTTTGGCTCATTAAACTATTTGTAAATGAGTTGAGCGAGTGTGAAAAAACCCCTCTTAAAGCTTTAATTCCATCCACTTAATTTGAAGGCTCTGTAGTTAGACTTGGACTTTGGTCTGACCTAAGTTGAACTTTTTCTGAGTTTGCACTGATGAAAAATGCTTGAGTGTGGAATTGGACTCCGGTAATGACTTGACACTTGTGTGTATGTGACTTAATGAGACTCAGCTCTAATGTTAGTGGGACTGAGGCATGCAGTCAGATTGTGTGAGCTCCAAGCACATTTCTCCAGATTGTTTTAGGTTTTTATCTTCTGTACCTTCTATATCTGTCTAGAGAGCAAGTCTCCAATCTCACACGACCACATCAATACAACGTATATGATATAAAGTGTATAAAAGGTGGGTAGTTACATAGATAAATAATGAGGTAGGTAGGTAGTTATGTAGTTAAGTAATGAGGTAGGTAAATAGTTATGTAGTTGAGGAATAAGGTAGGTAGTTAGTTGTGTAGTTAAGTAATGAGGTAGTTAGTTCTGTAGTTAAGGAATAAGGTAGGTAGTTAGTTGTGTAGTTAAGTAATGAGGTAGGTAGTTAGTTCTGTAGTTAAGGAATAAGGTAGGTAGTTAGTTGTGTAGTTAAGTAATGAGGTAGGTAGTTAGTTATGTAGTTAAGGAATAAGGTAGGTAGGTAGTTAGTTGTGTAGTTAAGGAATAAGGTAGGTAGTTAGTTGTGTAGTTAAATAATGAGGTAGGTATGTAGTTATGTAGTTAAGTAATGAGGTAGGTAGGTAGTTATGTAGTTAAGTAATGAGGTAGGTAGGTAGTTATGTAGTTAGGTAATTAAGTGAGTGGGTAGGTAGTTGTCTAGATGGGTAATTGGAAAGGTAGGTAGGTAGTTATTGAGGTAATTGGGTAAATAGTTATGTAGTTAGGTAATTAGGTGGGTGGGTAGGTAGTTATGTAGTTAGGTGATTATGTAGGTACTTATTTATGTAATGTATGTAATTGGGTAATTAAGGGAGTACTTATGTAGTTAGGTAATAGGTGGGTGGGTTGTTAGTTGTGAAGTTATTGTGGTAATTAGGTAAATAGTTGTGTAATCGGGTATTGATTTTCCACTACTACTGTATTGTGTCAGCTTGAGAATATATGTTGAGTTTTATGTAAATATCTTCAAATTTCATGATGTATGAAATGATATATGTGACATCACACTTAATATCTGTCAGAATTCCTTCAGGAGAAATGCAAAGTCATAAAATCATCACTGTGCCAGCTTTTAATGACTGTCTGTAATAATGCTTAAAGTTTGATACAGAAACTGTTTTCAATTGACTTTTTAACCTTCGGCGGCTTAAAGACTTTCTTGGCTTGATAGTTTCAGTAATATATATTCATACATGGATTAATTAATAAAACATTATTTTTAGAATTGCTGTGGCTTCAGCATACTGATTTGGGACTTCCTGCCGAAGAACTTAATGCCTTCTTCTTGAATCCTTCTTGATACACTATGTGTCCAAATGTTTGTGGACACCCCTTCGAATAATCGCATTCAGCATTAAACGCATTTTAAGTTGCGTGCATTGCTGACACATCCCTGAAGTCCTGTCTATAAAATAGGACTCTCTGGAGTAGATGAACATGAAGCTATTGGAATTGTGTCAGGAATGGCCCCTCAGCATTAAGAGGTGGAGTAGTGGAACTGTGGTCTCTGGATTGATGGTGCTCCATAACGTTTGGGATGAGTTGGGAATGAAGTTCAATTCTGTTAAAAATGAATGAACGTGTTGTCACAAAACAGCTTTACAGACATCCAGAGCAAGACAGAAGGTGACATCTTTAGAGGATCTTAAAGGAGAACCCCTCCTCCTCTGGTCAACTCTAACAATGAAAAGTAAAGGTTAATGTTTGACCAGGACATACGTTCTGAGAGTGTGAGTGCATGGTGGAATGCAATCAAATCTTTACAGCAACTCTCCAAAACCCAGTAGAAAGCCTTCCCTGCACAGTAGGCACAGTTACTCCAACAAAATGCAGGATCAACTCTTTTTAATATCCTTGATTTGCACAGGTGTCCCAATACTTTTGTCCATATGTGTTTTTCTCTCACGTAACCGCTTGGTTGCACTTTCCTGTCCAGGTGCGCAAGACCTTGGATGCTACCATGCAGACGCTGCAGGACATGCTGACCGTGGAGGACTTTGATGTGTCTGATGCTTTCCAACACAGCAGATCTACAGAGTCTATTAAATCTGTGGCCTCTGAGGGTTACATGAGCAAGCTGAACATTGCCAAGCGAAGGGCCAACCAGCAAGAGACGGAGGTCTTCTACTTCACCGTGAGTGTGTTCTCTAAAAGCCCTTCAAGCAGCCAGATCTACTGTACTGTCGTGACACTTATATGGAAGTGTAGGAATTTAAAATGCGTTAGATGTTTGTTAGTTATGGAAATGTACACCGAACAGTCTTATGACCATACTTGTACCTTCATTGTCCATTGTATCAGCACCTCTTTCCAGACAGGAGCTCTTTGCAGTTTATTAATTACAGACAGAAGCCCATCTGTATCTCTGCGTACTTTGTTAGCCTCATTGTCCCCTGTTCTTCGAGGGTCAGGTCCCCACAGGACCCCCACACGGCAGGTATTAGTGTTGCTGTTGTGTTTAAACCTCTCGGTGTCACTGCTGAGAAGTATCTGGTCCTCTGAGCACCGATGACCAACACAAAATGTGCCCAAAACAGATGAGCTTCAGTCTCTGACTTTACATCCACAAAGCGGAATAACAAGGTAGGGGTGTCTAATAGAGTGGACAGTGAGTGGACACAGTGTTTAAACACTCCAGCAGCACTGCTGTGTCTGATCCTCTCATACCAGCCCAACACACACTAACACACCAGCGCCATGTCAGTGTGACTGCAGCGCTGAGAACGACCCACCACCCACATAACAGCTGCTCTGTGGTGGTCCCGTGGGGTGCTGACCCTTGAGGATCAGGGTGGAAGGAGGAGAATAAAGTCTGCAGAGAAACAGATGAACTACAGTCTGAAATTTTCGGACTACAAAGTGCTCCTGTGTGGTCAGCGGTGCTGATCAAATGGACAGTGACTGTAATGTTATGGCTGATCCGTGACTTTTCTTTCAATATAAAACTGATTCTCACGTCAGTGTTGTCGTCTGTCTTGAGTTCACGTGTTTGTGGCCTCTGTGTTATTTGGTTTCTGGGATATCACTTTTGTTATCAACACCGATGTTGAAATTAAAGTCTACCCAGCATGCCCTATCACGCATGAAATCACAGAGCACTCACCACAGGGCTCCATGCCTTACCCATGAAACGGAAATTAAACTCCCCTTTCGGAACAGATTGAATTAGCAGCGTGCAAACCACACCGAAATCTGCTCTTCATCTGCCGTAACGGACAACTCTGTCCTGTTCTTGTCAGAGCCCATTAAAATCATTAGCTGCCTGACGCCTTCATCTGTGTCCACAGAAATTCAAAGAGTACCTGAACGGCAGCAACCTCATCGTTAAACTGCAGGCCAAGCACGACTTGCTGAAGCAGACACTGGGGGAAGGTGAGTACTTGCATAACGAGCCCTGCGCTCGCACTAAATGCTAAAAGTGTCCGGGCTCGCGTGAAGGTCTCTCATTAGGACTTTGGTCACTGCGGGATACGGGGGTTGGAAACTGTCACATTAAGGTCAGTCTGAAAGCGGTGGTCTCTAATGAAGAGCGCTGTTAAGGGGTGCTTTGGCCTTTTATTGTGGACACTTCAAGAGTATTTGTTGTTCCGAGAGGTGGTTAGGAGCCCAAAGCTGGGGGTGGATCTCCGAACAAAGCAGGGTCACCAAGTGTTCCACCGTGTCCTTCTTTTAGCCTTCTTTTTGTCCGTTGGAGTGTCCAGTTATGAAGCACCTTGTCGAGAGCTAGCTTCCATCCTTCCCTCTAGGTCTCCCGTAACACCTCTCATCTTATCCTTTACAGCCAATCAGTCAGCAGCAGCATTTTAGCAGCTGCCAGTGCAATGGCTCTTAATCTAATGGGGGGGTGTTATGGGGTGTCCCAGCTGAGGCCTGCCCCGAACATGTATGTTCACAAATTTGGACCCCCTGCTACCCATCGACCCCTGCACTCAATTACTCTGCAGCTTCATCATCTGAGCCAGATCAGACAGGGGTTAAGTTGTCTGGGTTCTCTCTGTCTGTGTGTGTGTGTGTGTGTGTGTGTACTTCTACATGAGCCTTGTGTCACATACGGCAGGTGCAGGTACCGCCCCTGTTTTTAATTATTCACTTAATTGGTCCTAGACGCATTAAAGCAATTGGGCTAAAAAGTCCGTTCTGCTCTAGTAATGTTCTCAGTGTTGCCACGGCGCTGGCCACCTGGCCAAAGCTCCGCGCTCATGGACGTCTGAATGAGTGATGCAGAACAACACAAGCAGGCTTGGATGTGCTCCAGCCATCTGAAAAAGTGCGGGATGTTTTAAAGCTGCCTCCTTCTGAACCAGTGAGTCTGAACCAGTATTGTGAATGAGCGCTCAAGGGGCTTCTGAAGCATTTTTGTTCCTCCTCAGCTGGGAACACAAAAGGCTTTCTCGGAGAACGCACAGCGATGGCACACTCAAAAGCACTCCATTTGATATGCAGATTTGTAGTAAAGTCAAATTATTTGAGGGCCTTCCTCAGTTCTTCAAGTAGCTCTGTTGCAGCTTCAGTGCTTATAGCATTACATGGAGATTTAGAGCCAGAGAGAGAGCTCAGTCTACGTTGTGCAGCCTAGGAACCAGGTGCCTTATACAAGAGTCTGCAGAAAAACACAACCAACAGGAACGGTACACGCTTCACATGATTTTCATGCTTCGTGCCCTTCAGAGATGGTTTTTTTTCTTTTTCTGCCAAACCAAGAAGAATAAATGAGGCAATTACTGCGTTTTTCGTTGTATTTTGTTTCCGAGAGTTTGGTGATGGATGATGTGGGAGAAATACAACAACAGATATCAGTTGATCTTGGAAGCAGTGTTCGATACTTGATAAATGAGCTCACTTATGTTTACAGTTATTAAGTTTGCAGATGCTTCTGTCCAGAACGGTGTGTAGAACACAGATGCTGGGTGACTTCAATTTTTACCATCCCAACGTTTAAAGAATGAATTCAGAAAAGTTCAAAAATTCAATACATTTGCATTAACTTTGTTTTAAATATGTCAAGACAACATGATGGTCAAGACGGAGCTTATGTGGAATATTTGAGATTTATTTGATGTGAGATTGGGCTGAAATTAGGGCTGAAAGGGTCAATTTATGTTCCTGTCTTTTAATTTTTTCACTGAAAACAATGAGACTTTCTTTAAGTAATACATTTCACTTTGATTTCTAAATAGAAACGTTTGAGTTGGAATTAATAACAATTTTCCCTTCCTTCCAAAATAAGGTTGCTGGGTAATGGATTTCCTAACAACTAGCCAACAACTAGCATAAGATGGTAAAATGTTGGTGTAATGGTGTAAATATTAATGATGCTACATAAACCTTCTTCAAGGTCAGGAGGAAGACAGGATTAAATTGCTCACTTTTCCATAAATCATATGGTCACTCTTCTCTCGTGGCTCATATGTGCTCAGTCTTTGTTTCCATGGTTACAACATAAGTGTGACCTAAACCTATACAGAAAAGGCTGTTGTGGTGCAGTGAGGTAATATATTACTAAAAATATGTAAGGCTTCGATGAAATATGGAGGTATACATTGAATGGATGATATATTCTGTGTATTTTGTTACTATAAAACATTTTATAATAAGTGGATCAAGGGGGGGTCTGGGTTGGGGTCAATGCTAAGTAATGCATATTTGCATAATATGCATTTTTATACATAAACTATAAAAAATAGAACTCAATAACTTTTGTGGGCAGACTTTATTGTGATGTCACGCATAGTGTATATAAATCCTTCGCTCTTTCATTTGTAATAAAGCACGGGGGGATAGAAGTTCCCTCAATTGAAGAATCACCCTGCTAGTGTTTTCTAGCCTCTGTTCTTTGAACTGCATTCACAGATAAGATTCCTGAAAGCCGTGCTCTGTGTAACACTGCATAGCTCCAAGAACATGCCTTCTTAGCCTATTTGCATAATCGTGGTCCAACAATGGCCACTGGGACCATATGTGACAGACCATGCGATCCCCACCCCTGCGTCTGTGTGTCTGTCTGTGTTTTGTGTGTGTCTGTACGCCTGTGTTGGTTTTCTTGTGTGCTGTGACAAATCCTTTACACCCCTTTCATATCTGCGAACTTTCGGACAAAGGACTTAGTGGGCCGTCACATGCATCACTCAGTTAAATCACCACACACACACACACACACACACACACACACACACTCTCTGACACACATGTACTACCCCCTTTATCTTTCCTGCAAGCCATCTAGCACCCCGCCGAGATCTGCCAAGGTCTCTACAGCGACCGCTGGCACTCCTTTTGTCTGAGGAGCAGAGCTGCCGCTCACCCATTCATCTCTCTCTCAATAGCCTGGGTCAGTCTCACTATAGACCTGTGTCCACTCTGACACAGCTCTACAGCAGCGAGCATGAGATCATATTCTTAAATTCATGTGTGAATAATCTTTCTTTCCCTCTTTTGCAGGAGAAAGGGCTGAGTGTGGAACCACGAGGTAAGAGCCTTACCCAACATTTTTCTCATTGAGTCAAACATCATGTGTCTCATCATACTTGAAACAAGTCCAGCGAAACAGACGTAACCATAGAAACTCCGATTTCAAATTCAGTTTGGGATCTCTTCCATGAGAGGAGTATAAAGAGTGAAAACACTGTTTTCCTTCATCGAGACACTCGCTCAGAGTACAGTGCCCTGCTGGTGAACTGGTAGCACCAGTGCAACATTGTAGGCAGATGACTGTTTAATATTAATATGGAAATTAATAATGAACCACTGATGCTACTGTAGAAGAGGAAACGACTTATTATCCATGGAAGGCGTTTAGCACGTTGCCTTGTAAAAACACTTGTGCTGATGATGCTCACTGATGTTTTCATTCGTAAAGAGCTAGAATCCAGTAACTGTTTTCTAAATCTGAGTAAGATATCACGATGATGGGCCTCATCCCCAGTAGAGCAGTGTAGACAGATAGATGGTAATTGATAATTAATAATAAATAAGTAATATTGCCATATGAGCTGAAATGGCTGCCCTCCTTCCATGAAAAGCACATTATTTTTCATGGGACACACAAGGTTCACATCAATTCTTCTCGGAGAGTACGAAGGCCTAATGACACCTTTATTAAAACTGGAGCGGTCTAGACAGATAAATGAAAGTTCATAATTAATAATTTAGCACAAATGTCAAAGTCAGAGGGTTACGATGTGCGTTCAAGATGGTTTCACCAATATGGGAACTGTGGGCCAATGCCAACACCCAGTATTTTGCACATATAGGACATGTGATTATATTAACATTATGTAAATATACATTTTTATCCCAATTTTTCACCCCAATTTGGATGAACCAGTTACCCAACCCATGTTAGGACACTCTCCACATCACATTGGAATGCCCCAACACAAGCACACGCATCCTCGGATACATGAGAAGCCTTCCACCACACTTTTCGAACTGCTACTCTTGTAGCAGAAAGAAGAAAGTACCGCGTCCCTCGCTTGTGATGTGACGAGAGAGAGCACGGCCAGTTGTGCGCTCTCTTACTTCTGCCGCTGATGGTGAACGACATGATCTGAACCCCGATGGCTGTAACTAAACTTATAAAGCTGAAGAAATGTAAACAATGTGTAGTTTAAGTAAAGGTATGTTGTAAAATAGAACTGCAGGTGAAGCTTTCCCACAGTCCAAAGACAGCATTTGTGTACAAGAACCATTTTTAGGGAAACCCTATCCAAAAACTAAAGGTAATGTGAAGGTGGACCATGCAACATGACAATGACCCACAATATTCCTGTCAATCCACCATGGACTGGCTCAAAATGTAAAGCTCTGGAATTGCCAGGGCAAGCCATGGATCTTCATCCTTTTGAGATGTTGTGGGGTGATTTGAAACAGGCTGCGAAGACAAGAAGCCCTTTAGACATCATGCAGATTAAATAATTGTGAATGGAGGAGAGGGAAAGCAGTCTCTCAGTCAGTATCAAAGACTGGATGTAGGAAACATCTAATTGATGTTATTTCAGACAGGGCAGGTAGTCTTAAGTTTATCCTCACAGAAATTTGCATTATTATTAATAAAATTGTGACATTTCTTGAGTTATATGAGTTTATTTATATTACTTTCATCAATCAGTATCAAAAGATCAAATATGTTTTAATATGTTAAAAGAAGAGAAAGCTTTCCATGGTTTCCTGATTTTTTCCACATGAATGTAAAGAACGAGGTGTAATTCCGCTCAGTGCATTATTTTTGACTTTTTTTGCCCTGAACCTTTTTATGTAATTGCTTGTCTTCTGACAGCAGTGCGTTCCCATAAAAGCAGTCTTTTGTCAGTTCATTTGGCTGCAATTTCAGCTGCAAAAACAACCTGAACTAGCCAGTGACAAAGAAAGAAAGAGGAGCGAAGGGCAAATATTTATTTTCTTGGCACCTCAACTGAGTTATTGCAGAGCGGTTGAAGAGGACTTGTCCCCAAGCTGTCACTGGCTCCTTCTCAACTCCTGCTGAGTAATGGTGGGGCTCCAGTGTCATTCTTAGAGGCGAGAGAATAGAGTGTGTGCCAGTGAGCAGATGTGAATGGCCATCTGTACAGGTGCCCATGAATACCTGCTCTATCTGCTGAGTGGCACACCAAGACAGACCGTCATTTACTGTTCATCAGCCTGGACTTTCACACACTAACACCTTGTGAGACTTTTACATTAGTCTTCTCTTTAATCAGTGAGCTTAAAAAAAAAGCTGGACTCCTGATCACTCAGCATGCACTTTTAGTCTTTTAGAGAAAAATGCTTTTAAAGGCATCGTGCATGAGTTTACAATGGCCGTAATTAAAGACTGCCTTCAGAAGAAATGTAAACACTCAGTAGGACAGTCCTCCTGAGGTTTGCAGCTGCAGTGTGGAGTCACATGCTGTTTGACTTGTATTGGATTTGGTCGTGGGTCACAATGCTCGAGAGCAATTAAGCTTTCCTGTGCCAGCGTGTGCTGCTGTAGGGGGCTGCTGCAGGATTCACTAACTGTAGATAACAGGACTTTCTGTGTCGTTCTAAGTTAATTAGGAGTCATATCAATTAATCATAATTACGGTCTATTAAGGTGTAACACTCCTGCTGTTTGCCTTAAACCTATCATTAATTGCTGTTATCTTCACTGGAGCATTTGGACTTGGACTTACTATGTGAGTAGATGTTTCACTTGGTCAGGGTGTTCATGTTAGAGTTCATGCTAGGGAATCCCAGTTACTCGATAAAAAAAGATAATTGACAAACACACAGCGTATAGTATATATATATATATATATATATATATATATATATATATATATATATATAAAGTATATAGAATAAAGTATGTAGAAAAATGTAAAATTGAAACTGTGTTTAGTGGAATTAGTGGAATGTCTTTCCTTGTTAATGCCATGCAATTCCTGTTATGCTGTCCAAATGGCTTTATTTGAGGCTAATATTTTTGACAATGGAAATATCACATAAACTATGAACTCAATATTTTTGATACAATTAAATTAAAAATAAATAAATAAAAATAGACAAAAATAGCAAAGAAATACAGTCCTTTAAGTGGTAATATGAATTTGCAGAATAATTATGTGAACAATTTGCAATTACTGCATTAATTACTGAGAGTTTGTGATCTTATCATATTTATACACAGTATAACAAACCGTTTAAGTCACAACAGTACTCTTTATGTCTTTTTTTGAGCACATTGAGTGAAAATACCCAGAGCAGGCTAGAAAAAGTAAGTGGGCCAATTAATTTACCGTATTTTCCCGACTTTAAGCCGCTACTTTTTTCCCACACTTTAAACCATGCAGCTCATAATGAGGTGCAGCTTTTTCTTCTTATATATGTTATTTCTACTTCTTTTGTACTTATGCTGCGGGTGGAGGAAACCCTCCCAAGGGATCAATAAAGTTCTGTCCTATCCTATTTTCTAGTTTTTTTTGTGGGTGCGGCTTATATTCAGGTGCGGCTTATATTCCAGAAAATACGGTAATAACTTCCTGTTTCTTGTAACTGTAAATAAAATCGGCACAGTCCCTGGAAATGTACTTCAGTTCATCAACATTCATATTCATATTCAGTTTCTCAATATTTCTGGAATAAGGATAAAGATCAGACCAGATGTTATTAGCGATCAGTGACGAGGTCATCTCAAAGGTTTCCCAAAGGTTTTAAGACTCTGATTACTTGATTAATTCATGCATTACTGATAAAACTGGTTACATTACCTGGAATAACATGTGGTGTAAGAATCAGTGCATTTGGTGGTGTTTGTCTGTTTTGTTCCACCTTGCTGTCTCCATTCCCAGACCGCCCACCCTTCCCCCCAAACCACAGAAATTGCGGAAGCCCAGGCCTCGTTCCGTCTATAATCATAAGCTGTTTAATGGAAATATGGAGTCCTTCATTAAGGTACTGCCACCTGCAGTGCTGTCAAAGACCGTGCCCTCTGCTGGGCTGGAGGGATGCATATCCTTCCCCTCCTGTCCCTCCCTTGCTCTGTACATTCCTGTCACTCATGCCTTCCTCTTCTCGCAGTGATGATGCAGGTTATAAGGGTGGCTGCGATTGACACATACCTACCTTTAACCATCAAGACCAACAGTCAGACAAACATCTGTCCTTCTTTACGTCAAGGACACAATGATTAACTGTGCGTGTGTGTATAGCTAGGCTCTCATATGCCACCCTATACTGCATCGTGAGCCGTGCATTCCACAAGCTGCTCCCAGGCTCAAAGCGACAGTGCCGTCACCATGGCGATTCTGTCGTTTCTTTCTCTCTAACTGTTACTCTCTTGCTTTTCTCACCTCTCTGCTCTGCTTGCCGCTGCTTTCTGTCCTAGGGGAAGACGGAATACACGCATTCGCAACCAGGTACCTTAGCAAAGAGCTTGCTGTAGGAATTCCATGTCTGTCGGCTGTTACCGTATTTTTGCCTTTTTTGTCTTACCTCTGTAGTCAGCGATGTCCGTGATGATAATTGGGAATAATTAATTATTTCACTTTCTGTACTTTAATTGGACCAATAATACTCTCCTTGAAATGGTTCTATGAGCAATACCATAGAAGAACCCAGTTTGTTCCCTAAAGAATTATGTTTGTAGAGATGTGTGAGTGTAAATCAGTGTCTCTCGACCCTGGTCCTGGAGGCACACCTGCCCTGAACACATTTGTGAAATGCCTACATTAACACACTGCCTGCATGCATGAGAGGGCTTGTTAATTACCGTATTGTCTGGACTATAAGCCACTACTTTTTTTCCACACTTCAAACCATGCGTCTTATAATGAGATGCAGTTTTTTCTTCTTATATATGTTATTTTCCAGGGTGCGGCTTATAGTCCAGAAATTACGGTAACTGATGTGTTGAATCCTGTGTATTGGGAGCTTGGAAAGCTCCACAATGTGCAGGGCAGGGGTGCCTCCAGCACCAGGATTGAGAAACACAGGAGTAAACAGCTTTTAAACTGGTAAAATACCTTCACATCATAAGAAGGTTTTTCTCCATCACTCTCCAAAGAGAATATATGCTTTGTACTAAAAACGTGGTTGCACTAAAAAGTGGTTCTGCTATGGCATTGCTTGAAGAGCCATGTGAAGCAGCTGTATGGACTGCAGAACATAAGAGTGCCGTTGTCCGGCCAGGACGTACTGTATTTGTCTTAGTGCTGGAGTTAAGACATTGTTGATCAATGTTGTTGACCAAGTTCTACAAGTTAATAATCCAATCCATTTTTTTTTTTGTAAATACCTGCCCACACACACTTCTCTCAACCCACTCAGACCACATTCAGGTTTTCATTAAGGTCACACAGTCTAGACAGTGTGGTTTAGAGCAGTATATGAGTTGTTGTGAGCTAATGACCAGCCATTCAACACATAAACTGTGGCTCGACTTTAGTGAAGACCTGCAGTCTTAAAAATCAAGGTGCTTCAGATGAATCACTGTTAGTGTCAAAAAAACATGGTTGTTGTGGAGATTGTATTGTGAGTGTGAAGAACCTTAAAATTGGTACCTTTACATCGACTGATGGCTCTATAAACTTTTAAAGGGTCCTTCACACTTACTTACATCTCTACTACAAACAGGGCACATTATTGAACCAAAAGTGGTCCTTCTACGGCAGTGCTTCTCAATCCTGGTCCTGGAGAATCTCTGCCCTGCATGCTTTTAGAGTTTCCCCATCTGATCCATCCTTGCTGAGCCAAACTGGGTGTTACAGCTGGACAGCTCTAAAACAAGCGGGGTAGTGATACTCCAGGACCAGGATTGACAACCACGGTTTGAGAGTGGATGCAGTTTGAGCAGGAGGTATGAGGACGTGGATTTATGGAAAAATTAGGGAATGATTTTCATCTAGTGTTTGTAATGTTAGATTGTAGCTTTAGAATTAAACTGGGGAAGCAAAATCTGGAAACCCATCATGTCCTGGCTGATTGACTTCATGTGAAACATACAATTGTGGTTTTTGTCAAACCGTTGCTTCCAAATCAGAATTTTTTTTCTTTCAGTTGAGGACAGGACAGGGCCTGCTCAAATGACTCTGCATGCTTCCAAATGCATCTGTGTTTGTAATGGAATATATGTGGTGTTATAACAAACTGACAGGACATAGAACCCTATATACTACACTAAATGGACAAAAGTATTGGGACACCTGCTCATTCATTATTTATAAAGGAGTTTATGCTGCTCTACTGTCCAGGGGACTTTCTACAGGATTTTAGAACATCGCTGTCGCTTTGCTCCCCACCTCACCTCATCCTCAACTCTCCAACTCATTCTTAAAAGATTGGATGGAGCACAAGCCATTCCTCGGCATCTCAATGCCCCTTTAGGTCACACCTGGCATTAGGCATTAGACACTCCATGGAGTACTATTCCATTGGAAGTACTTCTTTACAGGGACTAGAAAAGCTGCAGTTGTGAGCAATGGCCGAATGTGTTCATTAGAAGGGGTGTCCACAAACTTTTGGATATATAGTGTGTACGTGCACATTTCTTCTATTAATCAACTAATTCCACACTTGCTCTCTCGTAGACCATTTTACATGACCTACATTGTCTTTCAACTTCATTTTCAGGATTCAGGTCAGCCCATTCCTCTTGTGGTGGAGAGCTGCATTCGCTACATCAATCTTTATGGTAAGAAGATCATGGTTCAGTTTGGTCTGTACACATTTGCTCACTTGCTCGTAGTGGCTGTGAAGGAGCTCTGAGAGAATAGAGCCTCTTATCAGTCATGATGTTCTCTGCACACTAAACAGCTCGATGACAGGTATGTAGATTTAGCACAGGCACTAATTTGAATGCAGGCTAAGCTGTGCAGATACATCTGCTGAAAGTTTAGACATTTTCAGAAGCACTGTCACAACAAGACAGTTCTTCTAGCCTGCCATCTGTTAGGATGAGAGGATGGGATGAAGTCAGTGGAATATGGGACTCTGGTGCTTTAGGGCTTTTTCCATCATGCATATTGTGGAAGAGCATGCTATGTCCATAAAGCAGCAAGAAACCAGTAGGCCATCTTTGTTCAGATGCTGAACGTTTGTACGAGGTTCTACTCACGGGGCACTTTATTGGGAACACCTGCATACCTATTCCTTCATCCTTCTAAGCAGTTAACCATGTGGCAGCTGTGCTGCGCATGAAATCATACTGATATGGGTAATGTTCTCATCAGGTAATGTTCTCATCAATCATCTGGGGGGGTGTGGTCCCATTGATCTTGTGCCTGGTATGATTGTTGGTGCCAGACAGGCTGGTTTGAGTATTCGCTGGGCTTCCTGGGGTTTCCAGCACAACTTGGAATAGTGCACAGTACAGGCCAAAGGTTTGGACACACCTTCTCATTCAATGCGTGACTATTTACATGGTAGATTCTCACTGAAGGCATCAAAACTATGAATGAACACGTGTGGAGTTATGTGCTTAACTCTTGGCATTCTCTCAATGAGCCACCTCTGGGAACTCCTTCAGGACTGTTGGAAGACCAGTCAAGATGACGACCTCTTGAAGCTCGTTGAGAGAATTCCAAGAGTGTGCAAAGCAGTAATCAGAGCAAAGGGTGTCTATTTTGAAGAAACTCGAATATAAATATAGGGTTTTCAGTTAATTCACCTTTTTTTTAAGTACATACAGTAACTCCACACGTGTTCATTCATGGTTTTGATGCCTTCAGTGAGAATCTACAATGTAAATAGTCATGAAAATACACAAAACGCATTGAATGAGAAGGTGTGTCCAAACGTTTGGACGGTACTGCAGTAATAGGTTATTGAACTTATTTTGTCATGTTTGCAGCATTGCCATGGTCAACTGCCAGTCCATCTTCTCAGGATTGGGCTGAAAAGCTCTCCGAAATAAAATTTCTGCTAAATCGTTTCTAAAAGACGTTTAATAAGTGTCTGCATGTGTTTGTCCTCCTCTCCGGGGTCTACATATGAGAGAAAAAAAAGAGGCAGAACATGACTTTCTAGAAGAGTATCCTCGTTTCATTCTAGCCTTCTCCCTCTTGTGAACATGGCTTCTGCATCAGTGGTGAGATTCTCAGAGATGGAGTTCAGATAGGCAGTCTTCGTTTAATTTCCTTTATCAGATTACCTTCTCCACCCTTGCCTCGCTGTTTGTCTACGCTTCACATGTTATTATGTCTGAGCTGGCCTCGGGGCCTTCTCTCCCTTTGCCCTCCACATCTAATGAAATCTCAGAAACTGATCAGAGTAGCTTTAATAGAAACCATATGTCCCTCAAAAAGCAAGGGGGCCCCGGCCTCGTGCAGCAAAAGAGCTGCTTTGCAACCGGATTGCATTTCCTGCCGTCATGCATGTTCAGATGGCTTTCACGTCGCCGGGTGTTGTGCTGCTGAGATAATGGCAGGCTTTGATGTTTTCTTGGTGTCATGTTTCCGTTTCTATTTCAGGTCTCCAGCAGCAGGGCATATTTCGAGTTCCCGGCTCTCAGGTGGAAGTCAACGACATTAAAAATTCATTCGAGAGAGGTTGGTGTCCAAGCCAGGAACCCCTAATTGTTTTTGAATTGCTTTTCTCGTTCAAACTCAGACGATTTGTTTTGTCAGCCCACGTCAGAAAAGATTATTTTTACACATGAAAGAAGGGAATGACATTTATAAATTGAATCCGACATTGAGTTCGAGTGTTCGAGTGTTCGGCTAGTCGATGTCTCCAGTGAGCTGCTTCCTCTGAATAACAGCCTTATCAGGCACAAAGCCTTTCTTGAAACTATTTGCATGTATTTATTGAGACCCCTGTTCCATTTTATGAAGCACAAATACACTGTATGGCCAAATGTTTGTGGACACCCCTTGTAATGAACGCATTTTGCCGAGTTAAATTGTAGCCATTGCTGACACAGATGTGCAAATGCACTTACACAACCTACCTAGTCCAATGTGGATAGAAGAGAATCTCTCTGTTGGCACCATGGCTAATGCCAGGTATGGCCTAAAGGGGTATGTGGAGCAGTGGAACCGTGTTCTTTTGGTCATGCAGTGTGGATAAAGAAGCCGTTTGACTTGACTTTTACGTTGGGTAAGATCTGAACTGGTAAAACATTCAGTCATGAATCATGAATATAAGGTTTTCTAGAAGCACTTTTAGGAAGCTCTGCTCCTTCCTTCTTTTAGGCGAAGACCCGCTGATTGACGATCAGAGCGATCATGATATAAACTCGGTGGCAGGCGTTCTGAAGCTGTACTTCAGGGGGCTGGAGAATCCTCTTTTCCCTAAAGAGCGCTTCCTGGACTTCATCTCCACCATCAGTGAGTTCTCCCTGTCAAACCTGCATGCTTAAATCATCACAGCCTTGCCTCCGGTTACACAAAGGACTCAGTAATCAAGTCAGGTGAGGCTGTCCTAGCAAGTTCAGCCCAAGAGCATGCAAGATGCATAGTAATCATAAAATGTCATCACAGGACCTAGAGGTAGCCCTTGCCTCCATTCATGTGCAGCATCTACCATCAGAAACAGACTGCACAGGTTTGAATTTCGTGGAGGAGTGCATGGAGGAAAGAAAAACAAAAAGTTTGTCAGAGAACACCTAGAAAAAGACCAGGCATTCTGGAACGGTGAGCTTTGGGCAGATGAATCCAAAGTTGAAATATTTGGTCACAGTTAAAGAAGACATGTTTGACAGAATTTGAACAGAAGAACCTCATATCAGCTGTGAAGCCTTGAGAGATCTCCATCATGGAAACCACTATGAAATGTGGTTGTATCAGAGGGGGCTTGAGAGACATGTAAGCCCATCTGTATGAGGACTGAGGCTGAAACGTCACAGAGCTGAAAGAATCCTGCACGGAGGAATGGGAAAATGGTTCTTCCAGTTGATGTCAGAGACTGGTAGACTGTTATAGGAGACATCTAACTGGCATAAGGCATAGGGTCTCCTAATCTTGTCCATACTGGACGTTTCTAATAATAACCTTTTGCAAATACATTTTGTCCACCTGTTGACGTGTGTTAATGGTGTCTTAACCTTTTCACATGTCTGTGTAATATAAGGTTAGAGGTCACTTTAGAGAACAGTTCTTTGAAGAACGATTATAATTGAACAAAGTCACTCTTTGCTCGTGAACATGTTAAAACGACAGACGTGCTTTATTTAGAAGAAGCCGGTTTGCTCTATTTTTGACTGGTGAAGGACATTCAGGTGAAGATGCTCAGCACGTCCTCGGTCACTCTGCTTTCCCATGCAGAGCTGGAAGGCAGTGATAGTAGGGTAGCTCATTGCTTTGGGTGACTCTCATAAGATATGAACACTGTAAGTCTGTACAGGCTTAGCATAGAACATTAAAGTACCTCACTCACGTGTCCTGAGCGAGACTGATGTGTGAGTTTAAACTGAACTCTTGTAAACTAGACTTAAACTACAGATCAGCAGATCATCTGTCCCTCGCAATCTTCAAAACGTCCGTCATAAAAGGGATAACATTTGTCAGAATTGGAATATTTCATTCTGAAATGCAGTTAGGGTTGCTTTGGGATTTGGAAGCACCAGTGAGTATTTGAAACCTTTGAAAACACCAGCATAATCAGACTTGATGTTATGCTGCATTATGCACTTTTAATTGAGCGGCCATATCAATGCTTGTGTTGTCTTTCTGGAGTGACGTCACTGGTGACGACTTGAAGCCTTGTTTAAGTGTCGGTCGTTTGTTTTGGCATCAGTTTTGAGTCAATTTGCAATAGAAAGGTGGGAATGTGGGAACACTATGGGAATATTTTTGCCCAATATCTCCCAGTAAGTCACATTCATATGAACACAGTGGTTCATATAATAAATCAATAAATAAACATATCTCCTCAAATGTATATACTGATATATTATTATATAATTTACAATAATCAATAAATAAAAATGTGATTTTATAAATTCTAAAATACATCCACTAATTAAATTATCATTAGTCAATTACCGTATTTTCCGGACTATAAGCCGCTACTTTTTTCCACGCTTTAAACCATGCGGCTTATAATGAAGTGCAGCTTTACTTCATATAACATACTTATATATGTTATTTTCCAGGGTTTTTTTTTTAACTTTGCGGGTGCGTCTTATATTCCGGTGCGGCTTATAGTCCGGAAAATACGGTACTTTCAGCCTTCAGGCATGTAAATTGTACACAGGGCTGTGCAACCTTACACTGGCCTATATTCTTTTGGCCAATAGGGGGCCAGTAGTGTGCACTTGGAGCTTTGAGAAATTAACCTTTCCACAACTCATTAGGCTAGAACGCTTCAATGCACCATGAAGCTTCCTGTCACCACTAGTAACTACAAAGGTTCTAGACATAAATAGGCATGTAACACACAACGACAGACAAGGAACACTAAAACAAAGGGTTTAGGCAGGAGGGGGGAGGCAAAAATACAAAATAAGTCATGTTCAAAGCAGGTGGGAAAAGAAAACAAGACAGGAAAACAGAGACCAGCTAAGAAAGCGAGGGAACCAGACACAAGAACCAGAACCTCACATAAGGAAGCCTGTTTAAACGACCGAACAGCTCAGCACAGTAAGAACCACATGGTTAGTGATGTAGGGATGTAGAGTATTGGATGCTCATTGGTGGCAAATACATGTTTCTATAACTTATCAAGCAATATCAGCTTCATAGCTCCAGTCCAAAACTGGACATTTAAACTGGGATACACCAAATCAGGCTTTTCTTATTGGCTACTTTCATGGAAATGGAATATTGTGGAATTTCTTTACTTCCCCAGACTGTTCCTCTCCGGCTTTGGTAGATGCATTGTGAAGAGTCGATTGTGAGACGTGTGGGGGACATTATTTGTGTGTTTGTTTGTTTCAGAGCTTGAGTCGTCTGCCGAACGAGTCCATCACATTCAGCAGCTGATTGTCACGCTTCCTCGTACCATCATCATCGTGATGAGATACCTGTTTGCCTTCCTTAACCAGTGAGTCTGCAGCTCTTCAACTGGGTTCCTTGACGCGCCTGTGTCATTGTAATGAGAAACTGAAAGCTTGCCTGAGTCAGGCCCACATGCTTCAGCTCTTCTTCTCTGCGTTTGTGCTGCTGCTGCACAGTAAATCAGCATGTATATGAATAACGGCAGTCAGCGACACAGGCCTTCATTAGATTCAGAGTTATCGAACAACACCGTACTGTTCATGTCCGATTCATTACCGCGTCTGTCAAGTAGTGTTTTAGAAGTTATTTATACCAGCGGAAAGCCATGACTCTGTGCGGTGCTATACCTGTCCCTTTTTTATTGTACTGATATTGATGCCTCCTCTGCATGCTTCCCCCTACAGAACAAAGGATTTCATTTCACATCCTGAGTTTTTTTTTTTTTTTTTTTTTTAATCCGGACAGTTTCTTCATTTATGCACTCGCTCTCCATGCCGGGCCTGCAGGTTTTCAGCTCTGCCTTTGTATAATCCTTCTCCAGCATTTAAGTCTCCTTTTTCAACAGGCTTTAGTGCCTCAGTGATACCTGGATACCATATTATTTTACTGTTTGAATCGAGTCCGATTGGCAGCTTTGAATATGAATGCCAGGAAAAAGAGGCTACTGCTGTTCTTTGAATCATGACTTGCATTTAACCTTGTTCATCAGCCCCCAAAGGCAGGGAGGGCTGCTTTCACCCTAGTGGAAATTGTTATTAGAAAGGCTGTAGGAGCTCATGAATGAGTGCCGAATGCTTGTGCAGGATGGAAGGGAATACTCTAGGAGAAACTGAAGACTGTGACACAGTTGTATGTATCTATTGTATTTTATATATATAAAATAAAATAGATGCTAATAAAATAGATGCATTTAGCTACTGTATGTTACTGACACACTTGTGCTCTGGAGCAGTGGGACTGTGTTCTGGAATGATGGAGCTCCATCCAGTACTTCTAGGAGTTCTAGGAGTTACAGAGTTCCGGATGAGGTGGAATGGCGATCAGTCAACATCCTGACCTCACTAATGCTATGTTGTTAACTACAATCGAAGCCTCACAGCAAGTTTCATAATCTAGTAGAAAGCCTCTTCTGGACTCCTACTCCTACAAAAGCAGGACAGACTCTTTCTACTACTCTTGATTTTGGAAGAAACAGTGAGGTGTCCCAATACTTTTGTCCATAGCGTAATCAGATACATAATGAACTGGAGTTACATTAGATTTACTTTCTGTGTCGTAGTCAGAACAGGTAGCACTTATCTAATCTTCATCTTGGAAAATAATTAATATTTCCACTAAAGCATCCTTATCTTCATTAATAAAATATGTCAAATTAACAACGGAAGTCTGGTTGAAAGACGTCTCGGTGAACTCCAGCTGAGAGATAATTACACGTCGGCGTCGGGATTTGTTTTTTGAAGGGTCCATATCTTGGAAAGCTTCATTTATTTGAATCCCTTTGTTTTGAGGAGCTTTTTTTTGAATGTGTTCATCCTGTTAAAGTTTCAACACTTACAAAAATAGACGGGCTTCTCTCCCTCCTATAAGAGCTTTTAAGATCCTGAATGCAAAAAGGAAGATGTAACCGGAGAACAGAGATGAGCAGGAGTAGGACAGCTCTCATAAAACTACTAAATACCAAATGAAGCTAATGAAACTCTCTGACAAAGCACGGGTACATTTCTGCTTTTTTTTTTTTGTGGTTTAAGCACTTAAAACTTTTCACAAAACTTTCACTTCCATCTTCATACATACATTCCTGGTCAGAAACTGGTTTCCAGAAGGAATCGATTGCAGTGCATGACTGCAGTGGTGGTGTGGCAGCCTGCCATGCAGTCACTCTGAGTGGCAGCAGGTCAGCTTCAGTCCCAACTTTGTCTTTGGTGGAGGTGACCAATGCATCCATATGCAGAGGCACCGTGGTCAGTTCCAAGATCAACAGTTTGTTGTCACTTGTCACACATTCAGAAGGTCTAGATGCCAGACCACCTTCAGCCACCAGTACGGGCACTTTGACAGGCCAGTGTTTTATTAATGAGGTCCGGCAACCAGTGGGCACACTGACCAAACACTCCAACAGCACTGCTGTGTCTGATCCACTCGTACCAGCCCAACATACACTTAAACACCTCTTTGTCAGGGTCACTACTGTGCTAAGAATGATCTACCACCCACATACTACCTGCTTTGTGGTGGTCCTGTGCCTGTGTGGTTCCTGACCATTGGAGAACAGGGTTAAAGGAGGCTAACAATGTGAGCATTCTGTAACTATAGTACCTTCCAGTATCTTTCATTAAGTACAGTTATTTTAGTGTGCACTGATGTCTGTGTATTTTGGAATTCCGGAGAGAATTCCAAGGCATTGAACATTTTTGTGTCCTTTTGCTCCGTCCCAAATTAGCCTGTCCCAGTACAGCGATGAAAACATGATGGACCCCTACAACCTGGCCATCTGTTTTGGACCCACATTGATGCCCATCCCTGACGGTCAGGATCCCGTGGCATGCCAGGCTCACGTCAATGAGGTCATCAAGACCATCATCATCCACACTGAGGTCATCTTCCCCAGCCACCGTGAGCTGGAGGGCCCTGTCTATGAGAAGTGCATGACTGGAGGAGAGGAGTACTGGTAAGAAAAGGGGCGTCCGTGGTATACCTCGTGTTCTGTGGTGCAGAGTAATGCAGCCTGATGGAATTTTCTGCTCCAGATGAATAGAGGGTTCATCAGTCAGGTCGGGTCATTTTAATGCTCAAGTAAGTTTAATAGCAGTGGAAGCAGCAGGAACGTGAGCGAGTTTAGCCTCACAAGTGTGGATTTTTATTCACTGGTATTGTGAATATTACTATGCGGTTCTGTCACTATCAGTTCTGTTGCTATGTGTACTGCTTTTGGAATCTTCCTTTTGTGCTGACACCTGTGTGTGTGTGTGTGTGTGTGTGTGTGTGTGTGTGTGTGTGTGTGTGTGTGTGTGTGTGTGTGTGTGTGTGTGTGTTCGTGTGCGTGTGCATGTGTGTGTGTATATAAAGTGACAGCCCCCACAGTGAACCAGGCACCATTGATGAGGCTGACAATGGAACTGAGCCACACACTAGCGATGACGGTACTTGTTTATTTATCTCTTCCTTCTTTTTTATTCCTCTTTCATAAAAGACATTCCAGGTTACAGTTACAGTACTGCACAACAATCCGCTGCTACCGCGGCAGAACTGAGGGTTTTGGTGAGAAATGTAGAGAAATATATGGACATTTGATCCTCATTTGAACTGGATTGAGAGATGGACGTGACATTACTAACGAAATGAAACTCGAGAGTTGTCTTTTAGAAATAATTTGTTAAATGTAAATGTAATGATTAGAAATTCAGTTTTCAGACTCGTGTGCTTTGGACAGATGAAGTTAAATTACTGGGACACTGTAACCGAAGACCAGACCAAACACATCATTTGAGGACAGGAACCCTTATGCCCAGTGTGAAGCATCGGGGTGGGAATGTCATGGTTTGTTGCTGCGACTTTGCTGCAGCAGATATTGTATCAGAGGGGGTTTGATGAAAATGGAAGACTGTCTGTACAAAGACTTGACTCCAAAATGTCACAGAGCTGGAGGTTTTCTGCCTGGAGATGGGAAAATATTGCTTCCGGTCGATTTCAGAGACTGGTGAACGTTTATAGGGAGTGTCTAATTGACATTGTTTCAGCCAAAGGATGAAGATGTAGAGTTTATTTCTTCCTCACAAGAAAATTGAATTCCTATTAATTACATTTTGCCTTATTTACATTTACATTTGTCCTCCTATTATTGTTATGTAATATAAATTCCTTACATTCTGGCAGGGGTTCGGCTTTGAGCTGTGTGTGTGTTTGTGTTTCTCTTTGCGGCTCTCAATTGAAATCAGCTGATGAACGGAAACCACAGCCTCTAAGTCGTTATTTGGCCGGAGATGTAGTATACAATTCAGTAAATTAGATATTTGCTTTTCAGTCCCAGTCAGCGGTGACACAATGACAACCACGCATCCACATATTGCAGATGCGATAGTTAATGGTTTTAACGATGAAGGGAGAGACAATACAAGCAAGTCCAAGCATGCAAATTTGCATAATTATCATATGTGTCCTTATAAACTCAATTACATTCACTGTGGAATCGAATCAGTTCGAGCTGCTGTGGTCCTGAAGACATGCACCAGATGTTTAAACACATGTTTACATGGTTAATGCAGTGCTGCTGTTTCAATCGTTGTTGATTTGTTGTGTGTCTTAATGCTTTTTTGTACACTGTACAGACACAATGACAAATAGGAAACCTGCTCACTCACTGTTTCGGCTGAAATCAAGGGCATTCAAAAGAGTTTAACCTGCTTTCTACTAGATTTCAGAGCATTGCTGTGAGGGTTTGGTTGCCTTCAGCGAGAAGAGTGATGATCACCACCTCACCTCGCTGGATGAAGCACCATCATTCCATAGAACACAGTTCCACTGCTCTGCAGCTCGGTGCTGGGGGGCTTCATACACATTTACTACATGCCTAGGGATGGTGCCAATAGATTCATGTCTGTTTGTTTCAGAGTGTCCTATTCTTTTGGCAGTACTTCTCTACAGGGTCTAGACAAGCTGTGGGTGCATTGTCACATCTGTGTCAGCAAGGGGTACGATTTAAAGTAGCTGAATTCTTACTTTAGAAAGGCTGTTCATAAATATTTGGATATACAGTATATAGCCAGTGGTTGGACTGACCGATCACTCAGCCATTCAGGTTGCTTTTCCATCAGCAGAAGGGGAGTGAGGCGTCTCATTGGCTGGCAGATGTCGTGGACATAACAGGGCTGATCCTAAATAGAACTTGAATGCTGAGCTTTACAAAAGGCCTTGGCCATGATGTGCTCGATTTCTCGTTTACTCTCTTGCCCTCTGCCCCCATTCCTTTGTGTCCATCCCTTTCTTGCACTCTTTTTGTCTCTCCTCTCTCTTTTCAAGCTCCTTTCAAGCTATGAGGGCCAGCGGTGTGTCCGATATTACAATAAGTCCGGCTTACACCAAACATTTCCCCGTTGCCCTCTACTCCACACGAGTGTCCAGCTTTTCACTGGGGAACCTGGAACCAGTCAGAACTGTTTACTCCCAGGTTTACAGTGGACGTCTGAGATTTCAGTCCTCATTAGGTGACCACTGCCCATCCTGCTCTGCATCTCTGATCTGCAAACAGCCGCCATAAAAAAGAAAGATCGCAAGGATGAATCTGCTCAAAGCAAAGGTCGAGAGAAATCTCTCCGTTCTGCGTATTTCAGGGCTGCTCCTCATCACGATGGCCTTCACTATCTAAAGTTTCGTAGTGGAAGTTAAACTCCAGTGGATGGAAACATGACGTACTTTGCTTTTTTTTTTTCAGCCAGATTTTTTAATCGCGTGGCTTTTGCAAAACATTTGGATGGAAACCGTCTCCCCCTCTCCGTATCTCTGCCTTCCCTCTCTCCCTCCCTCAGTTTCTCGCTCTTTTTGTCTCTTTTGTCTCATTTATCGCCCGTCTCCCTCTGTTTCTCGCCCCCTCGTCGTCTCTCCTCTCTCACCCCCTTCTCTTTATCTTTCCTGTTTTTATTCTTCCTTTTTCTCTGTCTATTTTTCTTCCTTTCTCGTACTCCACTCCTCGCGAATGCTAATCTTTTGGCAAGATTCTTGCGTAATGGTATTTGCACCTTTTATTTATTTATTTATTTATTTATTTATTTAATCAGTGAACAGTGAGAGGAAAATGCCATTCCTATCTCCTCCTTTTTCCTCTGCAGCTTCTCTTCTGCCTCTCCTCTGTCTGACTTATCTCTCTGCTCCCTTTCTCTCGTCTCTCCTCTGCTGTCCTTGCTTAGGATTCACAATTAGACCCTTAGGGTTTCCAGCTTAAGCTGTTCCTCTCTTTGCCTCTTCACTCAGTGACGTGCAGAACAAAGCGCACACTGGAACCCGGGCTGCACGATGTGGACTTAACGTGATTTTCAATAAAGCTGATGAACACTGCGATGATTACGAAGCAATAAGTCATGATTAAAGTACCGTCTCTGAATGGACGTGCAGCAAGTACACACTCTTATTTATTCATTTCTAATTAAATCCAACCCTAACTAACCTCTCCGTTGTGACACACTGTTGGCTTCACTATCACTGTATCAGAAGTCAGGACTCTTTACAGTTTTTTTTACTGTACAAAAAGTAATCATTACATTTGCATATGGACCTGTGATGTTCAGCAGACACTCTCATCCAGCCTGACGTGTGTCGCTTAATTGTCCAATCAGAAAATGTCCCTAGCTAATGCAAATAGGGTAGAATTCACTCACTGTCCACTCTGTTAGACACGCCTATCTAGTTGCTTCACCTTGTAGATGTAAAATCAGCAACGGAAGCTGATCTGTTTCTGCCCAGTTTGTACTGGTCATCATCTAGTCCTTGGCTGGTTATTTCTGGTTGGTGGACTGTTCTCAGTCCAGGAGGGACACAGTGAGTGGTTTAAACCCTCCAGGAGCACTGCTGGACCCGTACCAGCGCAACACACACTAACACACCCCCATCACCTTAATGTCACTGCAGTGCTGAGAATGACCCACCAGCCAAATAATACTGTGGCAATCCTGTGGTCGTCAGTGGGTTCCTGACCATCGAAGATCGTGGTGAAAGGAGGCTAATGAAGTATGCAGAGCCACAGTTCAAGATTCAGGAATGTGCTGGTGATCATCCAAATTCTTGACCTCACCAACACTCTTGTCTCTTAAGGCAGTCAAATCCTGACAGCAATGTCCCAAAATCAAGTAGAAAGTCTTGCCTGGTCAGTAGAGACCCTTTATTTCAGAAGAAACAATGAATGGAGAGATGTCCCAATACTTTTGTCCTATTTAGTGTATGAATATGCAGTACATTTAAGTTCAAATTCCCAGCGATAGTAGCTTTTACTGTTTACACACAAATAACACTATTTGTAACACAAATAATGACTTTAAGTAGACATTACATTCGAGGCACTGTGACCAGTGGTTCTGGACAGAGCAGTGTCCGGTGTTGGGTGTGTTTTCTTAATGGCTTTTCAGCTGCACGACTGAGTGTGTTGTAAGGAAGCACATTAGCTGTACAGCTGCATTCTGGCAACCTAATATTTTGGATCTGTTACGTCAGATCACAGCGACGTGTTTATCACATGAACTCACATCACAATGACGATACATACGATCTACCATGCAGTCAGAAAGGGGAGCACAGAGCCCTCCACAGTCCAGTGTAAGTAACACTGCGGGTCAGAGCTCCTGATTCCACTGCCCTGCACCTTAGATATGCTCTTTCTCTTCTGTAATAATTGGATCTGTATGGGCAGTAATTGCAATGGTTTCAGACACGCCAGCTTCAGTGCTTCCCACACTGCCCTGGTCACTAAAACACTCCTTTGTCTCTGTTAAAAGCCCTGTTTATTAGCACACACCTAGAAGAGATTGTGATGACAATGTGATCTTCTGCCCAAGTCCAAACCTAATGGATTCTGTCTTTTTGTTCTCCCGGTTCTCCGTCCGTCCTGTGTCTCTGGAGGTAATTTCACTCCTGGCTAAAGCCCTTATTGGAACTGATTGGCTGTGCTGGTTGAATTGGAGATTCCCCACTGAGAGGCTATTTATTTGGTGCATATGTTTAACCCCTGCTGACCCGTCTGTCTCTCTGCGTTTTCCACAGTCAGAAAGCTAAACGCTGGCCTGTGGTCTGGCCGGGCTAATGACACTGAGGCAATGCGAGGTGACAGGTTTGATAGGTTTTAGATCGAGTCGGATCTTCACTTTGCATTTTGAGCAGCATGGCGGGATTAAAAATGCTGTTTATCAGAGCAGAAAATGAACGCACAGCCCCAAGTGGATGGATCTGTGGCGCTGATGTCTGGCCCAGCCTCTTAAACTTGGACCTTTTATTACGTAATTATTTAGTAAAACAATACGGACTGGCAGAGTTATTCTTGAGTTATAGGAGGGAGGAACGCAAGTTTGGAACCACCAACAGCTCCACAGAGATTAAGAGATTACTGAGGCTTTCAAAGTGTGTGACTTGTGTGTTATGCGAGAGAGTGTGTACTTATGTGTGTAGCTGGTTAGACTTTCCATGAATCTGCAGATACTTGTCCTGTGGTTGTTGCTGTATTGAATGCCGTTGTGCTGTTGATGCTGCTCAAAAGCTTTAGGTACAAATATCAGCAAAACACTAATATTAGAATAAAAAAGGACAAAAACAAATAACATTCAAATAAAATGTTGTGGTTTTACATCACTGTGTAAAAAAAAATCCCCTGCTAGCAGACAAATGTGGGCCAATTTTGGCACTTACAGCTCAGATGGGGCCACATTTGGGACAGACATCGATTGCTTTCTTGATCTCCAAAGCTCTCGTCCTCATGGGAAGATGATCTTATTTCGGATTCTCATCCAACACCTGGTTTGATGAATCACTGATGAAAGATGTTCAGTCAGGTGAGCTGAAGCTGGAATTGAACATCTTTATTTACTTCCATCGGTTCTAATGTGAAATCCTAGAATCTCAGCTCAGTACTGCATGTTTTGTTTTAACATGGGTTGTGTTGTCATGTCGAAATTGTTATTTTTGTTCTATTTATTGAACTTGTTTTAAATATAACATCATAAACAAATAGGAAATCAAGTACAAAGTGACACAGTCAAGATTAAAATTTAGTACTGGCTTAAAGTTTCAAATAGAGAAGCTCCTAATATTTCAGGGTCTTGTGAAACTGGGCTGATTTGAACTGAATATGTTCTTTTTTGTTAGTATTAAAATAAGGCTCCGAGAACGTCCAGTCGTGACGTGTGACTCTGAACTGATAGGGCTCCAAAAGCCTTAGACCCGGCACTCAGGGGAGACAACGGCTCGCAAAAGACAAGAATGTGTGGAAACTGACAAACTCATGATTAAGTTGTGACCCACTTAGCTTTGCTACCAGATGCTCTGTCTGTGGTCTGTCTGAAGCGGAGACGTCAACAACTACCATGTCAAATAGCGCGTCACTATTAGGTGCACTTTCCTCTTTATATACTTAGTACAGAAGTATGTACAGTCATGTGAAAAAGTTAAGATACCCCATGAACACCTTTGACTTTGACATATTTAAAAATGTGGACATTTGATGTTGATGGTAACCATATTGAGGGATGGAGGTGATAAAGCTGAAGAAATGTGCTTGTTAATCTTTTGCAAAATGCAATGAATAGAAATGCAGTTTTCTTGTGAAGAGAAAGGTTCGGACACCCTATAATAGCTGGTTCTCCCTTCTTTAGCTGAAATGTTGTTAATTACATTTCCTATAACTGTCTATCAGTCTCTGACATCAACTTCATCTGCGTCTACAGTCCTTTTTCTGAAGGCCCCGGGGAAGTTCTTTGGATCTCGCCATTGTGATACCGCTCACTTCATCAATCAAGTGCGAACCAAACTAATGTCTGAGTTTAAATAAGGCAGCTTCCTCCAAAGAGGTCTTTAAAAATGGACTGATCACTGGGCTGCACCTGGTTCTAGTTTAAGTAGTAATAAACGGTGGGGGTGACTGAAAAGTGTCCTCACAAACATTGCATTTCTAATAATTGTGTTTTACAAATTATGTTCAAATGTCATTTCTTCAGTGTCTTGTTAAAAAGGTCAGTTGTCCAGGGTTTTCAGGTGGTGTCCTAATATGACTGTATGCTCGGTATGGAAGTATGCATTATAGTTTGGGATGCAGCTTATGGACTTGTGGTTTGTGGTTCACTTATTTGGAAATGCATTTTACTAAACACTGTATATACATTTACTCCTTTAGAGCAGAAATAATGGTGTGACGGGGCAAAGTTGCAAGCACTGGCATAAACGAGGAGGACTGTGATAATAGATGCTATTCTTCACATAATAACTCTCTCTCTCTCTCTCTCTCTCTCTCTCTCTCTCTCTCAGAGGTGGAGCAGATTGAGGCCATTGCTAAGTTCGATTATGTTGGGCGTAGTCCGCGGGAGTTGTCCTTTAAAAAGGGAGCCTCTCTGCTGCTATACCACCGGGCGTCTGAAGACTGGTGGGAAGGGAGGCACAATGGGGTGGATGGCCTCATACCTCACCAGTACATCGTAGTGCAAGACCTGTAAGTGTACACGCAGTTCTGAATGTACCAAACACATACCATGTGTTCCAGAAACACGAGGGAACTGAAGGTTTCTGTAGCGTTCAGTGTTCTTAGTTCTCTGATGGAATGGAACTGGACCTGGGTTCGATCCCCAGGCGGGGCGACCTGGGAAGTTTCTGTGTGGAGTTTGCATGTTCTCCCCGTGTTCGCGTGGGTTCCCTCCGGGTACTCTGGTTTCCCCTACAGTCCAAAGACAGGTGCAGTAGGTAAATTTGGGACTCTGTGGGCTTTAGTGTGTGAATGTGTGTGTGTGAACCCTACGATGGACTAGCGCCCTGTCTAGGGTTGTTTCCCGCCCTTGCGCTCAGAGTTGCCTGCTGGGCACCGGCGGCTCCCCCGTGACCCTATTCAGGAATAAGTGGCATAGAAAATGGATGGATGGATGGATGGATGGATGGATGGATGGATGGATGGAATGGAACTGAGTGGCGTTTTGGTTTCTTTATCTGCTTGTTTTCTGAGGAACGAGAGAAAATCAAGCCTGAAATCTGGTCCACAAAATACTAAAATACCCCTTAGTAGTGTTTAGGGGTGGGACTCCCTGAGCTGATAATTTAATGATGTAATGGTCCAATATTGATGAAGAATAAAGGTGACCTGTGTTTCTGGGACATGTTTGTTTCTGTGTTATCATGTATGTCATCATTTTCAGACACACAACTAAATCAAGCTTTGAACAGAAGAGCGTCTGTGAGCAGAGCACCTGTCATACTGTCACACTCCATAATGGTAAACCTCTGTCTTCACCTTCCTCTCTCAGGGATGATGCCTTCTCTGACAGTCTGAGTCAGAAGGCCGACAGTGAAGCGAGTAGCGGACCCCTGCTGGATGATAAGGCCTCGTCCAAAAACGACCTCCATTCACCATGCGAGCAGTCGCCCGATTATAACTTCAGCGGAGTGATGGGCAGGTGAGTGCTGAAAGTGCAGATGGCTGAATAATGAGGATGAGCAATGTCATTTACTCCCATAGAGTTTGTCTCAGCGGGTCGGTCGTGTGTCTGATGAAGGCAGATACGCTAATCAGTCATAACATTAGCACCACAGCAAAGTGAAGTGATGAGTATTGATTAACTTCATCTAGGGGCCATCTGTCAATGGGTGGGATTAATTAGGTGGTAGGTGTGAAGGTGATGCGGTGCTGATGTGTTAGAAGCAGAAACAATGGGCAAGTAATTTCACCAGGGCCAAATTGGGTGATGTCCTGAGGACTGGGTTAGAACATCTCCAAAATATCAGGCTGGGCTCAAGGTGGTCCAAGGTAGCCACGTAGATGTGATCCATCGAGGACCTAAAGGATATGCTGCTAACATCTTGGTGTCAGATACCACAGGACACCAGGACAACATCTACGACTTAGATCTGGTTTGGCAGCACAAGTGAGATCTACTCATTATTAATGTTAGGGCTGATTGAGGTATATGGACAGTATGCACTGTCTGATGACATCTAACCTTCATGTCCTGATCTGATTCAGTGGAACCAGGAGGAGTCTGATCCCTCCTGTATTAAACACTCTATGTCCAAAGGTTTTGGACGCTGTTTCCAATGAGTGCATTCAGCTTCTTTAAGTTGCTCCCATTGCTGACACAGATATGCAAATGCACACATATAGCTTGGTCTGGAGCAGATAAGCACGAGCCTGTTGGCACCATGCCTAATACCAGGTTTGGGATTATCAGGACTGATCACACCATATATTTGTTTAATTTTCTTAATAAATAAATGTAAAAATGAATATTCTGATGTCTAGTCTCCATAAAGTTTAATGTCTTGGATGAAGATTGAATAATTAATGAATTAACCCTTTATGTACGTGCTTTGTGGTTCCCAAACGTCCTCGTGGCAATGTATATCGAGTCGTGTAGTGGAGTGGAATGTAGATATATAACTGGGGTTGCATTTTTATTTAAATGAATGTGTTTCTATATGTTTCTTTGTCAGGGTGAGGTTGCGCTCAGATGGTGCTGCCATCCCTCGCCGACGGAGTGGTACAGAAAGCCAGAGTCCCACACGCGGCACGGATACACCCCCTCGCGCTGCCGCGTGCCCCAGCAGCCCGCACAAAGTAGCCGTGAGCAGGGGCCGGGTGGAGAGTCCCGAGAAGAGACGTCTGGGAACGTTTGGTAGTGCTGGCAGCATTAACTACCCCGAGAGAAAGACCTATCCCGAGGGTCATCCGCTGAGGCCCAGCTCGGGGGCCACGCGCCACAGCAGCCTTGGAGATCACAAGAGCCTGGAGGCTGAAGCCTTAGCCGAGGTGAGGAACAGTCAGACAGCTGGACAGATTTATAGATAGAGGTGTAGTAATAAACATGGTATTAAAAGCTTTTAAACGGAATTTCCACCTTCTCTTACCATACGGGAGCACTTTCTAGTTCTATAGGAGTGTCTGATAGAGTGGACAGTGAGTGGACACAGCAGCATTGTTGGGTCTGATCCACTCGTATCAGCTATGTGTCTCTGAAATAATAACTTTTTGCCCAGATTGTAACAGCCTCTGGCGTCTTTACTGTTTTAAAGGGTTCATGGAGTCGCAAGCAGGCCTGGAATTACACTATTATTGACTCCTCTGATTCATTTAGCCTCAGTATTAATAAACACATTGGAACAGGACAAAGAAAGCAAGAGAAAGCAAAATGTGGCAGGAAGTGAATTCACAGAATTTATATTACAGCAAAAAGAGGTGGCGTTTGTTTAATAATGTCATGAGTTTAGAGCTGATGGCCTGGTCATTCTGTCCAACAGGAGAGACGAGATTCTTCTACTTAGTTTAAGATGGGGAGGTGGGCTAAAGTCATTGTCACCAGAGGGTCCCTGCGATTTAAGTCCCGTCCACATGCACACGCATTGTTACAGGCTGCGCATTCCCTGCACATTTGTGGGCGAATATCCTCTGGGAAAGGAGTGTTCAGCTGGATTTCAGTACTGGTGGTTTTGTTGCAGGTTGTTCGATTCTCTGGTAAATATTCATACCTACCGCGGACGCTGCCAAAACTGAAAAAGGGCCACACGCTTTCGCCGTCTATGTGCGAGGGTGCGTACAGGCGGGGCCGTACAGTCATCCGCATTGACTGTAGTCGTTTTTAAACTGAATGTTCATCACTAATGGATTATATAATTGGTTGTCATTCTCTAATGCTTTATCGCTGGTCAAGCCACAAATCACTCAGGTTTTTTTGGAGGAGGGGGCCGCGCAAATGGAGCAGCCTGTCCGATCTCAGGCATTCGTTTTGTTTTCTTATGCCGTGCCATTTGGTCGTAAATTTCACAGACGTCCTGCAGTAAAAATGCTTTATTCCACCTCCCCGAGTAAAACGAATCCCGTCTAAATAGGGCTTATGATGGTTAAAATGTAGCATTTCGTTATTAGTGGTCGAGAGAAGGATGGCGTTACGAGAGAAGTGCTGCTGCTTGTTTGAGCCGTGTCTCTTAATTATCACGCCTGTTGTTAAGAGTCACTGTAGTGTGTGTGTATGTGGGGTCCATGCAGGACTTTACACCTCTTATCATCCTGGCTTTAATACGGCTTCTGCAGTCAGAAGCTGGTCATTGGTTTGAACGAGGGAAGACAAGCACTGAGTTTTATGGCGTATGAGGCCTGGCTGAGGCGCTGTGTAAATGTCATAGATAAAGTATGGCGGAGACATACGGGACTTATGAGGTAAATATACTAGTACAGCAAAGATCTGCTCAGTGAAGCCAAAGCTCAGATAGCAAACATAAATCTGTCCTGTAGAATGCAGGGTACGTTGGAGAAATTCAGGTCTTTCAAGGAAGTCATAAGAATTTGCGGCTGAAAATAAGTTTAAAGACTCTGCGAGGTCTTTTTTAACTCTTATCTAGATACTAAGGTCAGAAATCTTGCCCTTCTGCAAAGACCATTACCATAAATTGCTCTAGTTATGACCACGATAAGGCACGTCAGGATTTTATAGCCGAGAATTTGTAATGTTTGTAAATCTCTCTGACCTACAGGACATAGAGAAGACTATGACCACTGCTCTCCACGAGCTGCGGGAGCTAGAACGCCAGAATACAGCCAAGCAGGCTCCGGACGTAGTGCTGGACACCCTGGAACCTATGAAGAACCCAGTGAGCTCCGAACCCGCCAGCCCTTTGCACACCATCATGATCCGCGACCCCGACGCAGCACTGCGGCGTGGGAGCAGCTCCACCTCAGAGATGATGACTACCTTCAAGCCTGCGCTCTCTGCCAGACTAGCAGGAGCTCAGCTCAGACCCCCGCCGATGAGGCCAGTGCGGCCGCCCCCGACCCAGCACCGCTCGAGCAGCTCCAGCTCATCTGGCATGGGCAGCCCAGCAGTCACTCCCACAGAGAAGGGCTTTCCCAACAGCTCAGCTGCAACATCCTCCTCAAACACAGGGGATAAACAAGGAGGCAGCATGTAGCCCCGCCTGGGATGGGGTCACAGCTTGGTGTATAGCTCCTGGTCCTGGAGAGATTACACCAAGATGATGAAGACCGAAATGATGATGGGGGTGGGGGGTGTTGATCTGATTATTGTTTTTCTTTTCTAGCTTTAGAATTTTCAAATTCTGAATCCGCCTCAGAACACTGTAGAAGTGAGCCCAGGTTACTATGGCAACGAGGCATGTGAAGTATATCAGCTAGCGCTCTGTGAAGCACGATGGGGGGGATAAGCGTTGAAAAATGAATTGATGTGTGTTGGTATATGGATTTCTGTGTGGGTATATACACATACATTAAACACATATACAGCAGCCTCTAACATATATGTGTATATAAATATGCATATGGTATATGAGTTCTGTTTTCTTTTCTTTTTCTTTCTTTCTCTCTTTCTTTCTTTCTTTCTTTTTACCTCAGACACTTATTAAGTGACCCTCTTTGGCCAGTCTCTTGCTTTTCGACACAAACTCACTGTAGGTAGAGCAATACTAAATGAGTTTAGCGCTTGTTTCTCTCTGCACTGGTCAACCCGAGTTGTTGTTTCACCAAGGGGGTGGGGCTCGTAACTAGCCCCTCCCACCCCACCAGACTGTTCGATCGAAGCGGACTGTCGCTCAAAGCAAAGGCTGCCCGAACGGCACCCTTTGCGCTGTTGTAAATAGAGATATACTGTACTTGAACTCGTAATGCCTTTTGTTTTGTAGTATAAGGGATGTTCAGCAGCATAACAGCATAGCCAAGTTGTAAACATATATGAGATGCAGAATCTGAAAACCAGTATACATTATGAACTAATTGTAAGAAACCTGTGGTAAAAATGTAGTTTAACTTGTATATATACTTTTTAGGTAGGTTCTTTTTTTTTTTTTATGTTAAACAATGTACATTTGTGGACAGAACAGGCAAGAATGGCATTTATCTAAACAAAAACGATCACAACCAGCAAATGAAGAAATAACTCATCGCCGCGGTACTTCATGTTCGCTGTCTGAGCCATTACGGTTACTCACGGTTACTCGGTCTGGTTTACATCTTACGCTCTTACATGGTAAATGTGTTTGTTTTTGTAGATTAACCATCACACACACCTCCAGTCCGCATCACGTAAAGGGGGATCGTTTTTAATGTCTTGGTCAAAGAATGGGATTTGACCTCAAATGTTTTCAGTTCATCTCAAGTCCTAATATTGACTGACGGCACCAAAGCTAACTATAGCTGTACTTTCTAGCAAGTATCAGGATTACGGATTCAGGATGACACCTGCGTTCTGTTTGTAGGTGGTGTTAAAGCACTCATTTCCATCTGAAATTTTATACACCTCTAATGTCCTCTACGTTTTGAAGGCGCCGCTCTTCCAACCTTATGTGTGGCCCACACTACGGGATTTTGTGGCCAATTTCTGCTCCCAGATTCCAAGGTGATTGTAAACGATGATTTTCCCAGATGTCCCTGTAGTGTAAATTGTCAATATTCCAACCTCTTCTCCGCCGATCTATTCCCAGTGCAGTCAGGCGCCCCCGGCTGTGAATTGTAAAATGAAACGTTTAATATTTATGACTCGGTATCCTGCGAGTTCTCTTGTGTTCACATGCCTAGCATGAGCACTGTTGAGATGTGTCATTCATCAGTGCATTCAGGTGCATTCAGGTGCATTCAGGTGTATCAGGTGCTTGCATTGCAGAAAGCATAAGCTCCGTTAACCCCATCTTTTCCAGCACTGCTTTAACCACGTTCCCGGCTTGAGCTCACATGAAGGTTTGAGGTCCAGAACCGTTGGTCTGGACATTTGCTCATGTGCGGTGCTTCATTCAGAGTAGATCGTGTGGTGTGGGGGCTCTAATGACTAATGATAACCGCGATTGAGCACCGAAAAGTCTGTGAAAATGTGTGTATGTGTAGGGACTCTCACATTTTCAGCATCAGTTAGGATTTTGAGAACCCTATAATGGGAACCAGGCATTAGATACATCCTTATGTCCTGGCCGTGGAGGTGTGTCACAAAGCTTAGGCTGCTTTTCTGGACCATTACGTCATAGAAGCCTATTCCAACATGGACATTTTCTATACAGCTAAGAGATCCAGGCTACATTCAATGATTTTGAAGGCAGATATGTATCCTTCTGGACCTACAATTCAACATCAGGGGGAAAAAACACACAGGGTTCACAGCAGGTGAAGCGCTTCGTTTAAATTTGGATTCAAGCGTTGAATTTGAGTTTGCTCATATGTTTCATGCAGCAAAACGTTCCATTTGTGTGGCCAATAGTCTTCTAAGAAGGACTTCATTGGACAGCCACACCAAGAACCTGCCTTAACATGGTAACTGCCTTGGCTTTGGAACACAGTTAGATACAATAAAATCAAGTAACTATGCAAGTCTACACCATTTTTAATCACCATTGTGACCAAGACTTTTGTACCCAAAGCTCAGAATGGAAGATCTCTTCCTTTGAGGCTCATGTTGAGATGAGACTCAGGTGTTCAAAGGTTCAGGTGTTGGACAAATGCAAATAGGAGACACGATACCAACACCTTCTAAATTCATCCTCAAATATCAAATATTCAGCCTTTCACTCAAATTGTTCTGCTGATGTTATTGTAATAAAATTAACCTACATACATGAATCATCACATCATTCACGATTTTTTTTTTTCTTCAGTTGTGCAAATGAACAGTCCATGAAAAATTTTCACTCCAGTCACTGGTTCTAAAGCAGTGAAAGGGCTGCACGTCTAGCATTTAGAATGAATAAACACGAGTTCATCGGTTTGGGTCGCGATTCAACTGTAAATCCAGACTTCATGTCTTCTGATCTCATTCAGAGATGCATTCTAATCCCAGATTGAAGATTCACACCCCGTGTTCAACCGTCTCCTCCCGGGAGCGTCTCCGCTGCCCCCAATCTGTCATACAGTCTCCAGTTCATCTTTAAACTGGTTTCCAGTCATCCCTTCCTCCCCCGCCACACTGGAAGGCAGGGGGGGAATTCCCGCTTCGACCGACTGACCCACTTATACACTTCAGTCAGTTCAGCTTTAATCTCATCTTCACCACAGATAATCAAGCACGTCTGCAGTTCTGCCTGCCTAATTGCCATGTCTTGCCTGTTCTGCTCGGATCTACAGTATGTAAATGCTTGTATAGCTGCAAAAAAAAAGAGAAGAAGAAAAAAAAAAATATGCTGGGGAAAAAAAAAAAGTACTGTTACTGCACACTTCTTGATTTCAAATGTGATGACGTGAGAGTCAAGCCCTTGTCTTAATGTGTCAACAGCACAGATGTCTTGCCTTCTTTCTTTTTCTTGCTATTTAGGCCTTTTGTTTGGTTCAAACACACATGCACACACACACACACACACACACACCTCTGTGTGAGTCCTACCCCTGTTTAATGTGCCATATTTGTTTGTTTTTTTTTGCACTATGTTGCATCTTTTAAGTGGGAATTACTTGACCCTTTTCCTTCTGCTGGCAATTTGTGTCAGCATTAGTACCCGGTAATTAGCAGTAGATAGCAGCTGGCTCGCGTCTAATCCGTGCCCCCTGCATGGACTTTCATTCTGCATGTGAGGGAGACAGACATGCATGTGCTTCCATAAGCCATTACACCACCACCTGCAAGGAGACAGGTGACGATGATGATGTGGTGGGGCCTTTCTCAGATTAACACAAGAGGCAGAAATGACAGAGATGAGAAGATTAATGGCGTGTGCCAATATTAAAGGAATATTCCAGTCTCCATCTGTACCATCTGTACCATGCTCAGCGCCACGGACACCCGTAACACATTACGCTGTAGAGGAATACTTTAAAGGTTCCATAGAATACATGCAGTGAGTACCTTAGGTCCATCGCTGATGTATGAATAGGAATCGTGGGTGTAAAATGCTCATATGCAGTTTTCTTGTCTTTATCTTGCTATTTTTTTATTTATGATGGGCTTGTAAAGAAAGAATATGGATATGCTCTACGTTTTTGGCTGGTTTACATCACCAGGACACATTAAGAACGTTGTAAATATTGCAGGGCTAGAGAACCCTGCTTCTGGAGTGCTGGATTCTTCCTGACTCACCTGTTAAGTGCCAGGTTTAGTAGGTCTGTGCCTGAGCAGGGAAATCAGCAAACTGTGGAGGAAGCTGGCACTTCAGGACCAGGATCGCCGACCCCTGGCTAGGGTTTAGAGGTGGACTTTCCCAGGTGGTCAGCTGTGCTCCATCAAACAGGGCTTTTCACAGCTTGGCTTGTCAGTAATGTACTGCTTTTGGCTGAGGAGCACGTGTCCGAGTTGTGCTAAGAACTAAGCTAAGGTCATCTGTATCCGTCCACGTTGCAACCCTAGTGGACTGGGTTTATATCAGTGTTGCATTGCAGTATTGTACTGAACGTCGTGTGGAGTTAAGATTTGCTTTATGAAGGCACATATTTTACATGATGATTTTATTTTACATCATCGTTTACATGAATGATGGCATTCAGCCACTGCCTGTTGGTCTTTATTTTAAGTCAATTGCAAGTAAAAGATTGAAGTTGTGGAGAGAAGTATTAAAAAGGCTGTTTATGGTACTGATGGTACAGATCCAGATGTGGTCTATAGGCAGGTGGATTAGGTCTGAAGAACTGAGAGCATTCTCTTAATGGTCTTGTTCTGCAGCTTCTGTACGAACATGTATAACTTGTACAGCGTAGGCGACTGACTCCACACATGCAGCTGAAATGAACCATTCAGCCTTACAGTTACTATGCCTACAGACATATGACTGTGATGACCATGTACTACACAGGGCCATAATCGTGATATGGATGAGTTGTCCATTAACTAGGTGATATTCTCTCCTTCTGACTCCATCCAGACTTACTTTGTTTGAAAAGGCTTGATGCTGTGGATCAAATCTCCTTCCAAGATATCATTGCACATTGGTGCACTGCCCTCTAGTAGTCCAAATTGGCATCACTCATCTTCCTCTTGTCCCTCTGCTGGTGAAGGCCGGTATTTCAGGTTTAACGTGGAGTTCTCCTAAAGCAGGCCATAGTTAGCTTTAAGCAGACAGTAGCTGATGGAATGCATTGGCCCTGCTTTGCAGAATGCACTGCATGGACTCTATTGACGAAAGCTCAACGTGTGCAACAGGGAAACCCTTCGAACTGCTTCGATGCATCAAAAACATGTTGTGTTGGTATCTTCAGGCTTTTTATCTTCTTTTGTGAAGCAAAACCTGTCGATTAAAGAATTGAACTTACATGCTTACCAATGTAGCCTCCAGGTATAAGCACAACCAGGAAAATGTGTAAACAGAAGACAGACTTAGTTTCTTAGTTATCTTGGAGCCTCTTAACCATGTTGTGATATGTTGTTGACTTTCTGATTTATCGCCATCTAATCACCTAGCGTTTGCTGCCAGGTCTTCTGTTCATTCGACGTCCTCACATACCAGCGATTAGGTTTTCTGGTGTCCATCATTTTGCTGGAGTTTATTGAAAAAGGCAGATGTAAGGGAACTGCCCTCCGTGTCGCCACATTGCGTTTTCCTTTCTTCCTTCCGTTCCTCTCCTCTTTAAACGACCCCGACTGTGCTGCACAATAGCTTTGACTTTCTCCTCTCCATGGAATCCTTCTACCCGAGCTAACGCACCACAGTATTTAAGGCCTAGTCAGATCTTCTTTGGTACTTGCACGGTTACTGATAACTGATTACTGAGGCACCTGGTGCACCCCTGTCCTTTACGGACTGTATGTGGACTGTACGTTCTGGAAGACTCTTTTTTTTATATATATATATATATATAGTTTTGGAAGGTATGCTATAAAGGGTGTGTATTGTATGTATGCTAAACTGTATGTATGCTAAGGTAACATAGGCTTTCTCCTTCTCTAGACACAACGTTCATAAATCCAAACTTGCCGTCTGTCTGTACTAGTGGGTTGTGAAAAAGTGACATACTGTTTTTTGCCCTCCTCTTGACACTTTTGTCTAGTGATGCTGTTTGTTAATGAGTGTTTGAATGGTTGAATCCTCCCTGTGATGTAGGTTAACTGTACACCATGCCACTGTTTGGATGTGAAGAATATTCAAGTCCAAAATAAAACCGAATTAACTTTTCTTTTGGATGTGTTTGGAATTATTGAAGCCCACTTTTTCCTTTCCCAGGTCCAAATAGCAACGAATGTTTGGCCCAAATTTGATGCATGTCTGAGCCACGGATTTGCCCCCCGTGTGTCTGCTATGTGGGCTGTTTCTTGCTGTAAGCGGTGTTATCAGAAGATTGGGAACCAACGGCAAAACACAAAAAAGTCAACTGGGTCCAAAAGATGCTGAAAAGATGTTTGTGATGTTTGTCGACGTTGCACAAAGGTGTTCACTAAGTAAACCATTGAATATTTGGTGATGTAAAGAACCTGTTAGAGAGCATTGAATACACCGATCATCCATGACATTAATACCACTGCCAGGTGACGTGAATAACTGACCATAATGTTTCAGTCACACCTGTTATGTGGAGGATTTATTAGGCAGAAGGTGAAGAGTCAGTTCTTGAAGTTTGATGTGTTTGAAGCAGAAAAGCAGAAGCAGATCTTGTGGGGTGTTCCTGGTATGCAGTGGTCAGTACATACCAGCTGGTAAGAGGGTCACGGGCAGCTAAGGCTTACTGGTGCATATGGAGGTCCCACCTCACAACTTATCTTGTGGCAGATACCGTAGAGCACTTTCAGAGGTCTCGTAGAGTCCCTGCATCGACAGGTCAGAGCTGAAAGTAAGTAAGACTGTGGAGTGTGCTTTACTGCATCTATATAACGTCTTTGTTTTTCGTTTGTTGTAACATGAAAACTTTATTCATATATTTATCCTAATTTTTTATGAAGACAAATGTTCTATATAGAACCATGACATCATTTTAATGCTTAAATGGCTCTTCTTGCAATGGACTGGCATCCTGTCCAGGGGGTATTACTGCCTCGCGCCAGATGATTCCAGGTAGGTTCTGGCTCCACCGTGATCCTTTTCAGGACTGACTGAGTCTTCATATACAAAGCCTATTTTGAATACAAAAATCTGCAGGAATTAGTGCAAACACACACACATATACACACACACACACACACACACACACACACTACCATGGTCCTACAACTTAGGCATACTTGAAGCCCCTTAGGCACGACATTCTCACCCTGGTGTATCCACATGTGTCCCCGGTGTTCTCTTTTTTGAAAAACAAAATATGGTCACCTCATTTAAACCAGCTGTGGACTAAATGTTCCAGTATGTACTTTTAAAACTTTCACTTAACTCTTAGAACCAGAGATTTGCACTTTGCTGACAGTTACATGCCAATTTTGTCATTATGAACATATTAAAAGGAACTACAAGATCTCTAAACCACTGTCTCCATTGTGTGATGAATTATCAGCGATAATTTGGACTGCTGTAAAGTATTCTGAAGAACTTATCATTATAAGCATCCTTTTCAATCTGATCAACTAATCAACATTTTCACAAATCATTACATAGTCAAAGTTCCAGCATTTTAAGCTAAAAAAATGATCAGTTTCTGAAAGGATCTCAAATATGTAGTGTTTTAGTTCTTATAAGAAATAAAAAGTATGCAATCAAAAATTGTCAAATTCATACAGATATTTCAATTCTCTTCATTTGTACATCTCAAATGAATGCAAATTTGAATTGCCTAGGCATGTATGACCGTCTCCTATAAGTATGTTTCTAATATTTAGCTGAATAAAATTTGTCTAGGTGTCTAAATGTTCATAATTTCTTTATTCTTTAGGCAAACCTGTAGATGCACCCATTTAAAAGAAGACCAAAAGAAGTCCAAAGCTCAATGTTTGCAGTACTTTCCATCACCACTTGATGGCCATATAGTAACAGAAAGTGAAAGTGGAAGACTCAGTGATTCAACTGCAGTGGTAATGAGGCCTTATGAGTTAGTGGTCTCGGTTATTTTTGAAAGCAGGGATAGTACAAGCAGCCTGAGCCGGCGAGCAATCTTTTCTTCCTTCATTAGCTTCCCAGTAAGGCCAGTGTATGTGAGAAAGCCTTTTGATTTTCTCTGAGTGCAAAGGCAAGATTTGCACCAATCAGTTATTCATTTGTCGTAATTCATCAGAATACAGTCATCTAGTGAAGCGTGAAGCGCAGATAAATACAATCCCATTTGTCACACCTGACAGACTCTTAATAAACAAGACACAAACATAACGACCTTCCTTCCCTCGCTTCTACACACTCGCTCTAAGAGAGTCATTACTTTGACTGGGTACACAATGTTCCCTTCATGTCTTCTTCCCCCTTTTTTTCCTCCCACATTCTGCGAAAAAGAATGATAAACAGCATCAAATATTGATTTGCTGATATGCTTCAATGTACCTTATATTGTAATTACCGCAGTGAGAGGCCATGCCTCATCAATAACTCAGGGCCATAAAGACATAGTCTAGGACACCTATGAGTCGTAGATTGTATACGTATGATTAGTAAACATTAGGTGGTTATATAATCAATAGACTAACATATGGCCCCTGTTTATTACAGTCACCTGTGATCACTGATATTCTAATAGTGATGGATCTGAGCAATCCTATGGCCCTGCTGGACCTGTGTGTGTGTGTGTGTGTGTGTGTGTGTGTGTGTGTGTGGGGAATATGAGCCTGTCGTTCAGCCTCTTGCTCGTATCTTATTTCACTTTTATTCATAGACCACCCTGTAACTTCACGACAACAGACAAGATGGGTTTTCTTTTGAAGTTCTACAGAAAGGAACATAAAAGTCTACACGTCCATCAGGAACCGGACTGGAAAGACAGCAGGCCCTCAAAAAGCTATTTATATAAAAAATAAAAATCTTCCAACACATTTTCTCATGTGGTCTTCTTTATGCAGCAGGCCTTAAACTGCTGTACAGAGCAGTGCAGGGTACCGTGTGAGGATGGATGAAGATCCAGAAGGTGATAAAATGGCAGTTCTTCCAGGCATGAAACTCAAACCAGCTGCTTCTAAGCTCAGAGAAAGCTGCTCTCCAATTTTGTCTCTGCAGTATAAAAAGCTGCACATAGGATTTTTGAACCTGCTCGTACAGTGGTATGCAAAAGTCTGGGCGGCCGCATCAAAAGTCCTCGTACTCTTAATCGGTGTGGAAAATGAGCCGATCTCCGACAGCATCGAGTTAAAGATCCATGAAGATGAAGAAACCTTCGTCAACATTTACAGCAAGATATTTTATTTTCAATATATTTACAATTTTCGCCTGAAAAAAGGGAATCAGCTTAGTTAATTCGATTATTAAGGCTGTGGCTCAGTCACTGTTACGGCGTGTTTACACATTTTTTTTACACATTTTTTCTGTTTTGAATGACAGCAGTCACTGCCCACACACTTCTGGTATGTATGTAAGGCAACACATCCACTAGAGGGCTGTTCAGAGTCAATTACAAACATGGTGACGGTGGAGGAGGTCGTGATAATGAACCTTCTACAAAAGAGGCAGCAGTGGAATCAGCTTTTTGAAACGTAAGTTTCTTCTTCGTTATGTCCAAACGGCAATGATGTGCTATTTATAAAGCTTTATAAAGCTAAATACACTGTCCCCACAGTTTCCATTGGTACCCCTCCACCCCTCCAGAGTGGTTCACACTCTGCAATCTCCTGTAGATGTCCACATTGTTGGAAGACTATGCATATCATAAAGATAAGTAACCATGGGCTCCTCTAAGCAGTTGCCTAACACTCTGAAAATGTTACAAACTGATGCCCATGAAGCAGAAAATGATGTCTGTTTTTTATTGTAATTAAGAAATGCTACTTAAGAGGTCAAATCAAGGTTTATATGTCCAAGAATTGCTTGTAGAATATGAACCACTGTTTGACTGCAGAGGAGTCTGCAGGAAGACTCTGGATTGATGATGCACTGTTTTACTGGACAGAAACACCTGAACTAATGACCTTCATCAAAATCTCATCAGGGCAAAACCTTTGCTGTTCACAATTTAGAGGTAGAGGTAGGTTTTTAAAGGAACAACCAAACGTCTGGTGCATTTTGAGCAAAGGCTCCATGAAACACCTGTGGTTTTCTCTTCAGTTAGACCTTTGTGATTTTGTTTTTGCGGAAGCCAGGCTAAAATCGTCTCCACGGGAATGATACCAAAGTGGGAACCTGGATTAGGACATCCATAATTAGTTCCATTTTTCAACATTTTCCCAAATTTCCTACATGAAACTACGAAAGTCTGTTATAGAAGCATTATAAACTGGCATTTTTGCACTTTGGCTTCCCCTACAGAGCAACTGCAATGATGACAAAACCAACTGCAGTGAAAACAAATCACACTACGAGCCTCCCTGATGGTGCACGCCGCAAGATACACTGAAGTGAAAGAAGCATGTGAACTGAGGGGTCTGAGGAGGATAACAGGATTTTGCAGGTTTTAGGGATCAAAGCCAGGGGAGTCCAAGCCCACCTAATTATCTGTCAGGAGCCTGAGAATGACTGTTAACAGTTTAGGGGCTGCAACAGATACAATAGAAGGTCATCATCTATGAAACATCTAGAAGTGAAGTTATACCTCTTGGGGCGAATCCATTTGTCTTGTTCATTTGATGAGCATCTTGTTCCTCTTTCCTGAAACAGCATTTCCTCCCTCTGTCGCGCTCAAACACAAACAGCAGGTTGTTTAAGAAGTCTCTGTTGGTCTAATTTGGTGCTTTCACTGCACCAATTAAGGAACAAATATGCACATTCTACTTAATTAAGCATAATTTTAGCTGTTTATGTCAGAACATTCACTGTTATGGTAATGTCCCCCCACAGGCCCTGTCACGTATCTCATCCCATTTTTTCTTTATTGGGACAAATTAACTGCCTGGCGAATTACTAGCTAATGAAAAGCCCTTGAGAAAAATCAAGTTACACAACTGCACCATTTACTAAGACGACTACTACTTTCTTGGGAGAGAAATGATGTGTGGCAATTGAAATGGTGACGAAGCAGTCCATTTTCCAGACCAAAACTACAATAAACAGTTCTACTATCATAAACAGTGTGTACATGGAGCTGACCGGGCTTTACTCTTGTACTGCTTTAACCCCTAGAACCCGAGATCTGCATGCTGTGCGCTGTTACATGCTCCTTTCTAGACTTCAGGATCAAAGTAACCTGCAGAAATTACATAAATTTCATGGCTTCAGTGTCTGACGTCCTATGAGCAAGTACTCCAGCTTGGAAAACAGCTAAAATTCACTTGTTTCCATCTAATGTAAATCCCAGTTTAAAGGCCCAAGAAGCCTTCGAATGCATGTTTACTGCTCTGTCCACGTGTACATCCTCTACCTACATACAGATTGGTGCTGACCTGGGAGATGATGACATCACTGATCCAGATATTGGGTTATAGAAGAAAATAAGAAGGGAGGAACATTTTGCTGTCTTCATTTGCTTACACTGTGTTCAAATTTCGGAGTTAAAGTCCTGAGAAGGAATAATACTGATAGCATAACAAACAAAAAAAAGGATGTTCAAGTTTATTTATTTATTTGTTTATTTTTTAACACTGTGTATTGAAGAACGTATTATGACAAATATCCTTGTCAGTCTAATCATTGCAAATAACTCATCAAAATAATTGCATTTTCAGCACAAAAACAGGATTTCTGTGATTAACGTGTGTTTTTTACTCCTAACAATCCAAAATAAATAAATAAATAAATAAATAGGTGTGAAGTAAACAAATCTGAGGAGCGTTAAATCTCCTGAAAATAGCAATATCAGGCATGTGTGACTGTCTCTTATAAGTATTAAATAATAAAAATGGGGAATAAATGTGTCAAACTACAAAAACATCCCTCAACATTGACCTAAGAGCCAATGAGGTTAAGGCCTCATCAGAACGACCAGATTTATTAAGTGGTTTCAAACCCACAAAAACCACCAGAGACTGGCTGTCAGATACATAAGGAGAACTACCACCCTGGTTTTGATTTGATCCTGTAGGTCAGATATGCTGATATAAGTGGAGTCTATTTTTTTAAATGGGGTTTTAATGGAAGATCCAGCTTTGAGGACAGTGATTAAACTCAGTGTGAGATAAAATTATCTTCCACATTAAGCAGTGAACAAGTCACATGTGACATCTATATGAAATGAAAATGTAACTTGTTCTATAATTGGAGCCGTTTCCTACACTGAGTCGTAATTCATTTCTACGTGACCATTTCACCCCTTTCTTTATTCCTGATTCTGTATTAAACAGGCCTGCTTTACATAACATAACATCTGCACCGACTGGCTGCTCTCAAAACATCATACTAGACCATTTTAAACACGTTTAACTGTTTAATTATATATTTATTGTTATACTTTGCCATGTTTTTTCTCTCTGTTTCCTTCTGTGAAAGCAATGCTGCACAGTAGAGTAGTGTACAGTAACAGTCAAAAGTTTGGACACCCTCGACTGAATGTACTGGAGATGACAACGTTAGTTTTTAGCCTTTGTTGGGGTCTCTGTTTCTGCTGCACAGAGAGGGCTACATTCTGGAGCTTGTCACTGAGGATCTGAAGTGAAATGTAGGGCTGCATACAGGCCATTCTTTCTCTTCCAGATCTTGACTTTACTTTCAGAGTTACTTCCTGACAGTGGAAATTGCATGTTGGAAGCACTCGGATGTCTTTTTTATGGCCTTCGACTTTATAGGCCTCAATTAGCTTCATATTTATATCCTCAGTCAGCTGTTTAGAAGACCTCATGGTCAACTTATTCATCAGATGACAGTTCATAATGATCATTTTTGACTTGTGTAACCAGATATAATGAGTCAGTTTGTTGTGTTTCATTTTTGTTTACTGGGAAAAGGCTCTGCAGTTAAAACGCTCTAGTATCCTCTTGGGCCATCTCTTACATAACCTAAAAAATGGTTGGTCATGGAGAGATACAGGTTCTGTATGGCATCCTGCAGCACATTTGCTGACAGATGTTGCAGGCAGACCTGTAGATCCTGCACACTCACAGGCTGGTGTCCCAGCTGGTCCCATAAATGCTCAACTGGCAATAAATCTGGGAACTGGGCATTATTATAATTCTGCTAAAAATGCCAGTTGGCCCAGTCATGAGAGGCAGCACACTTGGCCACAGGTTGTCCGGCACATATAGCTAAGCTGTTAGTGTCCCTCACGCCCATCATTACTGGGAGTGACTGACTGCCATCACACCAGCAGTTGGGGCCGTATGACGGTGAAGGGTTTAAACACTCCAGCAGCACTGCTGTGTCTGATGCACGCATATCAGCGCAACACACACTAACACACCACCACTGGAGTGCTGAGAATGACCCACCACCCACCTAATACCTGCTCTGTGGTGGTCCTGTGGGGTCCTGACCATTAAAGATTAGGGTAAAAGAAGGCTAACAAAGTATGCAGAGAAACAGATGGACTACAGTCTGTCACTGTAGAACTACAATGTGGTCCTGCGTGGTAAACAGAGCTGATATAATGAACACTGAGTGCAGAAACAAGGAGGTGGTTGATGTAAGATCAGTCTGTTTGTTCATTTCCCATCAGAAAAATCAGAACCAATGTTTTTTTCGAAATCTAAATAGGGAGAAAGAGAATAAACAAGAGTATCTGGTTGTTTTCCTTAATCTCCTTTGTTCCTGCCTTTTCCCTCTGCTCAGCTTATTCTCTGTAGATTTATCCTGACTGTTGTGGCCTCTTCATCTCCGTAAGAAGGAATCAAGAAAGGAATTTTCTTTCAATCTCTCATTAAATCCTTCTGTGGATCAGAATGTTAGCAGAAAGTCTTTAATAGACTGCATGTTGTTCAGCAGGGCCTGCGGTAGACGTACGTTTGAGTTACTGACAGCGTGGCTCCCCTTTCATCCTGAGCACAAACGCTTACTGAAATATGCCATTATTTATTCACTGAAAAATGAACATTACTCCATTAAAGTGGTCTAGAAAGCACTACAAACGCTGATTTTAAAATGTTGACTTTTTCATAAAGTAGTATTTCATTACAGAAGGTGAAGTAACTGTTATTTCATTGCAGTCCCTCAGTTAAGCTGTGGTTACATTATTACGGCAGATGGAAGATGGCAAAACAGATGGTCCATTTACTGTTATGCTGCATCAGTGGAATAAATGGGACGTTGATTTCTTTGGAAGCAGAGATGCCAAACAACTAATAGCAATTTGACATGAAAACCAACCAAAAAATCAACTAAAAACACAACACCAGATGCATCGAGAAACATTTATGTCCTTTTGATGTGATGTTATTATACTTCACGGGATAACACCATTGTATTGGGTAATAACATTGACCCAGTGTTGGGCATCACCATAGCAACGTTTACATAGACGAATGCTTGCTGTTTACGTAATTTTACACAGTTGTTTTTTCACGGTTACAGTGAGTGTTTCAGTGGAAGTAATTGAAACAAACTTACTTTTGTAATCTTTGGTAGGATTAGACGCAATAAAGCTAAAGAAGCAGAAGCAAAGGAAGAGAACGGCATAACAAGGCAGACTCAGAAAGCATGCAGGGGCCTGTTCTTTGGATTATTTATCTAATATCATCTATTGATCCAAAGTTGCAATGCCATCACTGCTGCCTCCAACCTCACAGTAGGATATTATCAACCATCTTCCCAGATTGCATATATCGGTCCGTATTTGCTGGTCCACACTTGGCCAACTAGAGAATGTCATGCGTAACTAGTTTTTAATCATCTCAAACAGTGTCTCGATATGTAGGGTTCTGGAGGCAGAGGCAGAGGCAGAGGCAGACATAGACACAGGTCAGGCTTTGGAATTAAAACTAGAAACAGAGAACATATGCTAACGCAAACCCAGCTATCATACAGTGAACCGAGGTGAAGATGTACAAGACCATATAAACACAATGAAGATGAAGATGAAACACATGGGGTATAAATACACAGAACCAATGGGAAAAAGGGGCAGGGCAGCAATGGAGAACACATGGAAGGACAAATGACAAGGTGGAGACAGAGACCGAAACAACATCAAAACCATGTGTAGAAAGCACGACAGCAGAGACAGTGAGAAACAAGGACATGCCTTTTTGCTGTTCACTCAGAAAATATCTTTAGCTCGATTGTAGATGATCCAGAGAGGACTGGATGTCCACGCATCGTGTCTTGAGGGATGGTGGGTCAAGTCGAGCTGTACTTGATGCTCTTACAGATCAGGTTTTGATCATTGCCATTGGCTTTGTAGGCCAGCATCAAGGGTTGGAATCTTCAGCTACAGGGAGCCTGTGAGGAGAACGCAGCAAAGGAGTTACATGGCTGAACTTTGGAACATTCTGGATCAGCTGAGTGGCCTGATGTTACACATAGGAAGGTCGGTCAGAAGGGAGTTGCGGTAGTCTTGCCTTAAAATGACAAGACTGGCCTCTTTAGACAGAAAAGGTTGAATTCTCTGGATGTTGTAAAGGAGAAATCTGCATGGCCAAGTCAGGTTTGACCCATGAGTTCTCAAAGGAAATGGCAAGATCATGGTGAGAACTTTAGTTGAAAAAGTTGCTCAGACTAAAAATGATTTACTAAACTAGTGGACAGCCTGTGATGAAAAGTGTGATTTTGGCGTTAGCGGCCTCCATCTTTTTGCTATAAGGGTTGTTTATGGTGTGAGTGTAGGCACCTGAGAGCAGTTCTGAAACTATAAATCCCCTGAAGCCCAAAGACATTTCACAGGAGCAGGATTTGTTTACACTTTGACCAAAGAATGTGACGAAACAGCCCCACAAACAAGTCATCTGGCTGTAATCAGTGACGTTTCTGCTTAACAGACTCAACTTCACTCTGATTAAAGAAAGATACTACAACTTTAGGCGGTGTGATGATGATGACCATGTGAATAAGCAAACAAGAGCATGTCTTCATCATGAAACAAACTGATATCTAACAGTCCTAAAGCAAAAAAAGTGGACTGCAGTCAATTTTACAGTCTTAACAAGAAAAGACAGCCTTGTTTCTGTTTCTGCTGACGTCCTGGTTGTTTACTAGTGTGGCTTTTCCTAAAAACGTACAGGAATGGACTGGCAATTGGGACAACCGATGGGCCTCTGTAGGTGTGGACCACTGAGACTGAGCAAACTGATCATAATCAAAAGGGTCCCCCAGCACCATCCCAGTCTATGGAATGTTTCTGGTCATTAAATTAAAACATCATCGTGTTGCACAGTGTGTGCAGCCGAAGTTTTGGTTATTGCTTGGATTCCTGGTGATTGAGATATAATGATGCTGTAGTTATTATACCTTGTCACCTTTTCTGCCTCATTTATCATAAAAAAACAACATTTTTGCAATAGTACACTCCAGGTCCATGCTACAATGTGAGACTAGAAACTCTCAAATTCTTAATTCATTCATAGTGACCCCTCTAGCTCCTTGTTTCTCAACCCTGGTCCTGGAGGCACCCTATTTAAGAGCTTTCCCTGCTCCCAACATACATCAGTCATCTAATCAGCATCATCAACAAGCCCATGAACAAGTTGCAAAGGGTGTGTTAAAGTTAGAACATGCTGGGCAGGGATGCCTCCAGGACCAGAGGAGACAAACACACATGTTTATCTGCTGCAGAGGGCTCAGTTCTATTGACAGTTCTGCTCTACAAAGACTAGCTGTGTCTGCATTTCCACATCTGTCTCAGCAATGGCTTGATCCCATTCACATCTGGCATTAACGTGCATCCTGGGTGATCTGATCATAAGTCTTCAGCACAAAGTACCAGATTCAGAGGTGGTCAGAGGCGCATATGACCACATTATTCTTGTAGCGTGAATGCCAGAGTGTCTTGAAGCATCCCCGACAGCAAAGCACCACCTCCTTCAACCACGTCACTGCCCCAGCTGGCAAATATGTAATAACTGCGAGACCACAGCATCCATCATTCAAATGAGTAATGAATGGATGAATGAATGAAATGACACTTTACAATCGGCCCTCTTAACAATCACACAGCATATTACTGGGAAAAGACCTTCCAGCTGGAGGACTACTTTGAGCACTAGGGGGCGACAGAGTGCCAATCCATATCTGGGCATACAGCCATAAAGCCATCATAGAGGTGATATATCTAAACACATAATACTGATGAAATTAATGCAATTCATTTCAGTGTTAGACCATTGTTTGACTAGGAGCCTGTCTTTTTTAAACCTCAGATATTAGTTTGGTTGAACTAAGTGGGTTCACCACAGAGAGCTCTCTGAGGTCTTTAGAACCAATATTGTAGGCGCAGATGAATCCACATATTTAGAAATCAGCTGTTCCACTGTCCAGAGAATTATTTACACGTGGAGAACATTTAAAACAACTGCCCAAATAGCCAGATCAGGATGTCCTATGAGACTCTAACTATTCTAAAATGTTATCACAGGACCAAATTAGCCCATGAACAGGAGTTCTGGAACAATATGCTTTGGAAAGATGAATATAAAGTTGAGTATTTGGGTACTACTCTAAAAAACACATGTTTCGCACAAACAAAACAGCATTTGAGCACAAGAACACCATATCAGTTGTGAAGCATGGGGGTGGAGGTGTCATGGTTTGGGGTCGGAGGTCTCTCCATCATATGAAATTGAATTGTATTTGAAGGGGTTTGAGTAAAATGTAAGACCTTCTGTACAAAGACTGACATTAAAACGTCATATTGCTGAAAGGATTCTGGATGGAGGAACGAGAACATCTTTCTTCCAGTTGATTTCAGAGACTGGGAAACTGGTATTTTAGAAATGTTATTTTTTTTTTAAGTATTATAAAGTATTATACTTTGTTTTGCACTCACAGGAATTAATCCTCTGCATTTTACCCATCCTCACACAGTGATACACACATACACACGAGTGACTTCACACACCAGTGGGCAGTGAACACACGTGGCCGGCGCAGTGAGCAGCTGGGGAGTTCAGTGCCTTGCTCAAGGGCACTTCAGTCATGTCCTGCCAGTTCAGGGGTTCGAACCAGTGACCTTCCAGTCACGAGGCTGGTTCCCCCTAACCACCAGAACACAGATGCTCCAAAAGATTGGACACTTCACGATTTTGCGTGTCATCCTTGCCCAGGGGCCATGCTAATCTTCTCTGCATTGTTCCGATTTCAGCACATGTGCTGCCGTAGCAAGCACAAAGACATTAGTTATACATAATATAATATTATATTATATTCTACACTAACTATAGCTATATAGTCAAAGCCAAGGTAAGTGCAGCTCTACTGAAATGAAGCACTCCTTCAGTTAGATATTTCATATCGGGCCTATCTAGACTGAAAAGTCACTGTTTGTTCAAATCACAGTGCCTTGTTTACTGACTATTTTGCCCTTATTCCTGTGCTTTTTCAGTTTTTTATCCAACTTTTTAAAAAACAGCATTCACACATCCTCCCTGAGAACATACTTTCCATCATTACAACCTGCAGAAGGTGCAGTGACGCGGTAACAGTGCTGCCATGGTGACGCTCCTGTGCGCTGCTGCTGTTTTGAGACACTGATGCTGCTGTAATTGGTCTGAATTAGGGGAGTTTGGCAGATGGCTCACCGCACTGCATTCAGCATGCCCTCAACAGATCAATACAGGCAGCTAATTACAGCGCACACTCAAGGAGCCAGATCACACACGTTGCAGGCGGGCAAGGATACAGGAATCAAGGAGGGCTTTCACAAAATCACAAACAGCGGCCAGAACCAGTTCCTGTGAACACACTGGAAGCATTAGAGTGTTTACAAAGGAAAGCATTGGGACTGAAACCAGAATTTAATTATGGAGTCCTGTTATTCATTATTTATGGAAGTACAATAGACTCGGGTAATTCTCTGGTCCTGGCAGATCATCCATCTCGTTGTGTCATAAAATCCAGCAAAAGTAAAACTGTACAGGAAATCGGGCTAATTCAAAAACACCAACTGTCCTGTGATATTTTCGACTTATTATATTTACACATCCAAAATGTACACAAACCAACTCAATAGTGAAAGCTCATTTCAAAGCTGACAAAATGGCAAAATATAAAAGCATATGCTTCTGTTGACACTGCAGAGCAGCACACACTCTCCAGACCAGCTGTAGTCACCAGCTGTGACTTATGGCTTGATACAACATTGTTTGAAAAACATTTTTGAATATTGATCTTTGCCCAGGTATTTTGAACTTGACATAACATAACAAAATAGGCTTGTAAATAGTCTTTCAAAAGTACATCTGAGCAATTCCCAGAAATAGATACTTCCTATTTCTACATCTAAATACAATAAATGCATTTTTTGCCACCTTTAAAGTTTTGTTTTCATTGTTTTTTTTAATTTTACTTTATTTTATTTATATTTATTTATTTATTTATTTATTTTTTACAGAGGCTGTATCTACCACATCTGTACCAGCTGTAGAGGGACAGAATGTCCTGTCAATGCGGTTCCCAATCAAACATCCAATCACTGGGCTCCTGTGCAAAATAACTACTCACAGTTCTGAAGGCAGCTCTACCTCTGAGGCACAACCACTGTTTGTGAAACACCAATTAAAATGACCAGTAGGTGGAGTTTTAGAAACATTTATCTGCTCTTCAGAGATTTATATTTGGTGGAATTAGTGTCACAACTGAGAACAACATAGCATGCATGCACATCGGTCTATGGTGATGGGTGCCAAGCTTACAGGAAGTGATGACCCTGCTTTAGATCCTACAAACCATTTGCACAAACCATTTGCAGAGGTATCTCAGGTGTGTTGAAGTAGAAAATGGTTGTGAGGCAGCCATGGCCTAAAATAAAGAAAAGTAGGCTTGGTTGCCGGTTTAATCCCCTGGATTGGTAGGAGTGAAGGAACAGTGATTTGTCCTCCCTTCTTTCACAACCGAGTTGCCCTTGAAAAAGACAACAGACCCCCAATTGCTGTGTGGATACTGAGATGACTGCCCACTGCTGGGTGTGTATAAATCGGAAATTCTAATGAAATTCTAGCACCACGGTTAAAACCCCCATGGTCAAGGAATATAGGCCAGGACAGCTAGACATTTCTCATTTTTCTTCACTGTGCCCTGCAGTATTACTTTGGGTGCCTATTGTGAGCCTTGGAAAGCCTCAAATATCCGTTCATCGTGGCAGGTGAATCATCTAAATAACTCAGACTATTAGTGTAAGCAGAACCAGTCCCCTGTGCCTCACTGCTAAGCATTTGGCTCTCTGTTAAGATTGTTCTTGGAAACCGTGCAGCTTAGAAGACGGTTTGGGTTTGTTTGCTTGCCAACGGGGCAGTGTGTGTGAAGCTGAGCAACGTTTGGAGACAGCAGGTTTTTCGGTTTATAAACCTGCTCTTTGGAGGGAGGGCCCCGAAGCGCCAGGCAGTGACTATCTCTGCCATCTCAGAGGGCATCAGGGAGCAAGGGACGTGCTCCAGTACCACACAGAGCACTTTGGACCACACCCTTAATCCAGCTGTAATCACCCATTTAGCAGCTGGCACAGGGAAAAAGAAAGCCAAGCCAAGAGAGAAATCAGGCTTAGGAGCAGGATAACAGCACCGAGGCTCAGCTTCAATCAAGGTTTTGCTGTAGAGGGATGGTGAAGGCTAGAGGAGGACATCTTCCCCTTTTAAATGTGTTTTCATGTTCGTATGAAACACAATGTTGAGAAAACGCAGTAATGGGCTGTAATTACGGTGGACCTGGATGGAGTGGAATATTGTTTCATTGTTTTATTATTATTTTAAGCAAACTCCAATCTACCCACATCATCAGAGATGGAGATGCAATGACGCAAGATGCAATAACAGAGAGAGGTGATGGAAAGAGCATTAGTGGTTTACAGCTAACACCATCTAGTTCCGCTGTAATTACAGGCTGATAACATGTGCATCATATAAGCATGTTATAATTTACCGGCCCTGAAACCACAATATTTCAGTATAGATGTATTCAGATGTAAAGCATTTGACTCTTACAAGCACCTTTATAACATCTGCATTTTGTAGGCCTGTGTTCTAAACTTCATAACTCAGGATCAAAGTAACCTGCTGACATTATCCACAAAACACTTACCCTAACGTGGTGAAATATCAGCAAGTAATTGAGCTTCCAGTACATGTTTACTGCTCTGTCCACATGTGCATGCTCAACCTGCATACAGACTCCGACTTGATCAGTGAGAGGAGGCGGGGCTAATGATGTAACTGACCCAGATATTAGGTTACAGAGGAAAATAAGAAGTGATGTCTTTCTCTCGCACAGTGTTCAAATTTCAGAATAAAAGTCCTGATAATACTGATAAATACATAAATAACAAAACATAAACAACACACCTTCAGGTTATTTGGATTTATATACCTGCTCTTTGAAGGGGGGATGAAGCATCAGGCAGAGCACTGACTATCTCAGAGGGAACAAAAATAATGAAGGATATTCAGGTTGTTTTGTCAAGTGTTTTGAAGAATGTATTATTATAAATATCTTTGTATCTAAAATATCTAATCAATAAAACATCATTCATCAAAAATTTATTTTTAGATAAGAAACATTCTGAAACATAATGCATTTCTAATAGAATATCTGAGATATAAAGTCTTATTTTAGTCCTTATAACAAAAATGCATAAATAAAAACATACCCAAAATTGTAAGTGCAAATAAATTATTAAACATTTTACATCTCTAATAAAAACAAATGAAGCCTCAGGTCTCCTAAAAATAACAATATCTAACAATTTTATTATTAGTATTAATATTATTATTATTATTTTTATCATTATTATTGTTGTTGTTGTTGTTGTTGTTGTTGCTGTTGCTGTTGTTGTAGTAGTTTTAAATGGAACACCCCCACAAGTATGATTTTCGATTTGGGAAATTGGTGGTGCCTCCACAAGCCTAGTCAGGATCAAGTAAATGGTCTTTCACAGAGTACCGTGTAGTGTACAGTGTTCTTACCCTGTACACTACACCATAACTGTATGATAATGATGATGATGATGATGATGATGATGATGATTATATTACCCAAAGGTGCTGTACAAGCCAAAACACACAAAAGAGAAAACATAAAAACGACAAAAGGAAAATGATAAGGCTTGGAATAAGACAAAGGGTTTGGGAGGCTGATCTGTGAAGTAGAAAAGAGTAGAGTTATAGAACTGGTCAACTGGAGTTGGACTTGGGGTGTGGAAAGGCTTTATATATTAGAGGAGTGTAAAGGTAACATCGCGTAGTGGTATTCACTTTAACCCCACTACTGTAAATACAAATAAATTAACTTTACAAAAAATTGGATTCCACTAAAACAAAGTGAAACCTGAGAAACAAAGTGAAACTCTTTCTGGTGATAAGGGATAAGACAGCGTGTTTGAGTGATATCTAGCAAGTTTTGTAACACAATATAAAGATATCCAGCAGCTAAACCTCTATCATAGTGGACAGACTTTGTTTATGATCTACAACTAGCAAGTCACCAACTTCACTAATACATCAAAACATCAGGCAAGTGCAACAGCAGAAGACAAGCAAGCAGCTAATTTATCAATACTCACTAATCCAGCAGGAAGAAAAGCAGCTCTGCATCTGTCGGAGATTGTCTGGTCTTTTTCACAGTCACTCTCTACTTCTTTCTCTCCTTCTTGCTTCATCCGTCTTTTCACAGTCTGATGTCCATACTGGAAATTCCAAGCTACTGTCTTATATCTAGACGAAGATCCATATTTCCATAGAAATGGAATGTTAATATAGATGGAATGTTACATTCCAACTCTGAGCAATGCTACAGTGCTTTTTCCATCTCTGTAACACCACGGCAATGGAGTTTCTTTCCAATGACAAAAGAAATGAAGACTTAAACATACCCAGTCTATGGTGTAACTACTGACACACATTTACAGATGTATTACATCTGCGATAAAGCAGTATTAAAGTAGATTTATATTTATGTTGGAGTGTTTGCTTTGCTGTGGCACTGCAGGGCAACAGGGTTTCTATTCACTGTGTTTACGTTCTTGGTTGTACAACAAGCAGCTGAACCTGAGTGCATTATATGTTGGAGTTAATAGCAGTTTCTTTACTAACATTTCTGTGATGAAGGAGACAAAAGAGGTTGGAGGAGAGTGTCTGTATGGCCACTCATCTGATATGAGGCAGGAAGGGGAATTTTCTCTGCTTGTCAAGCCAGCCATGAGAGAATGGTCCAAGTACATTCATCTGAATTTAAGTTTTAGGACTTCAGGTCCACTTTTTGCAGACAATATATTTTCTAACCCCCCCTTTAATTTAGAAGTGCCACTATTACCCTCCTCCCATCACATACAATGCTCCTGACAACAGGGTGCCCAGTTCCAATTCTGCCTTATGTTGGTCAGCATTGCATCGAGAGCGATGTGGTGAGAGAGAGCAAATTTGCCCATGCTCTCTCTGCATGACTCAGATTCAAACCTGCACTCCTTGGATCATAGAGGTATAGAGCCATTCAAAACCTCATATTCTAGGCTTCTTAACATCAAGATCAGAGTAACATGCAGACATGATACACATATAACAAACTGCAAGACATGTTCAAAAGTCAAAAAAGCCACCCAGAGCAGATCTTTACTGCTCTATCGATGTGTACATGCTTATACTGCATGCAGACTCTGACTAATGAGGGAGAGGGGCGGGGCTACTATTGGGTTACAGAAGAAAATGAGAAAGAAGAGGGCTGTTTGCATTCTTTCTTTGCTCACACAGTGTTCAAATTTCAGAATAAAAGTCATGAGAAGAGATAAATATTAATACATGCATAAATAACAAAATAATAAAAACACCCTCTCAAGTATTTTACTTGCTATTATAAATATGCGGATCAATCTACTCATTACAAAAAAAAAACATGATCAAAATGACTGCATTTCCAACAACAATTTCCAAATTCATATAACAATTTCATTTAAACTCTGTTAATATTTACAGGAAGACAAATTTTGCAGCTTAAGAAATAAAAATAACAACATCTGACATGCATGACTGTCTTTTTTAAATACAAAATGATGAAAACGGTGAAAAAATTGTACGTCAAAATACAAAAAAATCCCACAAAGTTGGGTTAGAGGCCATGAGGTTTAAAGTGGTGGTGAAGGTGGAAATACAACACTACCAAGCTGACCAATCACAGCTGTTGCAGTCTGCCTTGCTGTGGAGATTGACATCATGCTATGGCATAGGCTGCCATGCAGGGTATGTGGGTACAGAGGCTATGTCCTCAAGAAGGAAGGCTTCTTGCAGAAAAGAGGCTATGCAGAGGCTATGTCCTCAAGAAGGAAACACTTTATTCATGCATTTCTGGACAAACTGAGAGAACTGTCACTGCAAGTGAAAGAAGCATGTGGTCTAACGTGGTAGAGTGTTATTATAGAAATGTACAATTTTATACAAATATGACCCAAGTTGCGCAACATTACACATTGTTCCAAAAGAATAAAAAAAAAATAAAACAAGGATATGACATCATGAAGCATTCAACCACTGGACAGTGACATGCTGAACACAGCTGAGGGTGGATGCCGAGTGGTAGCAGGCCAAGTGTGAAGGTAAACAGTGGCCATCTGTCACCGCAGCCAACTGATTAGGCAGGAGACGTGCTGGTGTGGGCCAGAGCAGTGCCTGCAGATGCTAACGTAATATCAGCGGGGAGGAGAGAGCACGATGTCTCACACACACAGACACACACACACACACACACACACACACACACACACACACACACACACACACACACACACAGCTGATGACTCAGAAGGCACTCCTCATTCACATGTCTGCATCGTGGTTTGATTCAATAACATTCACCTGGCTGTAAATAAACCACGTGCACTGGACATCTGCACACATACTAACATGATAACAGGTCCTCTGGAAGTACACTATATGGACAAAAGTGTTGGGACACCAGCTCATTCATTGTTTCTTCCAAAATCAATGGTAATAAAATTTAATTTTGGAATTTATCTCTAAATTTTTACATAACTAGTAAATTGATTGATTGCTGTGAGGATTTGATTAGAGTCAGCATCAAGAGCATTAGTGAGGTCAGGAATTTCATCCCAGTTTCCAAACTCATTCCAGTATTGGATAGAGCGCCATCATTTCAGAGAACACAGTTCCACTGCTTCACAGTTCAATGCTGTAGAGATGCCTTTGTACCCCTCTAGCCCACACCTGGCATGGCCCTATTCTATTGACAGTTCTTCTCTGCAGGCACTAGACAAGCTGTGTGAGCATTTGCACATCTGTATCAGCAATGGGTGTAACTGAATGTTGCAGAATGAATGCATTAGAAGGGGTTGTCCACCAACATTTAAACGCATAGTGTGTTTGAATGAAGCATTTTTCAGTGTGCATTGGTGAGTGTATTCCAAGCCCACAGAGAATTTACTGGAAATGATGAACAGAGAGTGAGGCAGAGTGTTGTAGGCAATTAGCTCTGCTAAATAGCTTTTAACAGACAATCTCCCAGTGGTGTTACTAATGCAGTTGGATAATTGGATGGGTCACCCAGGTCATCCATTCAACACTGTGCACAGTATGAAAAAGTGTCACTCACCTGTGTGTGCCGTCTCTATGTGCTATCAGATAGCATCCATTCAAGCAAAGGGAATTTGGTCAGAACGGTGTGGTTAAGAACGGTTTTAGATGTGACGGGTACCAAACCGAGTGAAGAGCAAAGCACACTGTGGCTTCTCACCTTGCACAGCGGGATAGCTTCCTCTAAATCTCTCAAAGTCGGGGCAATGACGCTACCTGTCAGATTACATCACTACACCCATCTGATCTTCCATTCACAAGAGGGACTCTCATTTAGCTTGGTTTCAGGCTCAGACCTGCTCGGCAAAACACGTCTGCATTCAAAGTGTATCGTGGTTAATTAACTGTCTCCACAGAACTCCAGCAATGACATTTCGATCTTCAGAATGGCACAGATAGACTCTCACTTTCAGACCGTAGGAACTATAAAAAAATCTGCAAGATTAAAAAGAAAGAACTCCAGGGAGAAAAACTCCTGCCTTTAAACAAACCAGCCTCCCTCTGAGTTTAGAGGAGCATTGTGGAAAGGGGTTGTGAGATAGCTGATGCATTTTCAGAGCTGCTGCTTTTGCCTTTCCCTAAAGAAGAGTACAGAGGAAGTCGGAAAATGTCAACACTTATTTTCAGTGCAGCTAAAGTAGTTTCTGTTCCATCTCCGAAGCAAGGTGCAGCTTTCCTCTATCATAGAGCACTTCAGAGCCTTTTTCTTTAACTTTTAATCAGTATGGCCTATAGCTCATGAACACCACACATCCAATGCCTCAAACTCCTGCTGATTTCCCAATGAAATGCAAAATATACTTTCATCTGAAGAAAGGACTCTGAGCAACAGTCCAGTTCTTTCTCGCTGACATTGGTTCTGGAGTGAGTTGATATTAGGAATGCTGCAGTTGAAGCCCCTTTCCTGGAGACATCTGTATGTGGTGCCTCTTGATGACACCAACCACAATGCTGGCTCCTGGCACCATCTTTTTGCATACTGGACATTTCTTCCCAAAAACGCTGAACATCATTAATCCCAGACAACCTTCTCTTGGGTGTACAACTATTTATTCATTTATTTTTATAAAGGTTAAATCTCAGGCCTCAGTGTTGTATTATCACAAGATTATACAGGTTAAAAATAGTTATATTGTATAATGCGGGTACTGGTGCTGTGAAGGTACTGTCAGAATTATGTCGATAGTATTCCCAAAAAGCAAATCAATCTTTTGATGGTGAGGGCAGCGACGAGCCAAAATGAAAAATAAAAAAATAAAAAAATACAAAAAGGTCCCTTCCAACAGCTGCTGGTAACGTTAGCAGCATGCTGCAGCTACTGCTGCTGAAGCACACTGGTGAACATGACAGCACTGTTTATTCAAGCGATACAGTATTGAGACTTTGCGTTATTCTAACCTAATATATTTGAGTTATTAGCAGTTAGTGATTTATTTAAGTGTAAATAAATGAAAAGTAAATATTTACATGACACTTTAAGACTTTAAGACTGAATTTCACAGCTACAGTAAACACTGTACGTAACCTGAGACACATGACAGCTTATTGACATGATACACATGTGAGACACATGATAGCTCCGTCTGGGTGGAAATGACTGGAATAGATCAATTTTAGTAGCCTTGATGCAGTTTTAATGCAAACCACCCCCTCATTTACTGTTGTCTGTTGTGAAGAGTAAGATACTATATGGCACAGATACCCATCTCTAGATGTTTGCCTCTTATCGGTAATGTTGGTTGACTGATTTGCACAATGAGCCATATGTCATTCAAGCCTATAGCAGGGTGGAACCTGAGGGGCACTGATGGGGCAGAAATGACAAAAAATAAAAATGTTACTTTGACAGTTTGTAAAGATGTGTTAAATACTTAAGCAGGGCTAAAAAATAAATACGTCTTAGGTAATTGCTTTTTCAAAGATTGTTTGACTAAATTAAGAAGGTTAGGAAACAAAACAGGGTTAGGAACGATCCGTAAAATTGAAAAATAGTCAACTCAACCAGTTGAAAACCATGATCTTTCAATCTGGCTGTGAGGGACTACAGTGTGTGTAGGTGTGAGAGAAAGGCACGGGGTGGTGGAGTTACTATCTATGTTAGGGCCTGTCTCCAGCTAAAGATTCCAAACACAGTTACTAAACAGAGAAGATTTTATCTTTGAAGGTTTCCCTATAGGGATGAACGATGATTTTGTTTTTAGCAGGGACATACAGAGCTCTGACCACTCCAGCCTTAGCAACTGATCATACAGTAGCTGATCTCTTATCTCAAAATGCTACTACAGAAATGCTGATCGTGGGGCATTTTAATCTTAACATCTAATCATTTAAAATAAATATGAAGCAATTTCACCTCCACACAAATAATCCCTGAACTGACAGGTCCAGACCTAAAGGACCTCACTAAATTGATTTATTGTTTTCTTCCAGTGGGCCAGATAAAATGCCTCTGGAGTTTTTGTCCTTGACTTTAGTGGTCAGTGAAACCAGGTTCTCAGTGGAGGTTAAAGCAAGCTTTCCTTTCTGACTAAGCAATGGCTGATAATTCAGGTTCTCTCTGAAATTCCAGATGTTGATTTGGCGTTATATAATTTTAGTAAATAATTCCCAAATGGTAAACAAATGTCCCCCATAAGGAATTCCAAAGGAATAACAGATTGAGTCCTTGGTTTTCGCTAATGAAATTTCCTCATTGCTTAAAGAAAGAAATAAAGCTTGGACCCCTGCCAGACCCTCTGGGCAAAGAGAGCTCTGGCATACATTCAGATTATTGAGAAATTAATGTACCTCTGCTATTAGAAAAGTCAAATCAGATTAATACCTCTGTATGATTACTAGCTTGTCCACCACTCAAAGTAAATTCCCTATAAAACAACCCATTCCAACTAGAATCACAGTTGCTGATCAGTTAATCGTCACACAGAGCTCGGCCATGTTTTTAATGTACATTTTTTCACAGCTGGTCACGTCTTTGAAAATATTCACTCAAAGCTGCAACTACATCAATCCGACATCACCTCAACCCAGAGCCATACCTCACACTCTAGACGTTCTCACCATATGTAGAGTCTGCCTATTCCGGGATCTCACAATACCAGTTATGTTTTCAGCAGGTCACACATATTTTCCCAGTGTCTGGAAAACAGCACATGTAATTCAGCTGCTTACAGGAGGAAATGAGGCCGATCTGAATAGTTTTAGACTAGTTTTTGACCAGATCTCAGCTTAGCTCAAAATGTAGAATCCTTACCAAACACAAATCATTTGATATAAAACCTCTGTCATGTTAAACGTTCAGTCTGGCTTTAGAGGAAGACCACCATCTCTGCACCAAATTGCAGTGAAAGGTGCTTCAACAAAGCATTGTATATGTTATATTTTTGTGTTTTATTTTTAATAAATAAATGTGTGTAGAACTTAATATGCATAATAACAAAATATGCAAATGTGCTGTAAATACTTTCCAGATGCACTGTATATGAACATGCATACACGTTTATTTTGGTGACTTGACTATCTACTTTGCCAAATAGCCTACCAATGTACGTAGATAAATATTTATAACTACAATAGTCTACAGTAGCTTTAGCTAACCATATAGAATATGTCAACATCCAGCTAATAATAATAACTTTTTTATCATTCTCTAACCTAAACCTAATCAAATATTATGCACTGTTATCTTTTACTGCTGTCATCAAATATTTTCAAAAATAATGTTAGAACAATCAAAAGACAACACTTACCTGAATGTGTGAAATGGTAAATGCATGTAGGTGGTGTCTGACCCCTGTGTGTAAAGTTGGTGTAGAAATACAAAAGCTGTGCTTCTTCATAAAGTAAGAAAGGTATTTACTGCATACCTGGAATAGAAAATGATTCATGATTCATTCATTTCAAAAATAAATGATAGAAACACATGAAGCACCCATGTTGACCCATGTTGCGCATTAGAGGGGTAGTGATACAAAAAGGGTGTTTATTCAGTAAGAAAGGAAAAATAAAATGAGGATGTATGATGATCAAAAACAGGCTATTGAGGAACACCTTGAATACTGACTGATGAAATTAATTTATTGGAAATATATAGAAAATGAAAACTCAGCTGGCTCAATATGTGCATCAAAGGGTTAATGCAGTAGATGTCATCAGCCCTGCTTCTGGAGATATACCTTCCTGCAGACTTTAGATTCAGCACTAATTCACCTCACTTGGATTACAGCCTTCAGAAGTTCTTGATTGGCAGAATGGAGTGTGTTTGATTTGGATTGGAGCTGAAATCTGCAGAAAGGTCACTCTCCAGGAGCAGGGTTGGTGACCCCAGTGTTGCAGGCTGTTTTGTATTTACTATATGTGAGCATAAACTAGTGAAAAATACTACAACTATTAATTCATGCTGAGAATCACTAACCAGTAGGTATGATTTTATCATGTTCCTCATACAGTATATGATACACAAAGTATATACAGTATATGATACACAAATGCATGTTCGATCTGTCCTTAATGTCAATTGTATGAGCACTGAAGCAGTGGGACTGTTCTTTGGAATAATGGTGCTCCATCCAAGACTTGGGGATCAGGTGGGGTGCTGACCATCCAGATTCCTGACGACACTAATGCCTTTGGCACTGAATGCAATCAAATTTGCTCAGCAATGCTCCAAAATTGAGTATACAGACTTCCCTGGACAGTAGAGACAGAGATTTTGGAAGAATTGATGTCCCAATGCTTTTGTCCAAATAGTGTATGTATGTGTTTGTTGGTTGTTCAACAATATCTATATTTTACCACACTGTCCCCTACTTTTCATGGAACAGTTCTTTAAGATAATAGATTTGAAACGACTCCACTCTAAAATTCTTTTTAAAATTAAAAGTAGACGTCTGTGGCACTTTTCTGGCACCTTCATTTGCAAGACTGAATGTGTGAATTGCTTTCCATTTCAAGTCTCCTCAAATAATTAATTGTCTTATTATTCAACAATTTGTTCATAGCTCCGGGGGAAGAGGTTAAGCAGCTCTCAGTGCCGACATCCCCAAGAGGGTCAGGCTTTGACACACTGTGCTGCATAAATGAGAAATGAAAAAATAAAAGACTTTTAAAACCTGACTTTGCTGTATTTCACCCAGCAGCCACTTCTTGTCTTACAAAAGTGTTGAAAATATATATGTATTTCAATGTGAGCATCAACGTCAGTACATGGACCTCTGTGTGAGGGTTTGAGTGCCTCTCTCTCTCTCTCTCTCTCTCCCTCTCTCTCTCTCTCTCTCTCTCTCTCTCATGCGGCTACTTTTTGAAACTTTACTTTTAAAAATGGGGATGATTAATAAAATAAGATCATCTGATGTAGCCAATTCTAATGGCATACCCACAAACAAACAAACAAACAAACATACAAATAACTCATGGGATTATCTTATTTCATAGATGGGCACTCCAGATACTTTCTAATAATATAGTCATTATATTTATGTTGTGAAGAAAACAATGAATTCGTAATTTAACAATTAATAATTAACTTCTCATAAGTACATGACATGCTTATTTATTACATATATTTAATTTAAATTGCAAGCTTGTTATTTAGCGACTGAATAATTCATAATGTTCCCTGATTTACACTTGAGATTAATAAAGGACAGATTAGGCTCCATTATCACAGTTAAAGCTATTGTTTCAAATCTATTCTTTATCATATTCTGGAATTTCCCAAATCTTTGCCCCCCCCAGCCAAAAAAAATGCCACAGATTTAAAAAGCTCACAACAGGTGTAGATAAACACACACACACACACACACACACACACACACACACACACACACACACACACACACACACACTTTCGCACGATTACGAGCCCTGTTTAGCTGCCTCAAGGTTTTGCTCTCTCAGTCTTGACAGTTTGACAGTGTTGTGTTTTATCTTGTACACCTCACGCAGAAAACACTCGTGTATTTGCAGATGATGGCTGAGGCAGCTGGGAAACAGCAGTATGTCAGTGGTTTCAGAAGAAGACTGTCAAAAATAACACTTCGAAGACATTGTTTTAGCCACTCTCTACTGCTTCCCATTTTGAGATTAGTACCTTTATGAAAAATCTAATTTACAAAATTTGCCTTGGCATGACATCAACTGTACTATGAGCTTCTGTGATGATATTTAGGACCTTTATATTATGGCCTTGGTCTGAACTTCCTGACCTGACCATGTTGGCAAATCTCTTAAATGTACTCCAAGGTGCAGATTATATTCTGGACCATGAATTTATGATTTTGAATTATTCTGTCATCTAAAATCCCTTCTCACACTCACATGCTACAGTCTTCTTTCTGAGGGCCTCAGAGAGCTCTGTCTTCTACCATGGTGATTCCACTCACTTCAACAATCAATAGCAAACCAAACAGAAGCTATGCTCACACATCATCATATCTGACACAAACATGTCACTCATGTGACACTTTGAGCAATAAGAAACACACTGAATCGGACATTTGCAGTTCTGATTTGGGCCATTTTCATACATTGTACTGAAATCCAATACATATCTGATATGGACCACTGTGACTGTGATGTCATTCAACTCCACAACTCAACAAAAAAAAATCTATTTTTTGTATGTAAATGAGTTTAGGAGAGTGAACTGTTCAGATGAATGTCAGATTTAGGTCACATTAAAAAAATTGAATTTGGTGAGAAAATCTGGTTCTAGCTGCTTTACCTGCTGTGTGAACTAAATGTCAGAGGTTTAAAATAGACAGGCTCCAAAATCCTGTCATGATTTTCTAATCTGCCTCTGATTTAAATTGTAGACATAAGACCTAAATTCATTTCTATTAATGACATTTTACAGATGATGTTTAAATCAAATATTTGGTTAAACACCCTTAAGGAAGACTATTTTAGAGTTTCTGAAAGACGTCTGGTTGGATATTTGATCACACTTTTTGGCAGAATTTGTTTCTTGGCACAGATTTAAGCATAATCCACAAATATGAGTGTAAAACCTCTAAAGGTTTATTTTTAGCCTGCTTTATCCATTCCACAGCCACCTTACAAAAATCCAGCTTCAATCCAGAGTTCCCTAAAAAACATATCTCCAAAAACAACTTATATGCACCTAATAATCAGAAAATCTGATTCTGACAGTAATCCGACTATGTTAACACTTTGGTAATCAGGTAACGAGATGAGTTTATATGAGTTATATGTAAAGTTCAAACTTCCTATTGTGGCTTTTTGTAAACATAGATCCAACAGCAAATACAGCTTTGTTTTTTTATTATGCTGCCCTCCCTGAAATCCAATTACTGTGCTACAATCCAGCTCTCTTTATCGGATTTCTTAATGAGATTTATATGCCTTAATCAGGTATGTTGTTTACACTCCCACTTGAATGATCATAGATCCAATTATGATTGACGATTAAGTGCATGTGAACTCACTCAATGATCATTTACAGGATTAAGCAAGAACATCCATAGTGTAATGTGAGCAGATGCACATCACTTGAATCCATTTTGTTCAGGTGTAAGTGATGTACTTATTTGAGTCACGCATGCATTGATCTTCACAGTGTGGTGATGGTAAGCAGAGACAGCAGAACAGGCACCTTAATGAAGTGTGATTGCATGATTCTTGATTATAGTTGTCTTGAGGCTCACCATGGTTTATAATTACAGCTTACGACATTATAGGTCTGGACCTGGCAGTTAAAGTGTCTGGTTACTATCCGGTGTGTGTGTGTGTGTGTGTGTGTGTGTGTGTGTGTGTGTGTGTGTGTGCATGACTATATCTGTCATTGCCAGTTAAGAAAACTTCATTTCTGAAAATATGAAAAATAAGCTGTATAAGCCTCTAATTAAGATCTCAGACTGGGAGAACACTATATAATCAACGTAATAAAGATGCATTATGCTGTTTTTCTTTTTGATGAATAAAGCCAGTAACACCAGGGTAGCGGGACCCCCACATGCTAAAGTCTCCAGCGTGAAAATTAGAAAAACAAATTGAAGCTTACTTTAAAATGGGCCCAGAACAAATGAGATAAACAACAATGTTGTGGAATATTTCACAGGCTCCTTCAATGTGCCGAAGAAAGAGCGAGCTGATGATATATAACGTCTCTGGCTGCAGGTATTTAATCAGTCTGGCTAACGAGATGAATTGAGCAGGGGAACTGATTGGCTGTGACATTTACGAGTCCCCTGAGAGGGAGAGAGAGAGGGAGCGAGAGAGTGAAAGAAAGAGAGAGAATGACCCCCGTATTCATTCCAGCCTGGTCTGAAATCCAGTGATAAAACCAGGGGTTGTGCTATTTTAATCATCTGAACAAATACAATATCATTCAAAGGCACATGGCTGCATCGTCCCGTGCCATCTTCTATTAGTCACACACTGCTCCTGAGGGAAAGGACAATATGGGCCACATTTGTTTTTCTGAGAAATGGCCACAGTTCACCATAATGGGCTTCTTCAGAAAAACTGTTGATGCTGTTGTGGTTCCTTGAATTATGAAATCTACCAGGGTCCCAAATCAGGCCACGTTCCTTTATCAGAAAGCCATAGTCATTGTGTATCAACTCAAAAAATTGACATCATGCTGTTTCAAAACTTCCTGTTCCATACAAATCAATACGGAAGAAATATGTAATCTTCCTATCACTGAACTCCGCAGGATGCGGTCTTCTCCGTAAAGCAGTCAGCCACCCGCTGCTGGAAAAGGACACAATGACGCACGTTACTGGTAAACTGGGCTCAGAGTGGCCCGACGTGTCACAATTTCAAAACTGTGAACTCACTATCATCTTCCCAGGATGGTGCCATTCCCGTCTGGGTCACCTTGGGAAGTACGTCATGGCTGGGTGGGGGAACACAGAAAGTACGTTTCTGACATTGTAGGCACTGTGGCTTCTGGACAGTCTTCTTTGTGGATGTTAATTAAGGTTTGAGTGTCTTCAGATTTACTGAGGAGCTCATAAAACATTATTGTTACTCAAACACCCCATTTCAATTCACACTTTTTTTCATTTTTTTATTAAATATATTAATTAACCATTTAAAAAAGAATACATATATATATTTTTATATTTCCCAGCCCATAATTAGTTTATCTGTTGCATCTGTCCTTGTCCTGTTTTTACATTTAAGCAGCTTCAGTTTTTGTCCGTTTAATTTTTTATTAAATAGATATAAAATAATATATTTGTTTATTTATTTTTCTTTCATTCTATGAACCTTTTTTAGAAGTAGTAGAACTGTGTGTTGTAAATGGATGACTATTATAAATGCTTTGTAAGGAGTTTATTTTGGAGTATGTATTGTCATGTGAAAAAATAGGACATGCCATAAAACCTTTGTCTTATCTGTTTCAAAACACAGCATTTGAACTTACCAACATACCAACTGTGAAGCAGCTCTCCATCACAGAAACCACTATGAAGTCTTCACTATATCAGAGAGAGAGAGAGAGAGATGATGATGTAGTAATTGTGTTCTGTTTTATAATAAGGCAGATTGTGTGTGTGTGTATGTGTGTGAGAGAGAGAGAATGATGTAGTAATTATGTGTTCTGTTTTATAATAAGGCTTTGTGTGTGTGTGTATACATGTGTGTGTGAGAGAGAGAGAGAGAGAGAGAGAGAGAGAGAGAGAGAGAGAGATAATTGTTTACTGTTGTGAGATGCTCGATAACGTTGAGAGATTTTTGAAAGAGGTACAAAGGCTTTAATTTCTTTTAATCAGAAATGGGTAAAGTAGCCTAAACCTAAAACATAAACATACGACAGTGACCGTAACATTAAAGCATTTAAAGTTTTAAAAGTACATTTCAAAAAGCAGCTCAAGTGAAGGTCAACAAAAAACCTTTCTTTGTATAAAAATCACAAATCAGCAGAAACATGGTAAGTAATGAACAGTTCACAAAGAAAGACAATAAAAACACAAGTGACGTAAAATATTCTACCTACAAATTTCATGTCAAGATGATGACAGTGATCTCACAACATGACTTCCCTTCTAGCATCAGTAAGGAAAGGCGGTCACCTGCTGGGAAAACAAAAATAATCATCTGACATGACATGATTTTTTTTACCTGTTATGGTATTAAAGAAAAATCATGCCTTATGGAATATAATGTTCTAGCTGGACAATTCACCATCACATGGGGTTGAATCACCATTGACACTTTGATTGTTCTGTGTTCAAAAGGTAAAGAAGTCATAGTGTGGCCACCACCATCTCCTGACCTCAATCTTTTGAGAACCTATGGAGCATCTTTAAAAAAAAGATCTTCCTCAACTCTGTACATCAGCAAAGAACAGTTCATCAATTCATCTGTAAATGTAAAGATAAATGTTGATCTGTCATTTTTTATTTTTTTTGCTTTTTGTTCAAGTCTGTGCAGTAAAGGCTCTGGGCTTTGAGTCCATTATGACATTGAATGCTTTCAAACTGTTGCTGCATAATAAGTATATTTTGTGTTCATGTTTAAAAATATCAATAATGTCATTGTTCGTCAGTACTTTTGCTTATAATAGAATATTATAATCTATTATAATAAACATTATCTTACTGACTGTTTAGGAAAAAACAAACAAACCAAAAAAGTGCATGTGCACAATAATTTGGAACAAAGTGCAATGGCACTTTCCCTTGTGGTAGCTACACTACTTTACGGTACCTCATACCTGGTTTGTTTTTCACTACGACAGCTGGTGTCACAAATCACCTTCACTGTGCCTCTTCAAAGCTCAATTGATTCAGATAAAAAAATGTGCTTAGAGATTTTATTAACAGCTTATCTGTACTGTAACGATTCTCTCTGGCATATCAGTGCTCTGCAAGCTTTACACATCACATTTACACCTACTTGGCTCCCTTGGAACCATGAACAAGCAGGTAGTAAAAAAGTAAGTGCCTGGTTCCAGGTATCAGGTACCAAATATGCCTAATTTTTGCAAAAATGCCAAGTGGAGTTGAGTTCGGCAGAGTGTAGGTATAGCCTTATATTAGTGTTTCACTGAGCAAATGATTCACATTTTTTCTGCTGTATCCTGTTAGGGGTCACAGTGGGTCACGTCATGTGAAAAAAAAAAAGAACACCCCATAAAATCATCTTTGCATTTTTTTTTCTTAGAAAATGCAGCATTTGAAATTCATACCACAAAAACTTCATAATATAAACCACTATGAATTATTTATTGTATCAGAAGGTGCTTGAGAAAATGGTGAGACCAAAATCAGTTTCCAAAAACTGAAGCTGAGCCATGCAACATGACAATGACACATTCCTGTAAATCCCCCAAAGAATGTCTCAAAAGAAAGAAATGGGGAGTTCTGGAAGGGCCAAGTCAATCTAATGAGATGCTATGGGCTGATTTGAAACTGAAAGAACTCTGCATGGAGGAATGGGAAAATCAGATCTCCATGTTGATGTCAAGAGCCTGGTAGACAGTTATAGGAAACCTTTAATTGAAGCTATATCAGGGGGAAATATAGCAGCTAATAAACAATTATAATAAACAATTAAGGTTATCATAACCTTTTCTTTAGCAGGAATTGGCATCACTTTCAGCTGATTGATTGTCATTGCTTTTGCAAAGGTGTTTGAAATGTCCATATTTCTTAATGAAGAACTAAGAATTTAACGCGGTGTCCTAATTTTTCCAGATGACTGCATTGAAGCAATGGATTGGTGAAGGGTCACAAAGATCACAAGGTATAAATTATCTATTCATTTTATGCTTTAAATGGAAGTATAATATCCTAACTAAATAAGGTTTGCACAAATGCCTATAGTGAAAAAAACCTTCTGTGGCTTAATGAATTCTAATATGAAGGCAAAACAAGCCCAGTAAACTGTGTGCTCTGTAATTGCTTTGCTTTCTGTTAAACTAATGAGGCAGCATATTCTGTATTTCTGCAGTCAAACTGAGTGTGATTAATGGGTAATGTATGGACAAGTTACACACTGTGTGTGTCTAGGGAGTAAGTATTATTCACACATATTACAGAGGATAATTTATCATGGTCACTTTCAGTGAATTAGACTCCTCACTGGGAAGAAAGCTGATTGCCATCTATTACATTCCAGCAGTGACAGTTCTTAGCAGTAAATGTAATTTAAATATAGTTGAAATATAGATGACTGAAGAAGGCTGCACACATGAAACAATAGTTTTCGCTGATTATTTGTAGTTGATGTAAACAATATAATTGCAATATTATTAAGTCTAAGATGACTTCATTGTTTAAATGACAAAAAAAGCTGCAATTATAGACGAGTCAGTCTCAGTTACTAACAGTGTGTGTCATTTGCTCTTATTAACTCATAAAACTGCACATACAGTTTAATATAGAAGGTAATGATGTGAGAAAAACAACATCCTGCAGAGTGATTTCACAGTGCTGAGCACAATAGATGGAGAGCCACAATAGGTTCACAGTTTCAGTTAAATCACTAATTATTATTTTTCCATGATTAGCTCCAATTCCCTTTATTCTGAACTTCTTTGTCTTGAAATGTGTTTCTGCAAATTGCACAAAAAAAAACTCATCGTCATCACCATCAATGCAGAATTGTGGTGCAGTGTGAAACTGCACAAGTAGTAATTGTACTGGATAGATGTATAGAAAGATTGCAACTGGGTGGATGAACAGATGGATGTATTGAAAGAGGATGTATGGATAAATGGGCGGTTAGATGGACAGATTGAAAGAGGGTGGATGGATGGATGGATGGATATACAGCATTAGGCAGTCCTTGTTAGTGTTAATACTTCACCAAAGTAACATAATGCAGTAGCAGGAATGTCGAGTCTGAAGTAAAAAAAAACATGCTATTTCAGGCTGAACTACAGTGCAGCTGAATATGCTACGCCTGCAATTGAAAAAAGTTTGATCACAGCACCCACATCACGCCTATACACTTACGAAAGCAGTGTTCGAGTGTTCAGGGAAGAAAAATCACTTTATAAGTGGCTATTTTTCATAACTCTAATCAACAGCAAGCTTAGGTCAGTGCACCTTTCCCACACAAAAGTGTGTCCACGGATTTATGAATGAGGCTGATAAATATGCAAATGGACTTAATTACATTCTTCATCAGCTTTATGGACACTTCTTTATTCATGGGCAGCATGGGAGCTGCTGCATGAAGGAGATACAGTGACAAAGCTTTGGAGATTTAATGCAGCCTTGCTTTGGGACAGAGGTTACCCAGCGGTCCGTTTTTGACTGATCACCTTGTCCGTATTAAAATGCATCCTGCCTTGTCCAGTGGTAAAAGGCTATTAAAATAAACACTTGACTGAAGGTCTGTTCCATTGACTGATTATATTTACACAGAGTGATCTGCAGTCCTGTCCATTCATTCAGCTGACAGCAGTCTCATAGTGGAAACAAAAGCAACTGAAGTGATTTCTTCATTTGCTGTTCAGGCTGAATCGCAGCACCTATAAACACACACATAGAAATGAAGAAGCAAAAGATTTCAATGAATAAGAAATATTCACTTGTTTCTTATATCTGTGCATTCATTGAGAAAAGGCATGTTCATTTAAAGGCAGGCATGGACTTTTAAATCAATTTCATGGATGTTTAAGAGTGAGCTGCATGCTTTCTGCCTTGCTCGCGGTGAGAGAATATGAGACTTATTCACTGAACTGTGTTTTAATCACAGAAGCTGTTTAGTCCACTTAATCCCTGGAATAGCAGAGACTCTCTTTTTATCTACTCGAATAAGCATATCAATGATTACTGAGTGAAATAGAAGAATTATAAAGAGCTAAAATCATAAATAGACATTTATTTCCACGTGTATAATCAGCATGAGTGACTCTTATATGAAAACAGTAATTGTCACATTTTTTGCTCAAAAAAAAATCAACAAAATATAACTGAATACATTGGGTACAGGGGTGCAAGCACTAGAGAAGGAGCATGCAGCTTTTTTTAAGGGTTCTTCCAGGGTTCTTTAGTTAAGACAGTTGCTCTATACAGCATAGAACTGTAACTCAAATAACTTCAAACACAATGAAAACCTATTGTTTGTATTTATTGAGTATTTAAATGTGTATTTGAAGTATAAATTGTGAGACTTTGGTTGGTGGTAAACACACACACACACACACTCACATTATGATAATATATTGTCTAGTGCTGTCAATGTTAGCATGTTATTAATGTATTTCACCAAATCTCCAATGTCCATAGGCTGAGCTTGTCTGACCTTGCCATCCTGTCTAAGATGAACCTAAGGCACCTCTGCCACCACTTCACACTGACTGTCCACATTCTGGATAACGGACTTTAACTAGTTGCCCACCTGCCATTACCAACTATGTGGACATTTGCATGAACACTAATCACCTGCTACTGTTGTTCTTATGGCCATCATAAAACCATCAGTACCCCTGAGTATTACAGCAGAAAGTGTGTCCAGTGTCCCCTTATCAATAATGTATGAGTAGTTTGACCAGAGGAGGATGAGTCCCCCCTTGTGAGCCTGATTCCTCCCAAAGTTTGTCCCTCCAGGGAGTTTTTCTTGCCACTGTTGCCCTTTGGCTCGCACATCTGGGGAATTTATGTCTTTTCCCTTTTCATGTTTCATGTGTTGTTGATAATCTTATTTTTAATCTCTTTAAGGCTGCTTTATGAAATCAGTTGTAAAATAAGTGATATACAAATTGCCCACTCCTTGCTGACATCACTTTACAGCTTTCTCAAAGAAACCTATTCTGAGTGCTAAACCGAAACCTAAACTTTTGTTTGGAAAGTAGGAGTTCCAAGAATTTTGATGACTCTACTTGTTCAGAGTACAACAAATCCATGATCATCCCAATAAAATTGCCTTCTTTATGTCTTACTCAACATTCATTCATTTAAATTGTGTCTAAAGGCTCAGCTTCTCCTTGAACAAGTTGACAACTCTTTTGTGAGATTTCCTGATCTGTTATTATCTTGGTTGAGTCACCTTCCCTTCATTTATCTATGTCTTACATACAAAATCAGCATCTATTGTTTAACGGATCACTGCTCCTCAATGTGTCAGTTGATTTCTTTCACTCAACGTCCCTTTGAAACCACTTATTGTGTGAACAATTTGATGTCCGACACATTTTATTGTAATCGCTATTCAAATGATGCATCCTCTGCCTTGGACAGTGTCCTTCACATACTAATGTTTACTGGATTATTCAGTTGTACAATGCATTAAAAGAAAGGTTATTAATTTGGTTTCCATGTGAGATGTGAATGTTTACACAGATAATCCTACAAAATCCCTCTAAATCAGTCCAGTCTAAGCAGGAATAAGATGCTGAGGCTGGTGAAAGTGATGAATACGGTAGCTCCAGTGTCTGATATAATGAGTCAAACAGAGGTTTGTAGGCATTTAAGATATTATTAGACTGTCATATTAATGCAATAAAACAGTGTTTGTCACAAGGCTGAATTACAGACCAAAATGCATTATTTAATATACTTTGCAATTTTATTTTTAGTTTTAATAGAATCCCATTTTTTGTGTATCAGGATTGCTATAACTTAATGTATTTATATTATTGCCTTTCTGTACTGTTCTTCTGTTTTGAAAGCACTCATGGTCAAGAAGTGTGTACAATTGCAGACAAATTCAGATGTCATTATGCTGCTGAAAAATCCAAAGACCATCTTTGTCTGGTTTCAGATGGTCTAAACTGGTCTATTAATGGTCCTGGTGGTTGTCCAGTTGGGTATCCAGGCAGTCATGCCTATGCTGGTATGTGAGCTGGTTAAGATGGTTAACCCCATTAATTCTCAATAAGTTTTCTTTTGGGTTTGATGGACTTACTGGTCAAATTGGTCATACTTGTTTGCTGGTTGACTAGCTTGTTCCAGTTGGTCATGCTGATAGACCAACTAAACCATCAAACTTCAACAAGAACATACCAATTAGTAGTCAAAAACGAATCTAATCAACCACATTAAACTAGTTTGACCAGCTTAATCTGGGCAGTCTGTGAGTTATAGGCTGAATTCAAAAAGGTAAACTGTCCACCAGACTTTAAGAGTCTTGACTCCTAGATGAAATGCACAATTTACTTTCATCTGAAAAGAGGAAAACCCTGAATACCCCTAGCCAAGGTACGACACTTCTGATGCTGTCTCTGCTTCAGAAGGGTCTTATTATGAGGAATGCTGCAGTTGGAGCATCTTTACTTGCGGCATCTGTATGTGGTGGCTCTTGATACACCAAAACACATCTCAGTCCACTCCTCAGAAGCTCTACCAAGTTCTTGAATCAACTGTTCTTGACAATCCTCTCAAGGCTGTGGTCATCCCTATTGGTTGTGCACAAGTGCTCCAGTCTCCCGAGTTGCGGTACATAATTCTACTCTTCATTGACACCTGCACAAAATGGCCGTCATGGAAGAGTCCCCAGCAGTAAACCTTTCCTGCCTCCTCACCACAAAATCCAGCTTCAGATGTTTGCAAAAGAGCCTCTAAACAAGCCTGGTGTATTTAGGAAACTAGTCCAGTGCACTGGTGAGGTTCAACTGGACGTTTGGAAAGGACACATAAACCTCATGAAAAGTACATCTATCCAACTGTTCAGCATGGGGTTGTGCTGCAGCCAGTGGCACAGGTAGCAGATTCAGTTTTAATCCTTAAAAATCCAGCAAATTCTGGAATACAAATGAATAATGATCCTAAACACACCTCAAAGTCCACAACAGACTACCTCTAAAGGTGGAGGTGTTACCATGTTCCTCACAGTTCAATAATCTGAACATTACTGAAAAGAGGAGAATGAACCTGTTTTATACGATATTGATATTATTATTGTTGTTATTGTTGTTTTTAGTTGGCTGGTTTAGGGTGCTGGTTTTAGGGTGCTTTAAGAGCAGCAACATTACACTTACTCGCTGAACTGACTCCCATAAAGCGTGGACGAGAAGCAGCAAATTGTTTGAATCAGTGAACCGAGTCACTTTGACCGAACGCCAATCGCCTGGAAGGCTGAAAGGAAGTGACGTCAGTGATGTAGAGGTGCGCGCGGGTTTTTTCTACAGCAGGGTTTTGTTTACATCCAGAAAACGTTTACAAAACGGGCTGTTTTTAAACGAAGCATGTCGAACTCAAGCGAGGCGGATTTACCCCCCAATCTGTCATGTCTGAAAGTAAGTGTGGTTCACCAGAGCTTTACTAAATCACTCCTTTTAAAGCACAGCTTCCGTTGGCAGGAGCTGGAGGCTCTGAGTAATGGAGGATATTGTGCAGAATTTCATTCTAAAATTGAATGAATTCAGCTCATTTTTAGATTCCAGTCGGGGCTGTTTACTCTCAGTTTGGTTAGAAGGCTGGGAGTTTAGTCAGGACTGTACACCTTTCTTAGTTCCTGTTTATGACTTTTGTTTGTTGCTTGGTTATTTAGTAACCATTCATAAACGTAAACCTAACCTTACACAGCCTTCCTGACCCTTCACTGCAGCCAGACGTTCTGTCTAACTGCTTCTGTCCTCTTCTGCCAGACTATAGACACCTTACTCAGATGTCCCATTTGCTTTGACTTGTTGAACATTTCCATGATGACACAGTGTTCCCATAACTGTAAGTATTCTTCAGTCTTACTCCAGAAGGTACAGTGGCATGTAAAAGTTTCAGCACCCCGTCAACTTAAATAATAAAGGAAGATTACCAAATCCTGCACTGAACAACTGGGTTCTGCACAGGGCCTCCCCTTTCCAATCTAAAGTACATCTAAATGTGCTGTGGCTGTGTATGATCCAATCAGAGATAACCTGTGTTTGACCAGTACTGGAAACAAGTCCCTACACCAAACCACTAAAGCTGCTGTGACCGTTTGATCCGATCAGCGGCATTCCTGTTATAACCTGGCGTTGACCATTACTGTACACAAGCCCCTACACCAAACCACTAAAGCTGCTGTGGCTGTTTATGATCTGATTAGAAACACTAAGCAACAATTCATTTAACCAATGCTATAGGAATATAAGACTATCCTACAGCTAACAGTTATTGCTGTGCTGTGGCCGTTATGATCGGATCATTAACCTTTTCTTAAACATCAACCCCTTATGGTATGGTACATTGTCCTACTGTTCAGCAACATGGGAAATATTTCACAATTAGTGGGAAGAATGTATTCCATGAAATTCTGGAAGCAAACATAACATCATCTGTAAAAAGTTGAAGTTGAAAAGGGTGGCTTCTACAGTGATTTAAACACACCCCAAAATCCACAATAGACTACCTCAACATGTGGAAGATGAAGGTTTTACCACAGTGTTCACAGTTCCCTGTTCTGAACTTCATTGAAAATCTGTGGATAGACCTCAAAAGAGCAGTGCATGCAAAATGTATGCAAGGAAGAATGGATGAAAATCCCTCAAAGAAGAAATGAAGGACTAGGTAATAAACTTGCAGGGTGCCCAAAGTTTTGCGTTGGGCCCATTTGCTTGTTTGTTATTTTGAAATATGATTTTAAATAGAAAATGAATGTCATCTTTAACTTTTAAATTTCTAAGATCTAACTTTTTGAGATCATTTCATCTTCAACTTGCTTAACTGTTCACAGTAAAAGTAGTTTTACCAGCAGTGCTGAAACTTTTGCATGTCATGGTTAAAAGAGTAGCTATGTGAACAAACACAACATAATGAATTGTTTCAAGAATAGTGTATCAGCACTGCCATGTATGTTTAGCGTCAGTGTGAAATTACCACATGAAATGTTTTTGTTTACTTTCTCTGCAGTTTGTTCCCTTTGTATCCGGAAGTTTCTGTCATACAAGTTATTGTGTCCTGTCTGTAACACCGTGAGTAGAATGTGTTATTTATTTTTACATCATTAGTGCATATATACACTACCGGTCAAAGTTTTTAGAACACCTAAGATGAGTTCTGAAACTTTTGACTGGTAGTGTACATATATTGTGCAGCTGCATGTTGTTAATCAAGAGATCTCATCACAGCATGATGACTGTCTGAAATTGATTTACAAACAACCACAACATTATGACCACCTCCTTGTTTCTACACTCACTGTTCATTTTTATCAGCTTCACTGACCACACAGGAGCACTTTGTCATTTTATAATTAGATTGTTAGCCTTTGTTTGCATAGTTCTTCAACGGCCAGGACTCCAGAGGACCACCACAGAGCAGGTATTATTTGGCTGATGGGTCATTCTCAGCTCTGCTGTGACACTAACAAGATATACAGAGAAACAATTAATATTAATAATTATAGAACTAGAAGTGCTCATGTGTGGTCAGTGATGCTGATAGAAATGGTGAGTGAGTGTAGTTATAATGTTGTAGTTGATTGTAAATCACAAAAATCAATTTCAGACAGTCATTGTGCTGTCATGTGATCTCTTGATTAACTACATGATAACATAATATAAATATGCTACCGGTCAGAAGTTTCAGAAGCTATGTTGGGTGTAGTGTATGTATATGAAAGCATGAATAGACATGACATTTATTATATTCTTTTTCCGGGGGCAGAATGAGTGCACAACATACATTTATCCTTCTATTTTACAAGATTTCATTTTTGGTGTTTTTCTGAAATTAATACAAAATCAAAAATATACACATTAGGTCGGAATGGTAACTATAGATCCCCTTATCTTTGGTTAAACATCCCTTAGCAAGTGGCACCTTGTCCAGATGCTTTTGGTACCCATGAATAAGCTTCTGGCAGAATTCTGGTTGGATACTGGATCACTCAGTTTGACACAATTTGGCACGGAGCTCAGGGACATTTGTTGGTTTCATGGCACAAAGCAAACTTTGAACACAGTCCACATATTTGAAGCCAAGACTTTCCAAATAATTCTCTAAATATTTTTCTCATCTAAACTCTTTCTTAATTACCTGCCACAATGTAATACTTAACTGTGACATTGGTGTTCCAGAAGCTTCTAGTTTTTGGCAGGCCTGTTCTGTTTCTTCTCAGCTACGGATGACAGTTTGGGTCAGGTTTTTTTTTTTTTTTTTTTGGACACAGAGAAACTGCCAGCTGTAGTCAATCATAGTCACTAACAGGAAGTTTGTGATGATGAATAAAGTTACTTTGGGAACTTTCAGCACCACTGAATTTATAATAAAGAACAATTCAAGGAACTTATTGAAAGCCTAAAATCTCATGTCATTTATCAGTTCATGTCAACTTCTGATCACAGCTATTTGTACTAATGTGTGCATGTTGGTGTATGTTACTAAAGTATCATTTCTCATTTCAGCCAATGACAGAACAAGATCTCAGGAACAACCGTATTTTAGATGAACTTGTTCAGAATTTCCAGTCTGCAAAGTAAGTGTGATATTTCTAATAGAAATTCCCAGTTGATATTTAGTAGGGTTGGGCCTCACCACCGATGGGCCGTCCCAAGCGTGCACTGTGACTGGCAGACAAATATGCCTATTTTTTCTTATGCTTCTCAAACAAGATGTCTAAAAAATATATTTTGTTTCACCCTTTATGTATTTCAGAGTAGATCATTCAATTTTTCCGTGGGTTGGATTATTATGTTTTTAGGACACAAGCTTGTTGACTCAGATCAGTTGATATCAGATCATTCAAATGAAGATACATTTTTAATCCCACCTGTCCTGGTAATTAATTTGTAATGTAACTATTAAGTTAGTGTTAAAGAAGATGTAGACATTCATTTAGAAAATAGCTTAATCTAACATTTAAGACATCTATCATAGTTAAGAAAATTACTGAACCCTTAACAGTTTAATGGTGTTCTCTAGACCAGGGAGTGTCTCTCTCTACCTTTTGGCAAGATGTGATTGACTGTTGCGTCCTTTAAGGGGTACTGCTGTTGCTTTTTGCTGGTGTCGGTTGTTTTAGGCTGACGCTGTTAGGCAGTAGATTTGGATGTGTTGTATATGATGTTGTGTACCCATAAACTGTGCTTGAGTGAAAAGTGAGATCTTTTTTTTGTTTGCATTTCTGACACTCATTGCATGCTTTTTATTATTGCAAAAGCAATTCTTTTGTTGCCTCGAGAAGTTCCAGTGGAGACAGACTTATAATAAAGCATAATAGATTGATGTGCACATAAATCCAAAAAGAGACAAAGGTTGTAAAACCAGGGCTATTCTCAGTTACAGTACCAACTGGCATAAGCCTGTCAGGAAACAGAACAATTTATAGGATCATAGTTTAAATGAAATGCTTTATTGAATCCTTTCATTTTATTTGCTCTATCATTTTCTTTCAATGGACCTAATGCGTCGTGTCTGCCATGGAATTGGGAATTTCCTTGTAGAATGGGGGATTTTATTTTCATTAACAGCACCCGTTTCAGTGTCTTTCTTCACCTTCTACAAGTGTGTTGCCCATCTGACAATATTTAGACATGGTTTTTTTTAGAGCTTTGCAAATTCTTACATTAATACACTAATGTAAAGCTCTGTAACAACATGGTGGATTCTCATTTGTAATAAGAGGACTTTATCGGCTATGTTTGGTTATAAGATGTAATCCAGAAAGTAGACTGCTGAATGAAAATGCCTGAAGTACTTCAAAAGCCTATAAAAGTACCAGATTGTGTGATTGGAGGGATCAGTGGCTTTAAATCCACAGCGTCATTACTTTTTGAGTCGGTGTCACTGGCGGTCATCAATCTTCTCAGTGTATTGTCTCTGGGCTGCGGGCCTAATTTAGTGGATGGTGGAATAAAAGATGGCCATCAGGCTGCAGAGAGAAGGGGCTTATATGTCTGTGTTGCTCTCAGTTGCTTAATTTCCTGTGTCTCACATTGGTGATGTGAAAGGCAAAGTGCTGTAGCATCGAGGAGGGAGGTTATTCTTACAAGCTGTCATCAAATATCATGAATATGGGTTTTTTAAACAACCATGTTGAACAGGTAAACTTACGATGACACTGATCTCATCTGAGGAAATGTCATCTATAACTGAGATTTGTGATGAACAATGTTGGAATAAGATCATTTTTCAAGTATAGACAAAGGAAAGACAAAGTGCTCCAGCACAGTTTGGTGGCGGTCCTGTTCAGGAACACCTGATTACCCTGACCAGTCACAGAGAAGTTAAGTGATTTTTCTAACCCAACTGCCCTAGACACCTGCCCTGTAGCACTGGAACCGTAAAAACTCTGAAGACTCTTCTATATAATATATGAAAAATGAATTAGGGAGCACTGGTCCTGAAGCAGGATTTTGAGCCTTTTAGTGAAACATACCTGATTCCACTCATTAGTTAATTACTAGTGGTATAAGCAGACAGCCTGGACAGTAATTTCATAACAATAAATATTGTGATAGAAAATGATGATATTATTATTTCAATATTTCAATCAATTTTAATTTATTTACAGTGTCTGTCCCTGACTGATATTTATTTCAGGATGCTGTCAACAGTACATTGCATTCATGTTGAGCAGAAATAACACAGTAGGCTATGTCTTTGTGGGATGACATTTATTATTATCATTATTATTATTATTATTATTATTATTGTTGTTGTTGTTGTTGTTGTTAAATCGTAAAATGATTGTACATTATTTTTTTATACTTCATTTAATACATTTTACATATTATAATGTTGTTAGGACTACTGTAAATAATGTAAATATCAAAATAACATCTAACCAATACAAAAATCAATCTCACTAACCAATACGAAAAACTGATTATTAAAAATGATTGTCCTTTTATAGCCCTTACAAGCTACAAGCAAAACATTGCAAGCATAAAGTACACTTTTGATTGAAACATGGTCAAATTTACACAATTATCTTAAGTCTGTATTTAGATCTCAAAGTCATATTATAGAAGCCTTTTCAGTTGAACAAAGTTCACTTAAACTATCAAAACATCCAGCAACACTGGCCTTGGGTGTCAAAAAATTGCAATATCACTTTGCCAACAGTATCATAGTACATTTCAGATGATCAAATCAGAACCCCTTGTTCATGATGTGTATCGTATCACCAGATTCTTGTTAATACCCAGCCCTATTAATTACCAGGAAGCGTGAAAATCAGCGAACTCTCTTGGACTCCAGCCCTCAACAACAAATGGGCAAGTGTAAGGCATGAGCCACTTTGACAAGAGCCAGATAGTGATGGCAAGACAACTGAATCAGAGTATTTCCAAAACACTATTCACTTTTTCTTATGCTGTGGTCAGTACCTATCCAAAGTGGTCCAAAGAAGAAAGGACAACCAATGAATTATTACAGGGTCAAACATCTGTCTTAGTGCCAGATACCACAGGACATTTTCAGGTCTTGTGGAGTCCATGCCTCGGATGGTTAGATATGCTGTGGTGGCACACTGGGGAATTCAATATCAGCAGGTGGCTTTAATGATCAGTCTCTCTCTCTCTCTCTCTCTCTCTCTCTCTCTCTCTCTCTCTCTCTGTCTCTCTGTCTCTCTCTCTGTCTCTAGTCTATAAATAATACTAGACTCCCATGAAGAGCACTCTGGAAATGTTTTAATGAACATCAGTGATGTAAAGCACCTACTTTTGGAGTATTCTGAGCAAAACATTCTTAACTTGTAATTCAAATTGTAAGAAAAATTTATTCCAAGTAATTTTGCACAATTTGTATTAGACCAATGTTCACACCGTGTAAATATGCTGTTCTCAAATGATGAAAGAAAAAATGGAGATACATGATTTAAAATTTTTTAATACTGCAGTGATCTTCAAATTCGCATGCCTCAGCGAGCTCACCTCATTATATACAGTAGGGGCCAAGAGGATGCAGGGAATTCAATTAAACGACTGGCCTTTAATATTGACTTCCACTCTGGTCCGTCACTGGTTATGACCCATCTGCACGCTCTCCTCTCTCCTCCATGTCTGCATGATCAATGAGCTTGAGAACACATCTAAATGTGGTTGCTGTGGCTCTTGGTGGAAAGCTTTCTTCGGTTGTTTGAAAAGCCTCCTTTATTGACCAATGGCAGTTTTTAGTTTAATTGTGAAATGTTTTAAAAAGCTTTCTTCTCCTGTAAACGGTGTTTGAACAAACATACCTCCCACAGTGCTAAATGGTGTTTTATAGAATTTTGAGCTACATTGGTTACATCATTACTGTGTTTTTCTTATGTTTACATCAATTACGCTACACTCACTGTCCATTTCCTCAGCTCCACTGACCATACAGGAGCACTTTGTAGTTCTATATAGAGTGATTGCAGTAGTTCTTTAAGTTTATTATTATTTTTTTTATTATTATTATTATTATTATTAATAATAATAATATAATAATAATAATAATAATAATCATATTTATTGCTATTATTAGAAGCAGTAGTAGTTATATGGCCTCAGGACATTTAGAATGTCCTGTGATTTGGCTGTTTTTCCAAGGGGATTTTAGTAGGTCATGGGTAGACAGGGTAGGTCAGGTTGTTTGTCAAGAACCTCAGGCTTAATTTAAAAGTTGATAGCTAAAAGTAATTATTAATCAGTAGAATATTCAACTATCACAATAATCATTTGTTGCAGCCCTGGAAATGGTTAAAATGCAGATCCCTGTATTTGAGGGCTGCTGTTTTTTTTTAGTTCCACCAACGTAGAAACAGCGATTTGAAGGGAAAGTATACGTGACATCGGTGTGATGTGATTCATGTTTCAGTTTGAAGTGTGCTGTTTTGATAGTATGGGGTTTAGAAGAACACAATGGTCCACTGGTTTTGTTGAAGTGCACTGGTGTCCTCAGTTTTTAAATTGGCTGTAAATGAGAAACAGGGAAGGAATACGATAGAAGACCTTGAGAGGGAGAGAAGAGAAACGCTCAAATGCAAACTGACAGCCCCTCAGAAATGGAGAGATTTTGTTGTTCTGACAGACTGAGAAGAGCAGGAGCCTTTAATATTCATACTTGTACATGCCTCCATTCAGCATTTCAGTCTAAACCTGCTGCACTCAGTCAGACCCAGAATATGAAGAAATCGTTCAGAGGCATTGTGGTGTAGCATTCAGTGCTGTATATGTGAAATAAAGAAGAAAGATTTGTTCATTGCCCTGGGACATTTTATTGAGAATATATATCTGCACTATTATTCGATGCTGTTTTGCTACTTAGTCGGCAGTTAGGACTGCAGGATATTGGAAAAGACTGACATCGCAGTTGTAAATAGTATATTTTGCAGCCCTGCTGGCAGTGTCGAGGAGATGACCTGCTGTCTGCAGGTTTCATTTTAGTTCCTTTCTAGGTGAGCGCTGACCCTGCTTTCACACATTGGCTCTCATTGCTTAAATCACTGCAGATGTTTGGCTGATATGGTTTTACTTATGCCAAGAAAACACCATGGAGAGCTGCACTTTACCAGCTATAGTTGTCAAAGAATGTCTACAAAATCAAATCACAAATCAAAGATGATCCCACCTGGGTTTTTACCACAAATAAGGATTTGTTTTCCTAATATAAAAGCAAATCCTGGAGGAAGATATCTGTTCTTTAAGTTCCATCATTGTTTGTGTTAATATGAGATGTGTTTGCTGTTACTGCTGCTTTTTGTGGCAGAGTAGCATTATGTGAGGATTGGCATTTGTCATTTTCCCTATTGCAGGACTAATAAAGGATTCTCACTTTATTTCTTACTCTATGAGCCACCATTGAAATACAGCTGCATTTCTGGACAAGCTGAGAAATACTGACCCAGCACCCGGATTCAAATAATCATGTAGACTAATATTGTTGGGTAATATTGCGGGATTGTACATGATTATGGATGTGGTCGCACAGTGTGTGCAAGTGTTCTTCTGCAACCTTCAGCAGAGTTGCCAAGTGTAGCAACAATGGAGATGCTGCTCTCCTTTTACAGGTCAGTGGAGCAGTGATTTTCAAGCTGATGTTTAAGGTAAATTGCTGCATAATGTTGCTTTAAAATCTCATTCACTGTGAAAGCTGAGATGACTCATGTACCAACCAAATCGTGGTGTCCATTCAAACCGGGGATCCTTTGTGCAGTTTCCCTTTTCTGCACACATTTTTGCGAAATGGTTGGGCCTGGGCTTAATTCGTTTATAACTTTCAATACTTTTCATTATTTTCCTTGAATAAAAACACTCACATAAAGAACAGCACTTTCTGGAGTCACGGCATTTGCAGATGTTCAGTGATTTTGACCTTGTATTATTAGACTTGTCACATCATAACTGAACATACAGTGCATCCTGGAAGTATTCACAGTGCTTCAATTTTTAGGTTACAGCCTTCTTTCTCAAAATTCTACATATAATACCCCACAATAACAAAGTGACTAGTTTCTTTGAAATCTTTGCAAATTTAATAAACATAAAACAGAAATATAACATGTAAATAAGTATTCCCAGCCTCTGCCGTGACACTCAGAATTGAGCTCATGTGCATCTTGTTTGCACTGATCATCCTTCAGATGTTTCAACAGCTTGACTGGATATGATTTAGGAAGGCACACACCTGTTTATATAAGGTCCCATGGTAGACGGTACATGTCCGAGCACAAACGTAGCCATGAAGTCTACGGAATTGTCTGTAGACCTCCGAGACAGGATTGTATCTAGATACAGATCTGGGGAAGGGTACAGAAAAAGGTCATCATCCACAAATTGGAGTTTGGAACCGCCAGTACTCCTAGAGCTGAGTGTTGATGATAGGAGGGCTTTAGTCAGGGAGGTGACAAAGAACTCAATGGTCACTCTGACAGAGCTCCAGTGTTGCTCTGTAGACAGAGGAGAACCTTCTAGAATGACAACCATTTCTGCCGCACTCCACCAATCAGGCCTGTATGGTAGAGGGGCCAGATAGGAGCCACTCCTCAGTAAAAGGCACATGACTGCCTGTCTGGAGTTTGTCAAAAGGCATCTAAAGGACTCTTAAACCATGAGAAACAAAAAGATTGAAGAATCATGAAACCAAGCACTGCTCATCACCTAGCCAATACCAGTACTACATGCTTCGATTGAACATCTCTGGAGATATCTGAAAATGTCTGTGCACTGATGCTCCCCATAAAATCAGGATGGAGCTTGAGAGGTTCTGCAAAGAAGAATGGGAGAAACTTCCCAAAATCAGGTGTGCCAAGCTTGTAGCATCATATTCAAAAAGACTTGAAGCTGCAAGGCTGTGAATACTTACAAACGTTTATATATATATAAACATTTTTTTTTTTATCAATTTTTGAATACATTTCAAAAGACTTCAAACACACCTTTCCCCTTTGTCATTGTGGGGTAATGTATGTAGAATTTTTGAGGGAAAAATTAATTTGTAATAACAATTTGGAATAAGGCTGTAACATAACAAAATGTGGAAAAAGTGAAGCACCGTGAATACTTTCCAGATGCACTGTACCTTAGTTTAACAGTACGTTTCTGACCACAGGTTGCTTTCGCACCTGCCTTGTGTACTGTATACATACCAAACCTATGCAAAAAAACAATACACTCGAGAGTTTTGGTATTTTTTATTGTTTGAAGTCTCATGACCTGGAATTGAATTTAAAAGTCTTAACTCTATGTCTGTTCCTCTGCCAACCCTGCAGATTTATACCCTCCTCAGAAGCGTCCTGGGGCTTTTTCTTTTCCAGACATGACTCTGCATAAGTGCTGACAGACGTGGCTGTGATTGCATCCCCATACTTTCCACATAATCCTTGTTTTATTTATTATGTTTTTCATAAATGCTCAGTTATCTTTAGGGAAAGCTTGAACTTGAACTTCTTTTCCAACCTAGATTTACCAACCAGGCAGACGGGCACTGCATAAATTTTAAGATGTGACAAAGTGACGGACGTCCATGTGCATAAGAAGTGTGTGTGTGTTTTACAGTGTCTGTGACTGTCCAGAAAGAAATTATGTAATGAGCGCACTGTTTGGTGTGGATGTGCAGACAAAAGACAAATAAAAAGTCTTATTATGGAAAGAGAAGCATTCACACCTCATTGACTCTGCTTTATAGCACCATAATGGTCTTACGGCTTCCCGGTCTGTTTGTTTGCTTTCCACATTTACCAGGTTTCTCTCTCTCTCTCTCTCTCTCTCTCACTCTCTTGCTCTCTCTCAGCAGGAAAAGTACAAGATAATTAGAAATTTACAGATCATGCCAAGGTTCCAAAACTACTCTGGCACTTAGTTGGCAAATTGTCACTTATTTTTTCTCGAGTCACGTACACACTCTCCTATCTGCTCCCATATTTGCGCTGCTTCTAAAGAATTGTACAAAGAGATTTGCTGTGTATATAAGTTTCTTTTTTCCTGTGGTGCATTTTTCTCTCTCTCTCTCACTGTGTATTGTTGGGTGTCAGTAGTTTTGTGGGCCTAATTTAATTTCTTTCTTTGTTTCTCTCTTCTGTCCCCCCAGACAGCAGCTGTCTCGGGCAAATTTTGACTCTCCTCCGATTTCCCCCAAGACCCCCTCCATGGCTTTGAAAGGCAAAGCAGCAAGACAGAAATGCCCCAAGAAAGAAGGCACCACTCTGACGCACTTTTTCCAGAAACGGGCTACTGCGACTTCCTTGTCAACGACACAGACAGACCCCTTGCCTTCATGCTCAGTGAAAGAAGAACCCATGGAGGTGTGTGTGCAGGCCCCAACAGACCTCAGGCAGGAGAGGGCAGAGACTGAGAGCACTGAAGTCAAAGTGGAAAAGATGGATGTGTCTGCTTTTCCCTCGACTTCGCAGGTTGCTAAGGCTGTTGTCAAAGGTGATGTACACCTCTGTGTACTATTTATAAAACATATTCCAAACTATTACATCAGACTTGTATAGAGAGCTAGACTCTATAGTTAGTTAGTTCTTTATAATGTCATTTTTCTAATTTACAGTTTAAGTACACTAAAAGCATACATTTTCAGTGAGGTTTTTAATTGTTTTCTCTGGTCACTGCACTGCTTATTCTACTTTTTCCAGTGAAGTACAGAGTGTGTAGAAAATAATCATTTCATTAAAGAAAGGACAACAAGTTAACCATAGCAGTGTCTGTCACTTTCAAAAATGATGTAAATTGTTGCATTGATTACTACTAAAAAGTAATCTAATCATCTACAGTGCATCTGGAAAGTATTGCTTCGCCTTTTGCACATTTTATGTTACAGCCTTTTTCCAAAATGGATTAAAGTCACTTGTCATTTGGAGGAGTCAGCACAATATAACAACTGCTCCCATCTCACTTATTTATACCGAGATTTCTTATCCAGTGCCAATCGCTCATAAATTTTACAGATGTCCTGTAGTGAGAATACTCCATCTACACATGGTAAAATGAATCCCACCTGAATGGGATTGTGTATCCTAAAATATACATATTGAGGTCAGTAAAATGAATGATAAATTAGACAGATATTCAGGGATTCTGTCCTTGTATTATTAGACTTGTCACATCATAACAGAACATACAGTGCATCTGAGAAGTATTCAAAATTCTTCGCACAATGACGGTGAGAAACGTTTGACATCTTTGCAAAATTATTTTTAAAATAAAACACAAAATCTACATATGTTTTCACAGCCTTTGCCGTGAGTGCATGGCAAGGTGACCAAGAAATCAATGGTCTTTCTGACAGAGCTCCAACGTTACTCTGTGGAGAGAGGAGAACCTTCCAGAATGACAACCATTTCTGCAGTGCTCCACCAATCAGGCCTGTAAGGAAGACGGAGGCCACTGCTCAGTAAAAGGCACTCCTCAGCAGACGGCCCATCTAAAGGACTCTCAGACCATGAGAAACAAAATTATCTGGTCTGATGAAGCTCAAATACATTGAATCAAATGTTCCATTTGAAGTATTCGAGTAGGATAAAGCCAGTTCAATTGCTTGGTACAATATGAAGTAATTTCATTTATTTTGAATGTATGAAGCAGTTTTTACAGTGTAGATGATGCACTGAATTTCAAAGTTTCAGAGTTCAGCAAGGTTGACCTGGTTTACTTCGTTTACATTCTAGTAGACATGTGAGAGCCCATTTGAGAGGAGATGTTTACTGATTGTGGCAGCATCATCTCTGCCTTAACACTTCTGATGTGTGTGTGTGAGAATGCCTTAACTCATTTCTTGTCACTGATTTAAGAGCAGGAGGTTATTGTCATTATGTTGGTATATGTACTCTTAGCATAAAGCAGTGTCTGGAGATCATGTTTATGTGGGAAGGGAGAGTTAAAGCTTGCTCTAGATCACAAAAGTAAACTCTTGAGCTGTTTTTCTCTGAGAACGGTCAATGTCTGTAATTGACTGACTGACTCATCGGTGCTGAAAACCACATTTGTTCAAAGGGACGTCATGCATTGTAGGTGGTGACATTTTGAGGATTGCTGGACTATCAACAGCAAAGTCGCAAAGGCCAAACTAGACTCAAACAACCTTCTGCCTAAAGAGACCACTTTCCTCCCTTCATTATTAAATCATAAATAACTGCTTAAACTGTTCTTAATTAACTACCCAACTCCCCAAGTAGTTGTAATTATCATTTTAATTGACCAGACTGGGTCCTAGGCTGGAATTGGGGAGTTCTTGGAGTCCTGAAGGACTGGATTTGTGCACAGGTCTTTTCTTTTTCCACTCATGCACATCTCAATCAACATATTTGGTGTGTTGGAGCAGGGAAGTCTTTGGTTAACTATGCTGGACTATGGCCCTTAGTTCCCCACCTAGACCATACAGTCCAACTGAACTACCTGATAAATTGTCTGTTTTATGAACAATCAAAAATATACAGATTGCAAAAAAACTGCAATCAGGCCTCAGCCCACTCCTATACCCATATTCTAATAATCCACTGCCATTGCAGGCTTTTTTAAAATTAGAAATACACCATCCCTTCACTGTTTTGCAGATTTAACTCTTAGAACCAGTGATCTGCAATCTGTGGGCAGTTGCATGCTGCTTCTAGACTTCATAACTCAGGACTAGAGACTCAGTATCCCACAGACGGGATGCCCTTCATTTTAAACTGCTCCAGATCAGAACAGCTAAAACTCTCTTGTTCATTGAATTAAATCATAGTATAAATTCCATAGCAGCCTTCCAGCACCTGTAAACTTCTCTGTACACATCTATATGCTGAACCTGCATGAAGACTCCAACTGATCAGCGAGATGGGGTGGGGCTTATGTTGTCACTTATTGAGTTACAGAGGAAAATGTCTACATTCTGTTGATATTTACATCTCAAATTAAGATTTCAGTTTAGGATGTTCTGAAAATAACATGTCTCCTTAAAATCCTAGATCCCAGAATACAAAAAAAACCCACCTAAATCAGACATTATTGGTTATACCTTTGCTTAAGGTTTCCAGTATCATGTTTAAAATCAAACATTGTGCAGCAACTGTCCAGTATGAGGTTCTAGTGCAGTGTTTGCATGTTCTCCCCATGTTCATGTGGGTTTCCTCTGGGTACTCCGGTTCCCCCCCACAGTCCACAGACGTGCATGGTATGTGAATTGGTGACTCTAAAGTGGCCCTTAGTGTGTGAATGTGTGTGTGCGCGCCCTACGATGGACTAGCGCTCTGTCTAGGGTTGTTTCCTGCCCTTGCACTCAGAGTTGCTGGCTGGGCACCGGCTCCCCCGTGGCTCTATTCAGGGAGCGTTACAGAAAATGGATGAATGGATGGATGATCTCTATCCGTGCTCCTGGAGAGCTGCCTTTGGATACAGCCCTACTTCACCCCACCTAATAATTAAATAAAAAAATATATAATAATAATTATAATAATTCTGAGGATTTTGTATGTTTATCTAGAACTTTGTAGTGGTTGATAAACAAGCTTAGTTACAGAGAAATGCAGCAGAGATGGTCACATATGGCATTACTAAATTATTGCTTTTGTTATTCTGTTGTTTTGCAGTTGAGTGTCCAGTATGTGGAGTGGGCATATCTCAGCAGCACATTAATAAACATCTGGATACTTGTCTGACCAGGGAGGAGAAGAAAGAGGGCCTCCGAAGGTTTGGAGATTCAATCTATAGACCCACAGGAACTGAAAGCCTAATGTATTTCCCCAAACACTGTGTACTCTGTGTACAGTGCTTGCTGTAGCAGCAGTGAAATCTCAGTCGCATTGATCGTCTTTCTTCTGAACATGCAGCTCTAATTTAGAGGAGTATTGAGCAGTGTTCCAAGCTGTGAAGGTACAAGGTATTATTATTTCAAATGCGAGGCAATTTCTACCTTGTGGGTAACACATTCCACGAGTCATGTCTGTGAAAACACTGCCAAGCACTGCTGCTTCCCACCCTCTCCACGCAGGTAGAATATAAATGACCTGAAACCTTCTTGCGATCGTAATCTTGTATCCTAGAACGATATACCCAGATTTTTTTTGCCATTTTGAGCGCATTACTGTGTGGTGGACAGTGGATCACATGGCTTTCATTGTTTGTGAATTATTCAACTTTGGATACGTATCTGAAGTGTAAGATGTAATCAGGCTCAGTCAGGAACATTGCAGTACTTTTCTCAACAAGGGACATTTTATTACCAGGGGAAGTATTTCAGGTTTGGATCTTGTTTGGGGTTGTTTATTAACATGTTTTTAGTGATTTTTGTGTGGATTGTGAGCTTCATCATTTCCCCCCTTCTTTAACTATTGTGTGAGGGAAGCTGTGTTGTGTCTTACAAATTATTGTCTTCTCCTTAGGTCTGACCAGCTAGGCCCTCCCAGTTCTGCATTTGTAGTGCCCAAGTGAGTGCCCAAGATTATCTTGAAGTGATTTGATTAGATGTTTTTGTAAACACCGTCTAACGTCCTGGCCCTGGTTTCCTGTTGTGCCTCTGTATGTTCCGATAACATGATAAGCTTTTAAGGCAAAGGAAACCTTTAGTTAGTTGCTCACTGTTGTTTAAAACACACAACGTCGAAAGCCACCAAGTAGATCTTTACTGAAGCACTTGGCCAAATTATTTACTGATTGTTTTTCTGGAGGCTGTGTGGAATGCATTCAGAGCCAGAGACATAGCTGCTGCACGCATTTTGTGTAGGAGGCACCGAGGCTGAAAATCCTGAGAGTAGTATTCACACAGAATTGGCCAGATAATAAACAGGTAGTACTTATAAGAGGAAAGAAAATCACACAAATAACAGTCTTTTGAAGGTATTTCATTTCCGTTCATTTCTTTTCACTAAAATGCATTTTCAAGTGTGTCCATGTCATCAGTGAACCCTGCTTAGCTACATCTCCACTTCTCGACATCAGTTGTTTTGATTTATTTTTATTTGTTTGTCTCTGTGAGTTTTAGACCAAATCTTATCCCAAACTTTAGCCATTCAGTTATCTCGGCCTCGTGCTTCAACTCAAACATCTGCCCTGTCGTGACTTCGTGTTCAATAGTGTTTATGTGAAGGAGTTTCTATTAAACCCAAACATTCTCCCACTCAGCTGAGCTCCCCCTGGAGCAATTTTGAAGGACAGCCATTTTGTTCAGGCTTTGATTGGCACGCAGGCTGATTCGGTTTGCGGGAGACCTTGAGGATAGCCTGATGAATGAGTGTGTGCTTCAGCATTCTGCTGTGCTTGGCCTGCCCTACCACTCGATGCTCTCGGACAGCCACGAATCTGATGGCAAATTAAAAGCATGATGCATGGGTTCACCTTTTAGTGCTTGGTTTTCTGGGCAGTCAGGATAAGTGGGTTATACTGAGTGAATTAAAGGGTTTTAAAGTAACGTTAGAACCTTTTCTTTGACTTATCTGGTCAATGACATTAAGATTGGTGTGATTATATTAACCAAAATGAACAAAAATATATACATACACCCACTAAGTCTAAAAATTCAAACATTCAGTTATACTGAAACTTTAAAAATGTCATTTTTACATTTTTAAGGTCCTGTGCCCTTGTATAAAGGGTTTGTTAGACTTTTTTGTTTTTAGATTTTTTTGTGGTGAACAGCACACAGTAATTGGGAAAGTACAATTAGATCATTGCATATCTGATAAGGATGATTGTCACAAATGTCTCTTGGAGCTATGGGCGATTCATTTATTTTTATTATATTATGACAAACATTTACATGATACACAGTATTTATCATCATATTTTGACATGCAGGCAAAATGTATCAGTAAAAATATGTAGTGTTATTCAAATATGATTTGGAATGCTGTACAAAAGCTGCTTCAGTGCTGAACAAAAGTTGTTCAGTGCTTTTTAAGCATTGACAAAAATCTAATTTTGTATCCTAATGATGATAAAATTGAACAAAATGTCAGTAAAATATTGTCATACTGCCCACCCCTACTCAAAACTACCTGAACCATTTATGCCAAGGAGTTTGGTCGAATGTCCAACCAGCATTTTTCATGGCTACCAAATGCATTTGGCAAAGGTTCAGCTTGCTTAAGGATGCTTCTCCAAATATTAGGTGTTAAACTCGTGATGCTCCAAATAAGAGCAGTTCAGATTAATTATTGAATCTATACAGTTACATTAGCATTTGCTGTAACAGGTACTTGGTAACCCATCAAGTTTAAAGACTCATTCAGTGATGGAAGTTTAAGCATTTTTTGATAGTCAAAGATCAAGCATTTGTTGACAGTTATGCACGTCATTCAATAATGAAATTCACATTAATCGTGTCACTTGTTTTGTTTTGAAATTGCAGTTCTGGAAGGCGTAGGCCAATGGCTAAGCTGGTGTACACACTGTTAACTATGGCTGAGCTCAAGAGAAGGCTTCGAGAGTGCCACCTCTCAACACAGGGCACTAGAGAGCAGCTCATCAGACGACACCAGGAGTTCACCCACATGTTCAACGCACAGTGTGACGCACTCAACCCCAGATCAGGTAAGACTGTCTATTCCAAAAAGATCATTCATGACAAAGGAGGTAATGCTGAGCTTTGCACTTAACTAGTGGATCTTTAAAAAATAGAATATTGTTAAAAATCTCAGTTGTGATCACAGTTTCAAAAAAGGTAAACTGTCTTTTTATATTCATTACACAAGTTTTTTTGTTTTAATGTTGATCAGTATTGCTTATATTTCATGAAAACAGAAAGAAACAGAAAGAAAGACTCTCAAAATAATAATTAACATTGAAATTTGAATAGATTACTAATCACAGTGTCAACTTGAAAATATATAAAGTAAAATATAACATTTTATTTTTGAAGTAAATAATCAAAATCCTTTTTTACAGTATTCTAAATTTGAGATATAGTTTAGAGATAGGTTTAGTATAGGAACCTGCTATAAAAATGCTTATAATGATTTAATATATACTATTTTTTGTATCAGGAATAAGAAGTCAACACTACAGGTGTAAGAAAATATCAGCATATCAAAGTATCGCAATATGTATTTAAGTACTATATCAATTCTCAAACACAGTATCTGCTTTTGATTTGTAATGTTTTTGAATACATTTCTTCAGCTCTCACTGTTCCAACTACATAAAAAGTGGCCTCTGAACTACTGTTTTTATATGCATGATTGTATTTGTTGGCAGTATATCATTTATATCATGTTCATCCTCACTTCTCTCAGCAGTGATTCTTAATCTTGGTGCTGGAGAACCACTGCTCTGTTTGTTTTGCAGTTTTTCTGCTGTGACACATAGAGTTCAGCTCAGCAAGGGCTCCTCAGTCAGTTCATTAGTTTGATTAGGTTTGCTGAAATTAAGGAAAACTCTAAAACAAGCACAGGGCAGGGGTACTCCAGGACCAGGATTGAGAACCACTGATCTACAGCAGCACATTTTCCTCACTTTTGTAAAGGAGTAGGGGTGTCCACAAACATTTGGACATACCGTCCCCTTGGAATTATAAAATAAAAATAAGATGGAACCTTATATTTCCAATGAACCGTTGAGTGCCCATGTTCTTCAAGGATTTTGAATGAAAGATAATGGTATAGAAGGCAGTTTCTTGGATGCTGAAGGTGTGTAGGTGCTGGAGAATAAGGTACACATGGGGTGAGTCACTCTGCAGAGGACCCTGTCACAGCAGTGGCTCCTTTAGTGAAAGACTGCAAGCCTCGTTGTGGCCTTGCCAGGTTTGATTTGACATACCGTCTTCTGTCAGGCTGACCCCTGCAGTGCTGGGCTTTTATGTTGAAACGTCCTGTTTTGCAGAAAAATCTTCATTTTTTTTTTCTACATATGCAGTTTCTATGAACCTAGCAGCTGTGTCTAGGTATTATCTTTTTTTAATTCCTCAACCGCATTTAAAGTTAAAACTGTTTATTTTAATCAGTGTTACAAATATGGCTTTGGTCAGAAAATGTGCTGCTCTTTAAGTGTAATGATTTATTGTCACTGTAAGTCATTGCATGTTCCAAACAAATTCCACAGTGAATGTTGGACTGTTAGAAATTTGGCACAAATCATCTCTGGATTCTTCTTGTTAAAGGTTAACAGAGAAAAGGTTTCAGTTACCCTTCACGATTTTGAGAGTAGGTCTAACGCAAACCTGTGGTATTGAAAATTCTGGATTGTCACCTCTTAAAGTGGTCAGCGGTACATTTCAAGAATGCACAATGATATTGGAATTACAGTGGTGTTGGATAGTTGCTTTAATATTTGACCATATTGAGATTTCGAGTGGACGACTGGTGTTTAATGTGCTCTGAAAGATTAGCTGATGCTGGGCTGCAGCATTTTCTACTATTTCTATTTTATACTGTATTTTGTCACCTTATAGAAACATGTTTTCTGTAATTCCAGAGGGATACAGTTCCAATTTCTACATTTTAATAATGTTTATGGATCAGTGTCATAGCAATGGCAGTTGTCCTCATCAGTCCCCATTTTCTATTGACATCGATTCCCCTGTCTGCAGATCTTAGTAAATGAAATTGAATGTGAGGAGTCTAGCATCGAGCTCATACTCTGCAGTAAAGAAAAAGATATTCGCTTTATAAAACAGAATGAATTACTGAGATGGGTCACCTTATGGGTTCTATAAATAACATTAGTGTTCACGATCATCCAGGCTCAAGCTCCGTGTTTTTGGCAAAATTTAAAAGTTGAAATAAATCAGAGTTTCATTTATGATTTAAAAATTGGGCTTATTTTTTTTCCCATGAAGGCTTAAGATGTTAGTGGTTAGAATTTCATTTTTCTCTGGTGAACATATTGATGAAGGACACTCTGATGGGCAGGGAAATCTTCTGTAATACAGTTTATAGGCACATGCTTTAGTTAGCGGTAAACTGTAGATTAAGATGAATGACTTTCTACAGTACAAAGAATAAGTATGTTACTAAGAAACAGGTTGTGCATTTCAGAAATGAACCGCTTATGTGTATAAACGTGTGTATAATGCTATCGTTCTGTGTTTTCACGATTAAATGCCTTATTTGTCTCATTTCTGTGCAGGTTTAATTTCAGCTACAATAGTTTAGGACACTTCCATGACTTTGTTTATGTAATTTTAATCACCGCCGTCTCATTTACACAAGTCACGCAAATCAGGTCCAGTTTCCAGTCAGCTGTCAAGTCGGTTAAGCTCTTAGGACACACTTTCTGTAATGCAGAGGGACTCCCTGCCAGGGAGACCCAGGATTGAGTTACGCTTCTGCTCACAATGATGCATCGGCCCCCAGTCTCCTAGGAAGTTTTATCTCTGTCTGGATATTAAAATACACTGTGGACATTTGTTCATCATTCTCATATGTGATTTATGGGAACTGTGATGTGCGATATTAACATAATGGAGCTTTCTCTTGCTTACAGGTGAAGACATCGCTAAAGAGGTAGAAAGCAATGAGAAGGCAAGAAATCAGCTGGGCAGTAAAAGTAAACATGTATGTACCCATGAATTGTAAACATTTTCACTTGTGTAATCCAGTTCAAAGCCATACCCTGATGCTTTATCTTTTCATTTTCATGCAGACAATCTTTTTATCTTTTCATGCAGACAATCACTGTCACGAAGAACCAGACAGCTGAAGAAATTGAACAATTGAACTCCAACTACCGTAAGTTGGCACACAAATAAACACAGTTAATTGAAATATCTGTCGGGTTTCTTTTTCTTCTTTGCAGCCAAAAAGCACATTTACTTATTCTGTAAATTGCTGCCATAGATAACACTCTGTCAAAAAACAGTGGTTTACCCAGAAGGAGGTGTTGGATTGCAGTGCTATTGGGAAGGAAGATAACGGTTACCAAATTTAGACTGATATGGGCACCATTTAATGATCTACACATACACAAGCAGTGTCTCTCAGTATGGCGTCGGGGATAATGCAACATGTAGAATGTTTCGGGATGGAGTTGTAGAGGTTTCTAATGGTAATATGCCATAATCCATCCCATGCATCTTCTGCTGATTGTGCAGTTGGGGTGGTGTGTTGTGCATCCAGAAGCATCCCACTCATATTCAGTCTGGGGTAGGTTTGGTGATGCGGATGTTGGAATAGTGCACCCAGATTTGTTGGTCGTCTCCACCAAGCGAAAATGTGACTCGTCACTGAAGATGACCCGCTGCCATTTTAAGTGACCCCATGACAGTCTGGCATGGCACCATTGCAGTCTTTGTTGATGTTGATGTGGTGTTAAGTGCATTTATTAGAACAGTCTGGGTGCATGTAGTCCTGTGTTGTGCTGCCGTCTGCCATGAGTGCTGGCAGTAACAGGGTGACTCGTGGAAGCCATTACTGCTCATTGAATGACCGCAATCCTGGCTGTTGGGTCACTCCATGCATGTCAGACAATCTGTTGGTTCTGCTTCTCTGTGGTTTGTGTAAGTCTCTTAGATTCTTCATATTGCTGGTGTATGCTTCCTATCCACCATAACCAACAGGGTGCAGTGGTTATATCTGCATGACCAGCATGGTTCAGTTGGTCAATAAGACCATCCTGCTTCCATGAGCCGTACAGTGTGACCCTTCTCACACTCTTGCAAATGCTCACGTTGCTTATGATCTCTTCTCTGGTGCATCTGTTTCTTGGAAAGGGTGCTACCAACACAACAGCAGAGTCAGACTTGAAAGCATGTGCAATGGCACAGCTTTATATAGTCCGTCAGATACAGTCATAAGGCCGTCCTTGTTTATGCTACATCTGTGAAACTTGAATTATTCTCATGATGTCAGAACCACCCACCAAAGGTCATTGCTGTCGGTTGACTCCTTCTGGGCTTTGATATTGATTTTGCCTGTTTTTCTTGCTTTATTGGGAACATCATTTACATTTGTGGCATTTAGCTTCACTCTTCCCTCAAATAATTCCTATAGCCTGTGTAAATAGTCTGAACTCGATGGATACTGCAAACGAATTCCACATCCAGTCCTGATCCATAGATACGGAAGATGCATAATTCACAAGAGATGCGCGTACGCATGCACGGGGCTACATGGTGCCTGAATGTTAAAGAACAAGGATGACACGAGTGCAGCCACAGACCTTTAATCAGTGCAAGCTCAGTGCAGAGTTAAGTGCTCTTGAGAGAGATGGGCTTTAGTCTGCAGTTGAAGATGGCCAGCAACTCTACCGTTCATTCCACCAACTTGGTCCCAGGGCAGAGATAAGTTTTGATGCTTGTCTTCCATTCGTCTTAAGGGAGGATGAGTCAGACTGAGCCAACCTTGAAACTTAAAGGGCTCTTTGCACAGATTGGGGTTTTGGCTATTACTTTCAGGTTTGGGGAACTTGTCAGGTTTGGGCTTTTCAGGCCAGCGTCAGGGTTTTAAAAACGATGTGTCTGAAAGAGACTTGATACAAATGCCGAACCAGTGTAGCCCATGTCTACATTACATAAACAGTTTACTATTTCACAAATACAGGTTGATTATGCTAACACTTTGTGACATTAGGATATGGAAATTGAGGCATTTGCGTGTTTTTGCGACTGCACTGCGCTAATTATGTATGATTGAGCGCTCATTAGTGGTCCACAACCCTGCTATTGGAGAGCTACCTTACTGCATATTTAGAATCAAACCCTAAGCCACCCCACCTACTACAACTTATTTCTGCCTTCAGAAGTCCTTGATTGGCTGAAAGGTGTATGTTGGATTTGGGGTGGCATTGCCAGTTCCCATTTGTATCACATGAATCTGTCTTTTTCCTGGAAAGTAGCTGAATGCGTCATTCTCACTCAGCTCATACTTTGAGGGACCAGCGAAGGAGTTTTAGCTTCTGGCCATTTTTGTACACCCCAACAATCTCAAACACAAAGGGTGCCAGTTCCTCAGAATTCAGAACAAACAGCAAAGCTGCAGGAAAAGCAGGTGAACATCTCTCTCAGCCAGTTTGTTTTTGCTTTATTTTGATATTTACACAATTTTAGGTTCTGTTGAATCAATCATTTCTCAAACCACTGGAGCATTAGGATTAGAATGGAGGACTCATTTAGTGTGTTGATTTGAAGTTGGCCAACCTAAATAGGAAAAAAATGTGGTGTTGTTCATTTTCTCACTTGGTTCATTACCTCAAATGTGTTCCAGCATTCAGGAAAATCATCTACACTTTCTTCATTAGGAATCTCTCTCTGCAGTTTGGACTCCAACGCTGAGGACTTATTGATTTTTAGAAGCAGAAATGTAGTGAGCACTAACTGGACAGAGAGAACTTGCCATCTCTGATTTTCCATCTGTGTGTCTCAGTGGTTTCATTGAATATGCTCACTTTCCAGTGGTTCTGCTGAGATTTTTCCAGAGACTCTCTCAGATCAAAAGCTTTGAAATAAGATGCAGTGTTGCCAGGATGTGCGTGCGTGTGTGTGACTGTGTCAGATTATTTAAGGAGATAAATCAATGTGATGAGAGGTACAAGTTGATGCGATCAATTCTGCCTCATTCAATGTTCCAATCTTCGTAAACAAGCCTGTACGTAGCTTTTTTTTTTTTTAATATATTAAAACACTTTGTGCCGAGGACTGAATCTGAGCAGCTAGGCTTTAGTTTATGTTCTCTTTAGGGCTGTGTATTGGCAAGAACCTGAAGATATGATATGTATCATGATATTGGTTATTTAGTTCTCTATATTGTGAAATATTTAAATACTGTCAGCAAAATTATATATATGGAGATTGTTGTATTTCATTTTTAACCCATTTTTTGTTGTCGTGGTTTTAATCACAAGACAAACTGAACCACTTTCCCACTAAACTCAGCTATTCATTAAAAATCAATACTGTGTTTATAAAGATCGTACTGCAACTACTGCAAAACGGTATCCATATTGCCTTAAACACCTGCTTGTGAGCAGGTTATGTGCAATAAAGGTGATATAATTATTTATAGTAATCTGTAGCTACATCTGCATATGTACGATACCCCAGCTAAGCTTTTGCTTTGTCTAAGAATTGGACTAAAGGAATGAACAAATTTGATGAGTATCTCTATGGTTAACGTGCATGTCTGATTTAGTTTTGCTTTACAGTTTCCTGCCGTTTTAAAAGGTCTGTGTTAATGTTTTAAACACATTGTCATGAAAGATCAGTGTGAGTCATGTAACAATATAAACCATGTTCAAAACTCAAATAGTCAGGTCTGGGCTTGAGGTTTTAGGGCCAAGTCCTCATAACTGTTGAAACATGCTGTATACATGAAGACTATTCCTGTAGTTACACTATCAGGCTTTGATTAATTTGACTTTTTAAATCTTTGATTGATTAATTTGTAATGCCAGTAAGTTGCTCATGTTCTATAGTGTTGACAACTCACTTTTTTATATAATAATATATACTTATTATCTCTATTATAATAATATGATATCAATTCATATAAACCAGAGATGAATCTTTAGCCCTTTGGGGTCAGTGCTCCCACTGGTGGGTAAAAATAGAATTTTTGCTGAAACACTTGTCCTAGAAGCATAATAAGCACACATTCAGAAACCTTGAATGGTCTCCATTTCATATATATGTATAAAAGGTGAAATGAAATATGAGGCATATTTTTGCACTGCAGAGTTATAAACGATATGTTGATATTAATATCTAAATCGGGATATAAATATAGCAAGATACGGGCTGGGGTGAACTCTTATTGAGTTTTAAAGTTTTTCATTAATGTACATTTACATCTAAAAGAAAAACTTTCTGCTCCCTCACACTGCTCCACTCCCTTTTTTGCTTCCCTCTGCCCTCACTCATGCTCTTTCTCTCTCTCTCACACACGCACACACACACTCACACACCATAGAGGGGGCATTAGTCAGAGCATAAAGGTGATTTAGTTTATATAATGTTGATCAAATTTCAGATTAAAATATTGTAAAAAAAAAAAAAAAAAACACAGAAGTTGGATTTCATGGGTTGTTCGTTTTTAAACAGATCTTTCCTTATCTCACAGGTCAGTCTTAAAACCACGTGCACACACTCATGTGTTTAGCACACATTTGAAACGCTGATTCTGTTCTGTTTGTATTGAGTATAGTGTCAAACATCACAAATGCTTGTCTGAGATGGATTTCATTTGAAGTACATTAATACAGGTGCACCTTGGCACAAACCAAAACTCAGTCGGAACTCATGGTCTGAGTTGCTTACAAATTACAATAAAATAAAAAGTAAAAGTCCCCTTAACACCACATACCTTTGTTGTAATGCATATTTTCGAATATGCATAATCATGTCCTGATGTATTTCAGCTAAATGATTATATATATATGACATACAATGTGCAAAGTTTTAAAATGTTATTTAAACTTTAGAACCCTAGGGCAAGTTTGTGGGATATTTTCAAAGTTTGGCATTCTTTTATTCAACAAAACATTAAAACTGCTTTTAAAGGAGACAGTCTTACATACCAGATATTATTTTCATGTCATGAGTTGAGATTTAAAAATTATTTGTATATACGTGAGCCAACAATATACTGTTTTTGTGGGTTTTTTTGTTTGGCTTATAATGACTACGATGACTATTCAGTGTGTTCTTAAGAAGACAATACAGTTACGTACAAACAACAAGTTCAAATAATACAAACTACATTGATATTACAATACGTTCTTCAAAAATCTTGACAATAGTTCAAATAAAGTAAAAAAAACAACTTGAATATCCTTTTATCATTTTTGTGATTAATGTATGTATCAGTATTATCCCTTCTCTGGACTTAAATTCTGATATTTGTAAGTCAAGAAAAAGTACAAACCCCCACTTCCTTCTCATTTTCCCTTATAACCAAGTCTCAGTGAGCTCATTAGCTCCACCCCCTCTTTCTGATCATTTGGAGGTCACAAGTTGAGCATGTACACATGGATAGAGCAGTAAACACGCACTCTTAGGCTTATTTGGCATTTAAAATGGGTGAATTTAGTTGCTACTGATATTTCATCACATGATGCATCATATATATATATATGATGTATATAATGTCTGTAGGTTACTCTGATCCTAAGCAATTCAACCTCGAAAATGGCATGTAACTGCCTGCAAAGTGTGACTCTCTTGTTCTTAGAGTTAAAAATTTAAAATCTCATTTCATATCCTATATATATATGTTTTAAAATGTTCATATACTGTCCAGCCCTATTCTGCTTTCTGTAATATTTTTAGTTTTCAGTTTTCACCTCATCACCCAGAACGGTACTAAGCTCTGGTTATTAATATGCATGAGCTTGTTAACATGACAGACTGATTGGTTTTGAGTTGATTGACAGCAAGTGTAGAAACACAGCAGAGTTATATAAGGAGGTCCAGCACAGTGACTTTATGAATGGGATTAAAATTCTGTGCGTAATGTCCTCGCTGCCATTCATTCTGACGGCCTGTTGTTTGGCAGTATGCATGCTGCATCGTAATCAGACGTTTTATCAAATCAGGATCTGAATAAACAAGATAAATGTTGCTTTTGTTAGGTCCAGTAGGTCCAGTAGCACCTAGAGTGACTGTCCGTGAATGTACAGAATCCCAGGTGTTGAAACAGCCTGAGAAATGATTGCAGTATGATTATATATTAAAGTGTGTCTGTGTGTGTTTTTTAGAGAGAGCCACAGATGCACCATCATGCTCACCAGTGCTGGCCTGTTGAAACCACAGTTGGGTTCTCTGTGCCTGAAGCTCTTCTCTCTGTGTAGCTCTGAAAGTGGAGCAGCTTGCCCTTTCCACCTCTTTTCAGAGACAAATAAAAGAGATGAAGTCATTTGAGCCGGTTTTGTGTGTGCTTTTCATCGAGGGAGGGAAGTTAGTTGATATTTGCCCATGTATAATCGACCTGGCTGGAGGAAGATGAAAGACGGTATGAAAATAACTCAGTCAGACATTTACACTAGAAAGAGGATGTTGAAAAATTGATGTGTGGTGCTCAGGGGTCTCTATAAATAGCAGCCATGCTGAGATAACCTCTTGATTAATCAATGAACGCCTTGATGAGTCACTGGCCTGCTTGAACAGCTGATGAATGGGGAAATGACTGAGCGGTAGTGAATGAGAGGCATAAACACATGCAGACACACAGCTCAGATCTTTGGTCATATTTAATTTATGGAATGTAGGAAATGCTCTTATCCCAAGCATCATTAGGCAAACAAAGATGCCCTTTACACCTGGTCACTTAAGTATCTTGAGTATCAGAATTATATCTGGACAAGGTCAAGCTACACAAAAAATGCAAGTGTAAACTCCCCCAATGGGCATTTCAGTCCCAAATATGATCACTCAAACCTCTTCAGAAGGTGGTCTAAGACGCATTTGTGATGGTGATAGTTGTGTGAACACATCCATTTCTACAAGACACATTTGACAACTCAAACTCCTCCCTGTACATCCAGAGGTCATGCCATGCCATAAGCAGTTGTTTTCAGCATGGACTGCTGAAGCTGTTGCCTTTTGAAGAAATGCTTGAGTCCATGTAAAAATCTGTGGTGGCAACCATTTCTAGCACTGCACAGTAAATAATAGTTTGCCCCATAATGGGTGATTTGCATGTTCTGTCCCACACAGCAGGTTGGATTTCAGCCCAACTTATGCTGAGACTCATTGAATAACAGGGGTTGGACAATCAAACTGAAACACCTGGTTTTAGACCACAATCATTGATTAGTATGGTGTACTAGGGCCTTCTTTTGCGGCCAATACAGTGTCAATCCGTCTTGGGAATGACATTTTTGGATACATTCCGGGTGAGCACCCAAACATCCCTTTCAGACAGCTTCCTCTTGCGTCCACAGTTAATCCTGTTGGATGTGGTTGGTCCTTCTTGGTGGTGCTGACATTACCCTGGATACCGTGGCTCTTGATACATCACAAAGACTTGCTGTCTTGGTCACAGATGTGCCAGAAAGACGTGCACCAACAATTTGTCCTCTTTTGAACTCTGGTATGTCCAGATGCCCATAATGTTGTGTGCATTGCAATATTTTGAGCAGAACTGTGCTCTTACCTGCTAATTGAACCTTCACACTCTGCTCTTACTGGTGCAATGTGCAATTAATGAAGATTGGCCACCAGGCTGCTCTAATTAGGCATGAAACTTCCCCACACTAAAATGACAGGTTTCAGTTTCATTGTCCAACCCCTGAAGTGTGTGCATGTGGTTAAAGAATCAAATTTTATTGTATCTTGTTAAGATTTTAAGTATGTCCTTGCCATTCCTACCAGTTTGCCATCAACTTCAGTGATGTTTAGATCAGGAGACTCTGAGGACCATGTCAAAACCTTCAACTTCTGCTTTTCAAGCTAGTCTGTTGTGGACTTTCAGAAGTTAAGGATCTTCATCCTGCTATAGAAGCCATCCTCTTCAGCGCAACAGAATGAAGGTCGTTATTGCGCAGGTGTTGCTGCACAGTAGAACAGCGCACCACCATTCCAGAGTCTGCTAAATCTCGCTGAACGTCTTGTGTAGACAAGCAAGGGCTCGTTTTCTTGGTCTTCCAGACCTCAACTTGATCACTGCCTTTGGACTGCCATTTCTTTCGAGAAATCCAATTAATAAAGCGCTGAAATTTGCATCATATGGCTGATGGATATCAGCCCATAAATGAGCACATAAAGTACATACTTGACTTTAATGTGATGGGGCCATCTTGACTAATGACACTGGACTATGTGCTGCAGATATGCAGCTGACTTACATGTAGAAGATTTACGTCCACTGCTGTGAAATGGCACCACAGGCAACAGGCATGATTCTCTTACAGTCAGCTCTAATTTAACCTTGGCACTTGACAGCTGTGGATGGTTCCTATTTAGCAGGTTAGTGAGGCTTTTTGTGGCACAAAGTGTGTCATGTAGACTGATGTTCCTCGTGCCTGGTCACATTTATAGCATGTAATTGTTCCTCTGGTGATGTTGCATAAAACATCATGGTTTGATTTAGTTAATGATCAAGCAAAATGAAGTGTTGGGTTACTTTGGTCAGCATTTCTGCTCACGCTGGTTCTCCTAAATCTTACACACAGTGTGAGCTTCAATTTAAAAAAAAGCTGTCCAGCTTGGTTGCAAAGGAATCCAAATTGACCATAAAAAAAATTATAATGTGTGCAAAATGCCAGTGTAAAATGAGCTTTTCTTGTGTACCGCATGCGTGGAACTGGAATAAACCATACTTTCCATTAAATAAACAACTTCTAAGAAGGGCATAAGCCCAGTAGGATATTAAATCCAGAGCAACATGGAAAAATAAACTACTCATCTGTCGACAATATTTATAAACCTTCATTTCTTCCAGTCAACCTTTAATTTTTTCCAGTGAAGAAACCATCTTTCAGCATGCCGGAGTACTTGTGACTGCAGCCTTGGGCTGGATATGGGTTTAATCACCTTTAGCTCAGTTTGAAATTGAATTCTTTGCTGAAAAATGCGTGCTGCATATAGAAAAATCATACCCTCCTTGACCTACCATCAGAGCAGCAGGGCCTGTTTGACATGGCTGGAAGAAGAAAGGAATAGTCAAAAATGCAGAAACCTGCTTTGGTTTCTTCCCCTCACACTTGTGTTTTGTGTTTGAACTATGAGTTACGTAACAGTCCGTACTTGTGCTCTTTGCACCGGAGGTTACACCCAACAGCTGTCAGTGGGGCATGTTCTCTGTTGTTTAGATGTTTGAATGAGTGACCGTACTCACAAGTCTGGATTCAGGATTGTTTTGCATGTATGTTATTGTCATATCTTTGGATTGTGGAGATGCGAAGCTGAATAAAGGTCCCTGCATTTTGTCAAAGGCAGAGTAGGTCTAACCCGTGTGGGCAAAATGCGTGATTATCATGTGAATCTTTGGAAAAGCATGTGTCTTGAAGAACCTTACAAACCTGAACGGTCAATAAATTTTTAGTTCATGTTGCTGGTAATATTACATTTGAAATCATACCATATAAAACACAAACTTCAGAGAGCGGGTAGGAGTAATGTAATCTTACTACAGGATGTGAAATTTATGACCCATTCGTACAGGACAAGAAATCTTGGCATAAATAACTGCCACCTCCTCCAAAAACCGGCGTAATACATGGCTTAAACATGGATAGCTCTTAAGCCACTAGTTGTAATTCAATTTTAGTTTGAATGTGAATATATGAACTAGCCTGTGCGCACCCTCGCGCACCCTCATGCACCCCCGCACACAGCCTTTTTGTCTGTAGTTTTGGCAGCATCCACAATAGGCACAAACGTTTGCCACGATTTGATCAGAAGTTTCTGTGCCATGCACAATAAAAGTAAATGCCTCCTCAACATCTTAGTTCCACAGGGTTTGAGGGAACATCTACCCACATCTTGATTCACATGGGACTAATATAAACTGAGGTCTTTTAACAGGAGGTGAAAAGAGTCCAGAGTTTTAACTTATTTAAAAGAGACCCTCGCGCAGTTTGAGCTACAGAGTGTCTAACACAAGATGTCAGACACTCGGTGCTTCATTCAACGATGCTACGTCAGCGTAAATCGCTTTAGAGTTTGAATCATTCTGGGGCCAAGAGCGTTTCCCCCTCTCCACCTATCGGAACTGTCATCATAAACATAATAGGAAAAATGAGACGCCTTCTTTTGTTTTGTTTTGAATTTTCTGGAAAAACTCACAGTGACTTGTCTGTGTCTTAAATGCCTTACATTTGGTTACATCAGTGTGCAAAATAGTAACCAGTAACAACATGGAGTAGCAATGATGTAATCAATGACAGCTATACTCTCTGTTACAAGTAAGGGAGCAACCAGATGTTTGTGAAGCTATTCAGGTAAAAATGATGCGCAGTATTACTTTAAATAGAGTAAACGCTTTGACTCAATAAAACACCAAAAGTTAACTCATGGAATATATTAGATTGGTCAAGATATGGGTATTGGATGGATACCCAAATTTTTGACTGATGTTTAACACAGGTTTTTATTGAACTCCTGAAGAGCAGAATGTTTTGAAAATGCTGGGCTACTTTGCTAAAACATGAACATTTTATACATTTTACTGCATTTGGAACCCTCTTTCTCTCCAGGTGGATTTGGATTTTGGATTTTGGATTCATATTTTTTTCCCCCAAATTCCATTTTATCCTTTTTATCATTTATCATTTTATCATTTTTTATAGGATTTTTTCAAGTTTGTAGCCATTTTTTAACAATAACAGAATGGCACTGTATTTACTGAATTTTTTATTGATTACTAATATATAACTAAAATTGTTGAAATATACATGCATATACATACATGCATGCAAATGTATATATAAGGGGGTAGAAGTAGCACTGAAGTAGCATTGATGTGCACATACAATTATCAATAAAATTAATGAAAACTTAATTTCATCCTGTTTTGAATTTGCTGTGGATTTAATGTGTCTTTGTGTCTTGTGTGTAGCTCTTATTTTGGGGAAAACGCCCCCATAAATCCGTTGCTCTGCTTCTTAACAGTGTTTGGGATACTGTTGTGCTAGCACTGCAAAATAGCTAGTCTCTTCAGCATTATTCCTGCACCACGCACAAAAAGACATGTCGGGATGGTAGAAAGAAGGCATAAATTCAAACTCTTTAACCCTTGGTCCTGCCTGATGTTGTTTTTAATCAGTTTCTGAATAAAAGGAAAGTGAGAGAATTCATTAAGCAAGAATGTGTGATGACAGAATTGTGAATAAGACTCGAAAATGGATAGATAAGCTGTTCTCTATAAACTGCAGCTCCGTTAATTTATTTTTTTATTGGCATCAATCAAACAGATTTAAACAATGCATTGTTGTTTACCTCCTCCTTTAAACAGTTTGGGATAATACATTTAAGAAAAGGAAAGTAAACTGAATGCTTGTTCAATGAGAGAAGCAGGACTGGAGGAAGACGGCCGAGGATTCAGGAGTGATGGATAAAACATCAGTAACATCGATATGCAGATGACACAACACTCATAGCGGGAAGTCTGGAAGACCTGAAGGCCCTTATGAGAAAGACTGAACAGACCGAAAAGATGGGATTCCAGTTTAATGTGAAGAAGACTACAGTCGGGAAATGGCTCCAGCTTTACCATTAATGAAGAAGATGTGGAGATGTTGGACAGCTTTTGCCTACTCGGTTCAGTTATTAAGAACAAAGGATCCAGCACTCAATAAATTCTACACAGATTGTCACTCAGCAAGACAAGAATGAAGGAGCGTGAAAAGATCTTCAAATCAATCTGTCTTTACAAACAAACATCAACATCAGAATTATCTAGACAATGGTTTTCTCTGTGGTTCTGTGTGCTTGTGAAAGCTAGACATTTAACACACGAGACAGGAGAAATATGGACGCCTTTGAACTTTGGCAAAGACTTCTGAATGTTACAGAAAAGAACCCAAACAAATGGATTCTGGACCAAATCAAGCCTAACCTGTTGCTGGTTAGGCTGAAGCTCTCTTACCTTGGACACATTATGAGAAGAACTGATTCAATGGGAAAGCTCATCGTGCTTTGAAGGGTTGAAGGTAAAAGAGGAAGAGGATGACCAGCTACAAGATGGATGGATACAAGTCGAGGCATAATGAACCAACCTGAAGACCCAAAGAGAAGACAGGACGTTCTGGAGGAACACATGGTTGCTAGGAGTTGCAATCGACTTGACTGCAATCAATAGCTAATAAAATGTGCAAAAAGGCATGTTGCGGTGTGTAGTAAAGCTCAGGTGCTAAAAGAATGAATTCAGTTTTTGAATATTATATCACGTATTTTATTACAATTTTATACCTGAAATCCATTTTTATGTATGAATTCCTGATTCCATCTGCGTCCTCTGCATCATGGAAATCATAGGGCTTTACAGATCCTCTGTTTTATAAATAATTTATAGATCAACTCTAACTTCAGGAAGTTGATCAACGTCAGTCCACAATTCCCCATACGGTTGCATCCCTATAGGACTGATTTCTTGGAGGCCCATTTCTGTTGTGCAATCCTCTGGGAATTTACTTTTGGAAAAAACAGTATTGTGATGGCAGTTGGCAGACAATACACTGTTCAGTCCTATGACAAAAGAAAACACGGAGCGAATGGAACTGGAAGTAGACCCAGTGGCATAAAACAGTAGTCTGAGCTGGATGACTGACACTTTTATTTATTTTTTTTTATTTCCTTGAACCTTTTTCACCCATAAATGCAGTTTGTAAAAATCTGCTGAACTGGCTCACATTGAATATTTCCAGTAGAGTGCTCTGCAGCTCTGCCTGTGACAACTTGCTGACATGAAATACACGCTGATCATTTACAGGCCGTCTGAAGCCCCATCTTCCCCTGGAAGAGAAGACAGAGACTCGAACTGTGAGCAATTTTAACACTTGAACTCGCCTAATGTAGTTTTTTATCAGTTTTTGAATAAAAGTAAAGTGAGCGACTCCATTAAGCAAGAATGTGTGATGTCATAATCATGACTAAGGCTCCAATTTATTGGACAGATAAGCTGTCCTCTATAAACTGCACTCCCATTAACTGTTCTTTATTTATTGGCACCATTAAAACGCCGATTTAACCAATGCATTGTTGTTTTGGGTGAACACGAGGAAAACACGTAAGAAAAGGAAAGTAGTTCCTGAATGCTTTGAAGAGGTGGGACGGATCCTGCTGCAGATGTAGAATGTGACCTATCAGTAGGTGTGAGGTGATACTTCGATGTATTAGAGTGCTTAGATTGACCTGACCACATGACATTTTCCTGTGTTGGCTTTAATGGAGAGAAAGAAAGAGTGGTGACGTGCTGTTCTAGGGTTTCTCGACTTGGGCTTTTGTGGACACAAAGGAGGCACAGGAGACATGACCGCCCCATGTTTTTGAGAAGGGTGGTCATGGTAACCAAGCAAGGCTGGAAAATCCTTCAGAAGTAAGCAGAGATTGAGGCCTGTGTGTTTAGGAAAAGATCAGCAGGTTAATACAATGAAAAGCACTTACGAAGGATGTTCGGAGCCACATGCAGATACTGTGCATAGCTTCATGGTATTCATGCTCAGAATGTTTTTTTTCGACACCTGCTCAACAGCTAGAGGTACTGATGTTAGATGATTAGTTCTAGATTACATGTCTGTCCAGCTCATTCCAGAGGTATTGGTTGAAGCTGCATCACAGCAGTCTCACATGCAGCTGCTCCAGAGAATCCCATTCATTTTGGTGGAGATAATACTGGATTTTTGTGGGGTACACATTGTGTATTGACCTATTGTGTCAGACCTTTAATTAGGTGATTTCCCTGATTAGAAGGGGTGTGTGGATACGTTTGGGCATTGAACACCATAGTTAAAAAATAGTTTCCATTCTGACTTGTGATGGTGTGTTGGTCTACCTTGGTGAAGAGTTCAAAAGCAATTTGAGGAGTTGGTGGAGTTTGAGAGTGGTCGCATTGTAGGGCTTTGGGAAGCAGGATTGTTGTATTGATATATTGTCCACAGTGCTGGTAATGCAGATATTGCCCAAGCATGTTGGTGGTGGCAGTGAATAGAAGAAGGCATGAGCCAGCAACATGCAGATTCTGGGAGACCTGCACAAACCAAGTAACGGCTTCGTCAATATGCCATGATGTCCTCCATGAGTCATTCTGCTAGTGTCTGCATTGCTGCACACAGACCGTTACATTAAGAAGCTACAACTCCATGCTGAGATGTCTGGCATGTTGTGTGAGAAACATGGCGCCCACATTCCATACTGAGGGAAACTACTTTTGTATGTGTAGTTCAGTAAATATTGTCCATATCAATCACATTTATGACCATTTATTATACCAGGTAACCTTTATCTTACTTGCAATCTAAACGTCCTTCACAAGGGGACCGTTTTTGAGTATGAGCATGCTGAAATCCCAGATAGTAAGGCCATTTGTGTGGTAGGTTGAGTAATTACTGACCATTGTTACAGGTGTTTTAAAATGAACAATTGGGTAAAGGTTGGAGATAATCAAATGAGGCTTTTGTATTTGCTCATTGTTCTCATTAGTGCTGGGCAAAACAACCTTGGATCAAAATTGTGATTAATTGAATATATGACCCAGATTACGGTTAATGAACGATTATGCTGATAAATAATCTTTTCCATTTTTTTTCAAGCTGCTTGAGTCATGAGCAGTCGATTAGTTCTGAATGCCTATTTGTATTCATTTTAATTGCCCAGCTCTAGTTCTCACTATCAGCGGAGTGTTCACCTCTGAAAGAGGCCAACCTCGGAAATATATTAAAGATCTGACCAACTGAATAGTGATGAAAGGAATCGAGGTGAACCCTGAGGTAGATGCGAGAAACCTCATGGATGGACAGAGTGACGGTTCTCCACAGGGGTTATTACAGTGGTTGAATTGCTCTCGGTGTCTCACATCAATGATGCTTTGTCCTTGTTCAACTGGTGTTATCCAGTTACACACACAAACCACAAGGAAAGCAGTGTAATATTACACTGTAACCACAGTAGGAACCAAGTCAGGAAGCTTTACACTGGGCAAGTGTAGGCTTAACTATTAATAACTTCAGAAACATGAAGGAAAATACCTTTTTCATGAGTTATTGATGCCTCGTTAGGATCTCATTAGCAATCATTACACTGTAATGGTTAACTGTGTTGGCTCATTAGCTCCTCTGAAGTGGGAGACCTCCACGAACTGTTACTGATTGGACAAGAAAACCTAATGTCATTGTAATTGTCAGAATCCTTGCGTACACTCTGGTTTTAAAGAAGGAGAATAATTTAGATTTGGAATCATATTTGTCATTTGCTTTACTGTAGTGCAGCAGGTACGTTTGCGGAGCCTCGTTTCTACCAGTGAAATTCAGTCCTGTTGGAGTGTTTGGTTTAGTGCCGTACTGAAAGAATGTGCGTGCTATCGCTGTATCTTTTTCTTCAGGGCTTCTCTGAGATCACCATCTTAAGTGATGTCGTTCTCAGACTTTGGCATGTACTTTCCCAAACAGTGCCCTCTGGACCGGTCCTTCATATGGTTCTGGCTTTAAAGGTTTATTCGTAATTTGAGATAAGCAGTGTGATTAGACAATTGCATTATGAGGTCTGAATTGGTTTTTCTCTCGATTTGACGTGTGGATGTTTAGTTTTTGTGTTTCTAGGTAAAGAGGGAGATGCCTCGGTGAATGAGCACGTCCATGGCATTTTTATTTAATGTCTGCATTTGATCGTGTCCGTGATATGCCGTGTTTAAAAGCATACACTGAGCATGTTCATATACGTGCTATTTTGAATGTATCTGCTCCTTGTTATGACTTGCGGCAGTGTTTTTGCTTGTAAACATACATTTTCGTGGGATTCAAACATAAACTCAAAAACATAATAGGAGCAATATGTCATTTTCAGCAGTTAAAGTTCTGTATTTTGTTTTAAGTTTTAAGTCCATCTGGTAATGCTGAGGTGTTTATAAGCCTAGGACTAATCAAATTGCTTTGACTTTAAATACACGTGGAACACGGCCTTTATTTTATGGTCTTGAGTGCTACAATGAACTGTTTTCATTTTGTTACTGTTAACTTGTGCATAGATTCTAACTAGGGCTGAAACGTTTGGTTGAGAAACTCGAGTGACTCGATTACTAACAATTATCGATGCAAATTCTTTGCCTCGATGCTTCATTTAATCAATCTAATCATATATAACTCACTGAATTCTGCACAGAGGACTTTTACTAGCTCACAGTGCACTTAAACCGTGGCGGGGTGACGTGAAGGAGATGTGATTTGATGGATTGGGGTGCAAAACAACAGGAAAAATAGCAAGTCATGAACAGAAGATACAGGCTAGTAGAAAAATGCTGCTTTCCAGCTGAATAAATGGAACCTCTGCACAGTGTGCCTGTTGCAAAAGTGAAACTGGCCTAGCATAATAGCACAACATTGGTGCTTCAGCATCTCAGCAGAGAGCATAGAGTCTGCACATCTGGTTCACAGAGCAGATCCCACACAACGCAACGTCAAAGTTAGTGTTTAGTAAATAAATGTAGTTTAGCCAGACTTGTGTACTTACAGTATGATCTTTACACATAGTAACATAGGAATTACTAATAAGGGAAACGAGTTTGTCATAATCTGAATAATTGTCAGGATACTCAATTACTAAAATATTCGATTGATGCAGCCCTAATTCTAACACTGCTTTGTCATTTCTTTCTGCCATTTGTGAACACCATTTAGTTCTTGATCTAATTCTGTTGATTTGCCTCTGTTTTGAATATGAACATCATACAAACATGATCTTTATTTCCTGTCTGTAAATTTTTAGGGAAACAGCACAGCAGTGAGTTTTCCCGTCTCATCGCCCAGGTCAGAGGTCGTATTGAGACTTCAAAGACACGGATTAAGTCGGACGAGGAGAAACCAGTGCAGGAGGCATGTTCAGGAGGTAACAATAACTCTATTATCTCTATCAGAGATAGGCCTTCACTCCAGTATAAGGCAACTAGAAAGTCGGTTGGTTGGTCCAGGTGGACCCGAGTCAATAAGCAATTTCCAGTGCAGAAATAGGCACCGTTTGTGTTGGTGTGTCTGCTTGGAATGGTTATTTACTGTCTGCATGGACTTTAGGCGTCTTTCCCATTCAGTGAGTGCGCCAGACATTTCTACTCAAATCACCTGGACATTTTGATGCCAGTGTGTAGAAATACACACAGGTCTCAGATTAATCTTTTGGGGAGAAATGGTTTCAGATATGAATGCATGACACCAGAAATTCTTGAATGCAGCTGTTTATCACATTCTGTCTTCTCATATAATGGCTCCAGAATATTTGCTGAAAAGTATCAACATCTTGAAGTCATGACTGATTCAGACTTTGCAACGTTTAGATTTTATTGGATGGATAAACATAACCTTTCCTTTTTTTCAGATCTCAATTCCCAGCGGTGAATCGTTTTATCTAGAGAGATATAAAAGAGTATCTATCTGTAAAATTCTTTTTCCAGTTTATTTATTTATTTGCCTTTTAATGCAAACTCTCACTATAATCACAAATTTTGGACAGTGTGTGCCAGACTCAGCATTCATTGATTCATCACATTATTAAGACATGACTATTTTATAACAAAATGATCAGAAATGTATTAAATCTCAATATGTTCCATTGTTTAGAAGGTGTAGAGGGCTGAATGCAGAAAATGTGTTGAACATTTTTAGACTGGACTTAATTCTTAGGTGTTTCATGTTGGACGGTGGTGGTGTTTTCCACTATTTTGGTGAGTTTGGTGAGCAGTTGAAGTATGCACCCCCATACAAGGCCTGTCGAATTTAAACTAAGGTTTAATATAAAATCAGGATCATTCGTTTTTAATTATTGCCTTTTAGAAACATTAGCTGAGAAATGGATTGTGCTTCATAAACATTATGGAAAATAAACATTTCTTATGAGGACATTTGAGTGATTTCTAATAATACACTGAAGGGTTTTCTGGTTATGCCATAGCTGTCAGATTGATCATTGTTTTTATTGAACGTACGCTGTGAACAGCACACCTGAGACTAGAGTTTCCATGCCGTGGAAAACAAGCCTTTATTTATTCAGAATCTATTGAGAAATGCTGTAGACATGGGTTAATGGGTTCACTGGGTCCTGCAGTGCAAAATCGGGGTTTTAAATGTTCTCTAATTTCTGTAATTACACCCAAAAATCCGAGAAAATAAACAGATTTCCATCAATAACTCCAACGATGAGCTTTTTCTCTCTGGAGAACAATTAGCATGTCTGAAACTTTTAGAAGAACAGTGTTAAGTTTCAACTCTTACCTTATTTATCCCATGGTGTGTGATATCCCATAAATGTTTATTTGTGACAATTATTCACTCATCATCCAAAAGAAAGTTGTACCCAGAAGGAAGCGTCAGATTGTAGTGCTTTTCAGGAAGAAGGTAATGGTTATGAGGACGAATAAATGACTATATGATATATGATCAACGCAATGTTCCAGATCTCAACATGGAAAACACAACTGCAGGCATCATAATGGTCTGCGTGCATGTAGTCCTGCATTGTGTTGCTGGCGCTAATAGGACGACCCATGAAGGGGTCACTACGTGCAGCCTTCACGTCACTGCTGCGTGTCATCTTCTATCTAATGCCGCCTGCAGCGTGCTATAGTAATATGTGATTGGCCAGTTTGGTGTGCATGCAGTACGTCGATACGACCATACCGCTTCTTGGAGCCCTACGATCAGACCCCTTTAGAACCCTTCCAACTGCCCGAATTGCTTTCAAACTCTCTTCCAAGTCGTACTTCACTTGCACATGTCGCTACCATCACAACAGCACAAAGTCAGAATGGAAATCACAGGTAGCAGGACAATCTTATGTACTCCGTCAGGTACAGCTGTAAGGCCCGACCTTGCTTCCATCACATGCTCAGCTGAGTGTGAAACTCGAACCATTCACATGTCTCACAATGTCAGACCTCCCCACCAAGTTTCATTCTGGTCAGTTGATTCCTTCTGGGTGCAACAACGTTTTAGACCATGATGGTATCAGCTGCCGGTACACTGTGCAGCCCTAGTGAATCACTCTGTGAGGTGAGTACAGATAAATGGTGAAGGCAGAAGCAGGTGCTTAGCATAATTAAGGGCCACCTGGTTACCTGGTTCCTCATGCTGCTTCTGATGCACTCAGTAGAGCAAGACATTAAGCAGCAGGACTTGTGAATGTGAAATGTGTGAATGTCAATCAATCAATCCAATTTTATTTATGTAGTGCTTTTTACAACAGGAAGTTGTCACAAAGCAGCTTTACAAGGATCCGGGTCCAAGCCTCAAATGAGCAGCCAGTTGGCAAACAGTGGCAAGGAAAAACTCCCTCAGTTTCGGAGGAAGAAACCTTGAGAGGAACCAAGACTCAAGAGATAGCAACTGATGGAGTTCATTCTGATTTATTTGGGTTAATGGAAAGGTAGCTTTAGCAATTTCTGATTATAGACATCAGGCAGAGTTCCAGATATGCAGGCTTTAGATCAGTTGCTGTAACTGGGATTGTTCTTGTTCATTGAGGCATGTGTTTGTGAGATCTGAAGAGGATCTGATTACTGAGGGTTGCATCCTAATCTTGCAATTTAATCAGAGCACTGTTAAAGTTTGAGTTGTGTTATTCAGACGAGAGCTGATTTATGCAAATTTCTGCAGAACAGTTGAATCAGTAAATGAAACATGCACTTAAATAAGGATGGAGTTCATTATGAACTCTGTCATAAGTGTTCCAGTTCCTTTCATTTTGCTTACATACAGAGAGTATGTAGGTGTATTCTTTGATGTACGGAAATGGCCTTTTTTGTGGGGTGAAATGTGTTCAGATGCAATTGTGCAAGCGTATTTACAACCCTGTTACTTTATTTTATTAAACACTTGCACAAAAGGTGGTTTATGGCACTGTGATGGATCTGCATAGCAGAGCATTTAAGACTTAAGACCTTTTTGGACAAGATTTGTTTTTCATGGGGAGGTTTGGTAAAGTAATGTTTATCTCCAGACTCGTTTACCTCCTGTAAGACGAATATAAAAATAACCTCAGGTTATATGAGTCCCATGTGAATCAAGATGTGGGTCAGTAGGGGCCATATTTCTCATTACCCTGCTGGTGTGGAGGCATTTGGTTTTGGTGTGCATGGCACAGATACTTCGGTATGTTCAAGTCTGTGGCAAATGTTCGTACCAACTGCAGAATGTATGCAGATGATATCGCTGCACACTTGTGCCGGCTGTGTGTGAGGGTGCGTGCAGTCTGATTCATTCAGTCTGAATTGAGTGTAACGTCATTTTCATACTAATATTTCGTTATCACCGGTGGGTTATGAGATGCAAATCAAGCAGCCTCTCCCAGCTGAGGCGTTTATGCTGAGATTTCGTATCCCCTGCAAATGGGTCATAAATTTCACAGATGTCCTGAGGTACAAATATTTTACGCCACTTCACCAGGTAAATCTAAGCCTGTCCGAATAGAGCTTATGTCTGTAATTATTCTGGATTCTCTCCCCCTGTGTTTGAAATCTGCATTCCTGCCATACTTGTGCATCTCTTTGCAGTGTCTTGCAGCGTGAGACTAAATTTCCAAAGTGTTAAACAAACGAAATAAGTGTGAACTGTCCCAACACGTGAACAGCACACCCGTGGGCCGCCGCTGTAGACAGTACTCGAAAGAAAAGCAAGAGTTCAGCCAACTAAAGGCAAGTCTGTGAGACGGTGGGTGGGACTGTGCTCAGTGGGAGCAGGACGAGGAGTGAGTGGGAGCGGGATTAAAAATTGGTTCTACAGACCTCTTCTCTCTGTGTCCTGTCGACACAGTGGTGAGATTAGAGTTGGGTCTGGTAGCTTGTAGTCTAGCAGTCAGCTGTCATCTGCTCACTTCACCAGCTTTCCGACAGCTTTTCCATGCGACCCTTGTTAGTTATTCTTGCTTTGGCCTTCATTTTATTTCTTTTCTCAGCTGCCAGGATAATGATTGGCTTCATCTCAGTAAAATAAATGAAAATTAATGGGCAAATATTAATTATTCAAACAGCAATATGTTTAGGGATAATGAGTTTTAATTCATGCACAGGTACCAGTAGGTACCAATGTACGCAAACCATGTTAATTTGGAAACCAAAACACTGCGAGACTGGCATGTTGGCAAGTTTTATCTGCTATGGTCGTTTTAGTAATTAAGAAAAAACATACATTGTATCAGTTTCAGGCCGCTGCTTAGGTTGCCAACCTACTTAAATGCATTGTGTGATTAATCCAAAACATTTAACTGATGCATATTGATTAGTTCTGGTTAGAAGGTTTCTTTGCTTATAACTGCCCACTGAGCAAGTGCTTTTACACTAGACTGTAGAAATATTTTAAATAAAATTGCAAACATGAAGAGAAATTCCTTGTGTGTTTTGTGACTTAATCTTTTGTGCATATGAAATTGTCCATATTTCTTACGTGAAGGCAGGAAACGTCATATGACTTGCTCTATATTGATTGGAACTTCTTCCCACATCTTTTTGATACAGCTGATGACGCAACAGTCAAGAGCACAACCAACACATACGTTTCCACAGCACTGGAAGTAGCCAATCAGGAAAAGACTTCAGTAATAGAAATTTCTTCAAGGTCTCCAAGTCCCACTCTCAGTGAAGTGTCGATCAGCAGGTGAGTTCTCTTGTTCATTGTTTATTTTAGTTATTTTTATACCACTTTTCATACCGTTTTATACCAGTACTGCACTAAAATTCATAGATGAGCTGTTAGAATGCAAGTTGCCCAGTTGTGCAGTGCCTGGTCTGGTTAAATGTAGGCTTATGTATCATCCATTTTTGTATTTTTAATTTGTTTTTATTTGGGCTGCTTGAGGATACACCACTGCAGAAAGCTAAATTGTGGTTGCTGGAGACCATCATTTGTGATGTAGCAAAGTGTCACTTAAAGCTTTTCCATTTTGTGGTGCTGTGTTGATGGGCAAGACACATTAAACCAAAACAAACAGGAAGAGCACTGGTGAAGCCGTCTGTAAGCATGCAATAATTGATTTGCTCTTAAACTGTTTATTCCACTGAAAACATTTCATTTTACTGAAACCTGGACTATAATAATTTTTTATTGAAATTGTTTGCAATGCTTTAATCCCATCATGTCTTGCTTTGAAAGCTTTATTGATGAAGTATTCACTTTTAAGCTGTCCATGTCTCTTCTCATCAATTTTTATTTTTGAGGGAACTAGTGGGTGAGATCTGTCAGCATACGCCGTCCTTCATCACAACCTCTATCCTTAATATGCATTTTATGACACCAAACTCGGGGAAAGAACAGGGAGATGAGGTTGAGAAGTTTCATCTTCTAGGACTGGACCCATTCAACAGTTACATTGAAATGGAGAATCTCATCTGTACATATTTTGTCTATGAAAAATCATGAATGAATGTACATTTTTCAAAAAAAACAAAAATTGGATGTTGGTTCAGATCATCTCAGGTTTTTGTGCATTATACACAGATTGGTTTTGCTGTATTTTAGATTAGACAACCTGAATAGAAAAGCTTATTAACTCATAAATAACATTCGTGTATTGAAAGAAAATCAGCGCTTTAACCCAACTCGTTTAGTATTTTATGTCACTTTAAAGGAAAATTACACCAAAGTATTGCGAGAAAATTGTAGAGGTGTTTGTATTAACCTTGATTGTCTGAACTGTGTGGTTTGGGACAGCATGTGTTTTGAATGTTCATCAGGCTTTATGTTTTAGGGAACAAATGCAGAAATATCAAACATGCAGCTGGTCAGGCTCACCAGATCCAGATTGAAACTGGGAAAAACAGAAATTTCTTCAAATCACTTAAATAACTCTAAGTAAATGTGAGTTTTTGACCTAGAAACACAATAAGCACATATCCAGGATGCTTTAATGGTCTGTTATTGAAATGAAATGAAAGGGTGCAAAACATTGACTTAATGTACAACAAGATGCACAGTGTAAGCTTGGATGACCCACTCACATTCAGCCTTTCATATGGTCAGGTAACACTTTTTGGGGGATTAGGAAGAAAGAAACACGCTAGAATGCATGTTTTCGTACTGGGTTCAGAACATGGAGACACATGGAAACGATTCTCAGCTGGAGCTAAACAGAAGCTGCCATGCCTCACAACAACAGCAATGCTTCCTTCTGGAGAAAACTGGTGCTGCTGAACAGATTTGAATTGATTTAATCCCATAATTCATTGTGCTGATTAACTTATAATGGGTCCAGTAGCATATTTTAGTGCTGTAATTTGTGGAGCTGAAGTTAAAACCCTGTTTTTGTGAAAGTGAAATGTGCTTAAATTAATCAATATTGAATCAAATCAAACTGGGACCTTGTGAATTAAAACAAAATGGATGTGGTGATATGCAGCACTACTGCAGCCCTGAAATCCTGTGTCAATTTGATTCACACCTGCAAGAGTTCCAAAGTTTTCTGTCTACAACCATGAAGTGTGAGGCAACAGTTAAAAACAGAATGCGGATGTAGTGCCATAAAAATGACGGTAGTTTTTAGTAGTTTATATGCTATAATTACATGATCATCCTTATCTCACAATGAAGCTGGTTGATGGAATGTTGGCTGTGTACTTCTTGGTCTTTTTACTAGTGGTGTGTTTTTCATATTCCGTACAGTGCAGTGCCCCACATCTCTCTTCCTGCGCAGAGTATCAGCAGTCCTTGAATTGGGTGGCTGAGGACTTGTTCAGGTGTGGGAGCAATCTGATTAATTACATTCCAGGCACTCCGTGCTCTCCGAGTCGGCACACAGATAAGAGTCTTCTCTGAAATGAGTGGAGAGAGGGGTTCTGTCTGTCTTTTCCACTGTGACTTGCTTTCACGCTTCCTCATTTAGACCTGCGCTCTCTCTGCCGAGGAACAATCCTGCTTTTTTTAAAGCAGCAAAGGGGCTTTAAAACTCCAACTGACTCAGAGTCTGGGGTCATGTTGGGGGTCTTCTGAAAACGCAAATGCATGCAAGCGAGCACTCTTGCAGGTCCACTAGCTCTAGTCTTGAGGTGGAGGTTGTTTATATAGATAAGGTGAGACGTTACAAGTGAATAGGTTATTTTTTTAAAACCAAATATCACAAGCAACCTTGCTGAGTAATTACTGATGTTCTTGCAAGGACTCTTTTAAATCTTACATTTTATTTATAGAACATCTGATCTGACCATCTTAATTGTAATATACAAAAACAAAAAAAACAAAAATAATGTATACATTTGCATAATTTTGAATATAAAATTCATCTAAAACATTTTAGAATAGATAGAAACAATCATTTGCTGTCACAAAAAATACATCTTCAGTAATATTAACTTTATAGGAGTTAAGAATACTTTCAGTGGAAGTCATTTTAGGATGATGGCTGCTGTCTCCAAGATCCTTAAGCCTTCTTTGACTTTTTGTTATGAACAAATGAACAAAACCAACCCCAGTACATTTAGTAGAGTGCCAACCTTTCAGCATAGATGGGACCAGGACACACACACACTCTAGATGCTTTATTGGACATGCAAAATTAACACACTCACCTCAATTAAAGGGTGACGGTTCCCCACTCTACAGAACTTTCCAAACTCCCCTTAGAGTCAAGTGTCTATTAACAGAATGTGGAATTTATAATTATGGTAGACACAGATTCAGTTCAGCTCCTACAATAAAGGACATCTTCACTCAAACCAGTTCTGTATCAAAACTCATTAAGGACTGGACTTAAAGTATGTATCTGCCTTATGTGCTGTTTTTGTGTTAAATCCCCGTTACTTCAACTAACCAAATGATATTCAATTATCATGTGTCCTAATTCGAGACGTTTTGTACTTCTACTGTAAGAAAATACTGTAAGACCTGAGTCGACATAGCTTGGCAGAAGAAGCTGAATAAACATTTCTTTAGTAACATTTATATAATTACCAATTTAAAGACCTTATAGATACAGTTTTGCCAAAACTCTCATTTGTGCCTGTGTTATGTTTCCGTAATTATGGTGCTATTAGGATGAATGAGTGTAATTAAACTCAATTATAGTGTCCTTTATAACATCACTCACTCTGCATTTTCTGTTCTTTTCCTACACTGAAGTGTGAGACTTTCTCCTTATTCGACATCTATACATCGTATATCAGCATCTAAATAACATGCCAGCATTATTCTTGATTGTTTTCATTGCACATTTACACAACATTACTTTGATGTAATAAATCATTCACATTTGTGACCTTGTAAAGCTAATCTTTGTCTCTAGTGCTTTCGGTCATTTTTTCTATTTTACCAATATATCAGTAGAACAGTCTTCAGTTTTTTCTTGTTGTCATTACCAGTTGGACCAAAACAGCCTGACCTAGCACAAAAGTTCAGTACAGGATTAAGACTGCTGTAGTAAAAGTGTACATCATAATAATCCCTGCCAATTCTGGAGGGTCAGTTTGAAAAAAGAGCCACAGAAAGTGAAAGTTTAAGTCCATAACCATGTTTATATGCTTATGTCTAATAAATCAACAGGAGTGGTTTGGCCAGTGCAGAATTCCCAAGTATTACAGCACCAATAAAATACATCTTTATCAGGATTCTGCCTCAGTTTCTTTCAACCTCATCACCTAAAGACAAAATGAGTTCTGATGTTAAAATGTCCATGATGCTCACAGTTTCAGGGTTTGATTTCATTCTGTTTAGTTGTGTTACTGTGTGTCGGTGTACTTGAGTCACTGCCATGTAGCTTTATTACTTACAGTGTATTTGGAAAGTATTCACTGCACTTCTCTTTTTGCACATTTGCGTGTGTTACAGCCTTATTTCAAAATAGATTAAATTAAAATCAGATGGAGAGCAGCCATTTTTTTTGTTATCTCCAGAGATGTTCAATTGGGTTCAAGTCGGGGCCTGACTGGGCCTCCCAAGGACATTCACAGAATTGTCCTGAAGTCTCTCTTTTGTTATCTTGGCTGTGTGCTTAGGGTTGTTGACCTGTTGGAACATAACCCTTCCTCTCTCCACAGAGTGCTATGTCATAGTGACCATTGGGTTCTTGGTCAACTCCCTGACTATGAATCTTCTACCACGATGAGTTTGGCTGGGCGGCCAGCTCTATGAAGAGTCCTGGTGGTGCCAAACTTCTTCCATTTATGGTTGATGGAGGCCACTGTGCTCATTTGTACCATCAATGCAGCAGATATTTTTTGTACCCTTCCCCAAGGTCTGTGTCTCAGTACAATTCTGTCTCGTAGGTCTAACCTTATATAAACAGGTGTGTGTCTTTCCAAATCATGTCCAATCAACTGTATGTACCACAGGTGTCCAATCAAGCTGTAGAAACATCTGAAGGATGATCAGTGTTTTATTTTTTAAAAATTTGCAAAAAATCCAAACAAACTTACTGCTCACTGGCATCACGGGGTATTATGTGTAGAATTGTGACAGGTTTTTTTTTTTTTACTTTGGATTAAGGATGTAACAAAGTGTGCAAAACGTTAAGAACTGGGAAGGCTTGTACACAGGGCTAGTGTCCATTTCCTGTTGTTGTTGTTTTTATGTTAAATATGGCATTAAATACATAATAAAGGCATGTACTCTAGATGGGACTTCTGCTGTAATTAATGTCCATTATTTGAGAAGAATCACAGGTTTGTCTACAGTTCCAAAGTTAGATTTATTCCCGTGATTAGTGCACAGCGATTGATTGCTCACAGTTATAGAATGAGTTTTTTGTCCTGCTTAAATCACAAAGTGCATTCTTTATTTTTTTATACATCCAATTTATGTCAATGTGCAGTCAGATTCTCCTATTTATGTGTAATATAATAAAAAATGTTTAAAGAGTGAACAGCTCTGGGCCAGTTATTCTGAATTAATGCTAAAACATGCTCAATAAAAAAAATCTTATCTCCTAAGTACATAAAACTGTACAGAAAAAAATATATATTCTAATGGAAGTCATTGTAAAAAGACAATCCATGTAATTTTGCAGCACTCAATTGGTCCTTTCATCATGAAATGTGTACTCACTATAAATCAACATTGTCAAATACATATTATGGTAAGGCTTTTGCGTGACTGACTATATGCAGATTATATGCAGGTTGTATCTCATCACGCACACACACACACACACACACACACACGCACACACACACACACACACATTTGTAATACTTTACGGCAAAAGCAGTGGTCAAGTCAGATGCTTGATTTGTTTGTTAGGCTTTTATTGGAGCTAGGCCTCCCATAGTGGTTATAGTAGATTGAGGTCTAAATTGAGTCTCATTTGTGTTGTGCTTCTTACCTAAATCACTTTTGGATTGGTTTGGTAGGTTGATTGAAATGTGTTGTTGCAGCGCTACTCCATATAACAGACTTTTTGCTGCAGCAAATTTATGTCTTGTGTGCATATAGTGAGGCTTAAACGTTTGTGAACGTTGTTTAGAACGTTCTATATTTCTGATTTTCACACAAGTCCTGAACGTAGCTATAGAGAACCACATCTCTCACTGGCTCATTTTTTTATTGAGGAAAATTATTACATAACTGAGCTTCAAACATATGTGAAGGTGTGTAATGTTCTGCAAGCTCACAAAGGAGCCCAAGCTAACTTCTATTAGCATTAGCTAATGAGAATGATCAGGGGTTTACCATTAGCTACCAAATGACGGAACAGTGAATCCTGAATGATTCCTGCAGATTCTAAAGGAAAATGTCAGCTGCATTTCTAGAGAATGTGGGTCATGCAGCAAGACAACATGTCTGTGCACACAAGTCATACAAGAATATAGCTAATGTTTTGGAAGGGTCAAGTCAATGTTCTGACCATAATCCAGTAGAAATGTTGTGGAGGAACCTGAAGCAAGCTGTTTATGGGAGGAAACCCACCAACATAACAGTTGAAACTGGTACGGAGGGATGGTTACAATCCCTCCACGCTGATGTTCAGGACTAATCAGCAGTAACCAGGGATGTTTAGTTGTAGTTTTTGCTGCACACGGGTCACACCTGATACTGTTCTGCTTTTAGGACTTCTGAGAAAATCTGCTGAAGTTTTAGATTTTCCGAAATATAATACATTTTAAAGGATTCCCAAGTTTTTAAGCACTCCATCATGTACATGTATGATAGGGGATGAATGTGTTCTAGTCCTGAAGAAAATCTGCCTTCTGTGCTTTTACATTTTGTGATGGACCAATAAAAATGGTCCAGAATTACTTGGAATAAAATATTTTATGTTGAGTTTCATTGAAAGTGAGGGTTTTTTGCTTCTTCTGAAGTTGCCATTTTGGAGAACGTTTTTGCATGATGGCATTAGGACTAATCGATATATTGATATTGATATTCATATTGATATCAGGAGTTCAAATTACTTCACATTGTATGTTTCACATCACATGTCATATATTGCCATTCAGCTAAAACATATGGGTACAAGTCAATATGTAGTTGGGTCTGCCAGCACCTGGGTGTTTTGTTTAGAACATTGACAGTGATCTCCATTAAAAATAGACAGTGTTTATATTATACTATGTCAAAAGTAATTTGTCGATTTATTTATTTATTTTTGCGGCGCCCTTTGTATTCATTGTTTGTTTACATGCCTCCTGAAATGAGATTGGTTTTCGGCTTTTCTCCACGACAGCCCTGAGACGCTGAGCCGTCTCCTCTGCTGATGTCCATCGTCATTTTCTGAAGTTGTTGTTGTGCAGGGTCCACTATGCAGTATGTAGTGGGTGTTGATGTCCTGTCAGCAAACTTGGCAACAGTAAACACAAAGTTAGAATACTTAACAATCTTTAGAGCATTCAGATGAGCTTGGCTGGTCTGGACATGGGCTTTTAGGAGAACCTCAGTAACACTGCAGGTCTAATTAGCCCAGGTTCCAAAACTTGAGTGAGTGAAAACTCTGTTTATGTTTTAGGGCACTACTGAGTCTGCGATCTGAATCATAAATTGGAATTTAAGGGCACTAAAGGCTCCCACAGTGTGCATGGTATTTTTTTGTTTACATGAGCTGAATTTGGATAAACAGACAGTAGAATTAAAAAGAGCTGACAACATTTGCTCATCTAAAAAAGATGCAAGCCACTGGATGCTGTAACTTTATTTTCCCATGTCGTATATAATGGTGGGCTTATGTTGCTTAACGGCTTAAGCAACATAAGCCCACCATTACAGGAGGGCAGGGCAATATGACTAAAAAAGTCAGACGTGGTGATATAGGATTAAATTTTTGATAATATGAACAAGACAGTACAGTGAACAGTGTCAGTGTCATTTCCACACAAACGACTCACTTGTGCTGCATTTGGAATTAAATTGTACACAGATGGTAACAGATGTGATTAATACGATATGACCCTGTTTTTTATATATTTATATTATACAAAATATTTGTTGATTCATCAATATTTACGATATATTGCCCAGCCCTGGGTTAAAGTATGTAATGTTTACCCCAATTAAGGACAAAACTGTCAATTTGGGCAAGTCTGTGATGGTTGGATCTAGTCTGCAGATTTTTTTTTAGTCATTCTGAGATGACAGATGGAGAGAGAATTTTTTGGGCCCCCTTATTGGAGCATTTCAGTCTGATTAAAACAGTTTGCGCATATGAAATATTAGATTTATTTTGTCCCTAATCTGTGTATAATCTTGTAGTTTATACTCGATAGCAACTCAATCTGAACAGGCAGTTTACCCAAAGTAACAACAATCAAAGATTATTCTACAAAAAGCTCAGTGGTTTGCTAACATTTCAGTTTACAGTGGCTTTCAAATAGGGATTGTGACTGTGTTGACATACTGATGAGGAGATCCTGTGTGTGTTGTGTGTATTTACCTCAATTTAGGACGTTCTCACACGAAGCAATCTGTACTGCTTACTGTAACTAGTGTGATTGATCTGTACAGTGAGCCGTGCCTGGGCCCGCATGACGAGGTCTGTCGCAGCACGGTTTGTTGGACTTGGGCACAGCACGTATGCAGTACGTCTGAGAACAGAAGTCAAACGTGAAGGGAGTGAAGCTGCCTCAGTAAAATCTTCTTAAACGTGCTGCACAATTAACAGAACGTCACTGCGCTTCATAATCAATGCATCTATTAGGCAGGAAGGAGGACCGTGTGTCTGCATGCCTAAAACCACTCCTAATACAACACATTAAATACAGTCTGCTATGCCGGCCTGATCCGGACTGCAGTGTGTTCATTTACCACAACTTCACTCTTGTAATAAACGTTGGGAGGAACAGTACGGAAGATGGGAAGTATTCTAGAACTGGGAAGCTTCATTTTGTAATACACAAGATATTATTATTATTATTATTATTATTATTATTATTATTATTATTATTATTATTATTATAGAATCAAGAATATCCTTATTTCTTCACAAAACTGTCATGTTTACGATATGATAATCATACGTTTCAAATTTTAATATCTAATTAAAATGAAATATTAATTCAGACTACAATAGCAGAAGTTCTGTGTATGTGCAGTCCATATTAGGCAGGTGATGGAGATCTGTATGTAAAGTGCAGTATGAGCACAGGCTAGCAGAGGACAGGGGTGCAAAGCTGCCTAGTGTGCTTCATACGCCCTTAATAAACCAAACAGTCACTCCTTACATAGCCAAAAACAACAAGAGACCAGGAAAGCATTCGTGTCCAGCCAGTGTTTCAATTTGGAATCTGTGTTTATGATTTAGAGTGCACATCTTTAATCTGGCCTCACATAACCTGCTGAAAAGTCACACACTGCAGATGTACTTTAAAATAAATGACTTCAAACACAACAAATTTTCAATTTAATTTCTGCCTTTTTCTTCATTATCATGGATGGAGAAGCATTTTTCTCCATCTACTCAACTTAGTTGTTTTTTGCCGTGAGGTGCAAGGACACCTAATTTGGTTTATGGATTCCTTTGTGTTGCCAGTGCACTGTTCAGTAGATTGATTTGGGCCACGGTGAACAAGGGAGGAAGGCATTTTCTTATTGACTCTTGGCAGACAGCTTGCTGTCTAGTACCGCTTTAGCATAGATCTTGAAGTTACTTTTTAATCTAGCTTTGTGCTTTTAAGCGTGGAATATACGTGTAGTGGAAGTGCAAACAGGGAACGTGTATTTGGAAAACACAGGCTGTCCTTCAGAGAGATGCATTTGCAACTTGCAAGATTTGTTGAGGTCCGAAATCAGAGGTTTGGTTCACCTAAATGTGTATGAAGAAGTATTTCACTACATTTAAATATAGTTTAAAGACAGGATTTCATGGGGTGTCATATTGTGTACAGTATGTTGCGATTCAGCTATAATAAATCGGAATGTGATGTATTGTTCATATCACTCAGCCCTACCCTGATTTACTTTACTTGTATTGTTGACCATCTCGTCCTTCAGGACTCATGGATGCTTTTATAAATATTAAATGATTTGAAATATCACAAGTCCTCCAGTCACTCCTGAACTGGAAAATCCCTCATGATGGTGAAATTTCGTCTCCTGTCTGAAGAGTGCTGGTGTTATTTCCCATATACAGGGATTGGACAATGAAACTGAAACACCTGGTTTTAGACAGCTTCCTCTTGCATCCACAGTTAATCCTGTTGGATGTGGCTGGTCCTTCTTGGTGGTGCTGACATTACCCTGGATACTGTCGCTCTTCATACATCACAAAGACTTGCTGTCTTGGTCACAGATGTGCCAGCAAGATGTGCACCAACAATTTGTCCTCTTTTGAACTCTGGTATGTCCCCCATAATGTTGTGTTCATTGCAATATTTTGAGCAGAACTGTGCTCTTACCTGCTAATTGAACCGTCACACTCTGCTCTTACTGGTGCAATGTCCAAATAATGAAGATTGGCCACCAGGCTGCTCCAATTTAGCCCTGAATCCTCCCACACTACAATGACAGGTGTTTTAGTTTCATTGTCCAACCCCTGTACATGCATTACATTAGCACTTAATAAGGCTTAGCTTGCCACAGTTTTCAGCGAGTAACTGCACATAAAATGCTCAGAAAATGCACAAAAGCATATAAATGTACATCTAGAAATGCATTAAAACCAAAACATTATTCACAGAATTGCTTAATGTTGTGTTTGTAGAACATTGCAAATATCCTAGATATCTGGTATACATTGTTGAGCCCTTGAAGAGAGTTCAGTCTTATTCTTCCACCTTCCAAATCAGTTAGGAGTTAACTGATTGCTCCGTTTGATGTCATTAATATTATAACATATTATTATTGGAACCAGTACACTGTGCTCTTAGTTTGTCTGCATCCAAAGGAGCTTTCTTTCAATTTTATGTTTCCTGCACCACCTAATGGGTTTCCTAACAAGCGAAATATTAGTTGAAATAATCCTCTGGTCTCGTGTTTATTAAGGTCAGTGCTGTTTTTGTGCTCTGAACTGATCCTCTATAAATATTTGATCATTAGCATTGTCTCAATAGATCAGAACATGAGGACATAACCTGGAATTTGGGATTCATCTCCACTACATGCCCCTAAGTTCTGTCATTGGCCATTGAGTCTAATCAGGCTGGATTTAGAGAGGATTAGTGGGCATGTCCAATTACACTGATCGCTAGACAATGTTCTTCTGTTCTAGGGCCTAATTAAAGGGATATCTTATGCGTATCCTTTGTGTTTTTCCATTATAAAAGAATGCTGACCACAGAAACATTGAATGCATCTGCAGTGTTTGGTGTAATTAAAGCTACTGGACATAATTGATATGGATTTGCTTGAGCTTTTGATGTTAATCCCACCCATTGCCGTTTTCATGTGTGCAAAGTCATTATAATTAATATGCTAAGTTCTTCAGAACCGGCATGTGGCGTAGGTGATATAGGTGAATGCCAGGCGCACCATCCATTCATAGGGGCACCTTAATGCCTCAGTGGGGCTTAAAAATATCAGACGTTCTAGCCCTTACCTTCACTATTTATAACTATCATGTCTGTGCATTTGGGGAAAAAGCACACAGCAATAAAAGTAATAATGTGACCCTAATGCAGCCCTAATGAATCCCCCAGAGAAACCACACTTTCTCAGTGATTCTAGTTCAGTCCAAATGCACCACAGCAATAAGTTGAAGTATTGTGCACTCTTGCATCAGTAAAGGTTTCAGTGTGTTTACATTCTGTATAATGTACCATATAAATAACCTCCGATTAGTATTTATCTCATGCAAATCAACACGTGTAAATATTTGTCATATCCTCTCTGCATGAAACTCCAGTTTTGCTGCACCGCATCTCCCTGCTGCTTAACTCGGGTCAGAAGCAATACTCTTAGTGACTGCAGTGACCGAAAAACACAAGTGAATATCAGTTATAACAGTACGGGTGATTTGACCAGCTCGGTTTCTCTGTAGCTTCTCTATGAGCAGCCCCTGGCAAAATATATGGAATCAGCACACTTGGAGGAAGTTTTATTTTGTAGGAAAAAAAAAAGTTAATCCCAGAGAAAATGCCACAAAACGATCTTTTTTCAAAATTCCAACCTTCTGGCATTAAGAAACAATAACAAAAGAAAGAAATATAATTGTTGTAGTCAGTTTTTAGATCCAGTAGAGGAAAATATTATGGAATCGTAAGAAAAACACGGCACCATGAGCACTTTGTTGCACCACCTCTGGCTTTTATAACAGCTTGAATTCTCTCCGATATGGACTTTAACTCATGACAAGCAGTTTTCTTCGTCAATCCGTCTCCAGCTGTCTCTTATCGCTGTCGCCAGATCAGCTTTGCAGGTTGGAGCCTCGTCATTGACCATTTTCTACTGGATTTGAGATCTTGCAGGTCATGCGAGTGACGCACGTCTTTCTTGAAGGAAAGTGTTCATGTCCTCTGCCGTGTGGCAAGGTGCTGTCTCTCTGTTTGGGTGTTAATGGTGGCTTTCGTTTGGTTCTGTATGCAAATCCCATTCCTTTTAGGCGATTTCTTACGGTCACAGATATCGACTCCAATTTCCACACACTTGTTTCTCATTTTCTGTTTTCAAGACACATTACTTTAAGTTTTCTATCTTGATGCTTTGATGTTTTCTTTGGTCTGCCTGTGTGCTTCCCTTTTACTACCTTCCCATTTTGTTTGTACTTGGTCCAGATTTTAGACACAGTTGACTGGGAACAACCAACATCTTTTGCAACATTCCATCATGATTTACCTTCTTGAAGAGGTTTTATAATTCTCTCATTTGTTTCAACTGACGTCTCTCGTGTTGGAGCCATGATTCATGTCACTGCGCTTTGTGCAACAGCTCTCCAAGACGTGAGCATTTATTTTTTTAACTGAAGACTAATTAGCCGATTTAATCTGATTCAGGTGTTTGTTTTGAACCGTAACATGGCTATTCCATAATATATTTTCCTCGGAATTTAGTGATTCCGTTTTTTTCTTTAATTCCATTTTTCCTCTACTTGATCTATAAACAGTATTGACTGTCTACAACAATTATTCTTCCTTTCTTTTTTATTGTTTCTTAAAGCCAGAATGTTGGAACTTTGAAAAAACGTGGCATGTCTCTGTGATTCACTTTTTTTTTTACAAATTTGAAAGAACTTCCTCCAAGAGCGGTGATTCCTTCATTTTAGCCAGGGGTTGTAGTATTAAGATCATCTAAATGGTAGAAAGAGGGTTTCATGTGATGCTCATCCTGCCGTTTTAGACCGAGCTGAGAGGGAACTATCCATGCTGAGGATTACGGCTGAATACAGAGCTAATAAATCATTGTTTTTTATTTCATTATTAGTATGTTATTATATAAAAAAACAATATTTACAATATTTATAAACTTAAACCCCTTTTCATTGCTTATCCTTTTTTTTTTTTTTTATCCAAACTCCTCCCAAATTAGAAGTGCCAGTTGCCCAACCCTGTTAGGGCACTTCCACCCAGAGAGAGCATGGCCTGTCGATGGCAAGCAGCATGACCTGGGATTTGAACCTGCGATCCTCGGATTATAAGTGCTAGTGTTTCAGATTGCTGAGCATGATCGAATTAATGAATGAATGATGCTAGGGGCTCAAAAGGGCACCAGCTGTGATTGCATAGGGCATCAAATTGGTTATGCCCTGGTCTGATGTTAATAATGTTTGTGGGCTGTAATCGCTGGCGGTACCCACACTAAATCAGACCTGTTCAGAACTCTAGCAGATTGAAAGCCTTTGCGGGAGGCTTTGGGTTTTGTGCTTTTTGAAATGTGCTTTTATGTTGATTTAGTTCTAAGTAAGCAGTTTTGATGTTTTATCAGGGTTTCTAAAAGGAAAATCCCAAATGCAAAAAAAGTATGAAAGCCACTTTTAATCTTCTACAGTTTTCAACATTTCTTTCATCTCCAAAGTTTGATTGAGTGTTGGTTTCTGTAATTTAAGGGATAGTCGAGTGCTTTTGATCAAGACATAAAACACAAGCACTTCTGAAGTGTTCGTTCCCAGATATTGTATTGAAGTGGCCGTAAAAATCCTGTTCGTTACAGGAGGACTGGTGTGGGTGTTGGTGTAAAGCTGACATGTTGTGGATTATGATTGAATGTAGTCTAAATTCAACATTTGCACAGATCGTTGGCTGGTCTGTTATAGCTGGATCATCTGTATGGAGGAGAACTGGGCTCTTTGCTGAGACTTGTCCATATTGACTATAATGATCAATGACTAGCATCAATGTAACATCATAAGATCTTCTCTCTTTTTTTTGTCCTCTCATGAGTACAGATTTTCTCCGTCCTGAATCTTGTGTTTTTCATAAGGTTTACTTTCTGAGTGGTTGAAGATCAAAAGTCCTCTCTTCGTGTTACGGTTTCAAAGACTTCTTTCTAAAATGAACTGACTACACTTCTTAAAAAATCATTGCACACAGAAGAAACCACCTGATGCTGACTCCTGCTCAGAATGGCAATGGTCCAGCATTTGTTTTGGTGGAGACCAAATGTCCAAACCAGATGTGTGGAGGCAAGGTCAACCGTTTGTTTTCACGCATCACATGGTCCACAAGGCCTTGGTGTCCTAGTGTGTGGGGTATAATGCCAGATCACCTACAGGCACTGACAGCCTAACTTCACGTTAATGAGGTCCTGCAACCAGTGGCCCTGGTTTTTCTAAATGTATATATTTACAGTGCTTGTCCACATACTGCTGCAATCTTGAACACAAGAACTGATTGAAAATGTGTGAGATGCTATTGGATGCACTACCAACACTTCACTCCTACCTCAAAATCTGCAGGAACTGAGTGAGAATATTTAAGATACATGGAGTGGATTATGGCAGGACACCTTTAGGAACGTCTACAACTCCATTTCGAGATGTCTGGCCTGTTGCGTTATAACCAATTCCATGCTGAGAGACACTACTACTTAGTCTAAATTTGTAATAACGTATCGTGGTTGGTGTGGCACAACAGATAATACCACCAGTGAGCCACCACACCATGTGGGTGACTGGGGTTCAGTTCCCAGTTTGGACAACTATGTTGTGCTACACCTATAATAGTCCTTAGGCAAGACTCCTAACACTACTTCGACCCATCTTTGTGATATGAGTAACCTTGTAAGTCGCTCTGGATAAGAGCACCAGCTAAGTGCCTTACATGTAAATGTTGCTAACCTTTATCTTCCTTCCAAATCGCATTACAATCCAACACTTCCTTCTGGTGCAACTATTTGTGCAACATTTTTTTTTGAAAGTTGAGTGCAAATAAACCTTTCAGCCAAAATGTGTCCAGTAATACCGTGCATACTTTCCAGTGCATCACGCTTTGGCAATTTTGAGGGAATTCACGGACGTTAGAAATGTATCAGAAAGTGCTGTTTTCAAAAATGTGCTTGGGGATTGTTGTTTGACCTTAAATATCCGGGCCTGGCTTTTATCCTTATCATGTTATCGACTAGCTGTACAACCCTGTATCACTCTAAGCTTTGGGAAACACTTTCCAAAACAGCATTCTTTTTGTTTGTTTCATAACCATTCGTCACTGTCTCCTGAACAGCTCGCTAAGCTGACCTTCCTTATTTGACCCCAGCGCAGTGTATTTGAACTGCGATCTGCTTTTGTAATTATGTCCAGTAAATATTTATAACATGTAAATCCTGTGGACGCTGCTCTGGCCTGCAAAGGTCGTCTTTTCTTGGCTTCCTCTCTTGAGTCTCATTGTCCAATCTACCAGAGCTATGAACATTGTTGCCAGTGTGACGACCCGTAGCTTTAGGTTGGGTCTTGGCTTGGGTGTATAGTTTTGGGAACATGCTTTTATTAGGTATAGAACTTTAGTTGTAATGCTCCCAACGCTCCTGATTTTTAAGAACGTGTCGAGGAAAATGTCTAATTTTGTCTCTCACATGTCTCACATTTTCCTTCTTTTGTCTTTTTCTGTTTGTGGCCATTCTGAACACCGTTGCTATTTTCATTCCAGCCATCTTGGGACAGGTGTTATGTCCATGATCTTTTTTACTCCTACCTGGAAAACAAGGAGAGACTTGCTGTTGTTGCATTTGTATGAAACTCTCGCTATCTTGCTGAACCGCAGCAGTCTCCAGACACACACGTACACTAATTCGGTTGGGTCAGACCTGAGTAATTGCCTTCATGATCTGATCTTAGAAAAGTTCCTTTGCTCTGTCTTTCTAAAATGAAAGTCATCGAGGGCATTCAATACTTTGGGATTTGTAATCAGTGTACCGGAAACGAGTTCAATACCGTGCGTGAAACAAATAGACTATTGCTTTTTATCGTTCTTTCATAAATGGCAGAATCACGCACACGTTCTCTCACAGCACCTCTCTCTCCTTTTGAAATCAGATCTGAAACGGTCATGATTATTTTCAGTGTTCCTAAGCCAACTACATTCATTAATCAGGAAGCGGTGTTCCTATACTTTGCTGTGGGGTTAAGGTCTTCAGTAAGATCACTTTTGAAGAAGCTTTTCTAATTCTTCAAAGACATTTTTCCCCATCAGTAATATCCTATCAGAGTGTGGCCAGGTCCGTTCTTTCTTCAGTGTCCCCTCATTGGGCTAAAATGCAGGCTCGTTTGCCTTAAGGTCAGGAGATTGATTGACTATATGTATCAAATATATATATATTTTTTAACCAGTGAAGATAATAATCACAGCAACAATAAAAAAAATGTGAGCCTGTTTTTGAACGCAGGCCTGAGCCACGGCACTACCTCCACCATGCTTGGCTGATGACCTTTGACCTTTTCATCACATTAGTAGAGGTAATTCATTGGTTTATAAAACATTGTTCCAGAGATCTGTTTACGTCTTTGCAAAGTCACCTGATCACTTCTGAGCGTGTTTGCATTTTGGAGGATTGGGTTGCCTTCATTCCTGTTCTTGGCAGGTTCTTTGGAAGGTCACTGACGGATGTTTTTGAAGGACTTTTTTTTTTTTACAGCTCTAACAATTTGTCATCAACAGCTGTTATTATCTATGACTGATTTGTTCAATGTCTGGTTGTTAGTACATCCGTGGCTTTGATTGATTTTCCCTCTTTTTTTCTACTTTTCGAATGGTTTGCTTTTCCCTCAGTAAACAGCTCTTCAGGTCTTCATATTAGTTTGTCCTTTATAACAAATGCAGTATTGACGGGTCAAATCTAGACCGACACTATTTTTAACACATCTAAATGTAAATATCTGGAATTTAACGCTGAAATCCTGACCTGTTGTTTGATATTCAACTTTTGATTTTGAACCCAGATGTGTTCAGTGTAGCAAAACAAACGAATTCCAATATTTTTACATTTTGAGAAGAGAGAGTGTTATATTTAACATATGCTAGCTTTTGGCATTGTTCTTTCTCCTTGGCTTCTGAAACAGATGACTCTTGTTTAAATCGACAGTATTCAACAGTATTTTTTTATTTATTTATTTATTTTTGGCAGATGATCATGTTATGTCTTGCCTCCAGTATGAAACTGCTCCAGTTCTGATCGTGCGTGGCATTTCTTTTCTTTATTTTAAAAAACAAGTTCCCGTGCTTTGGAGTGGTTGCGTGCTTCTCATGTCTTTATGACCTTGAGGAGGGCATAGGAATTTTCATTTTTTCTTTTTTTTTTTTTTCTCCTTCCTGTCGCATCACCTCTCCTTTACCCCAGTGTCGATGTCTCCAACTCACCTAACTGCCTCCAGCTTCACAATTTCCTCACTTTGTCCATGGCTGGCTGGTGGCTTATTGTATCCGTGTGCTTTTCATTAGTGGAACACCCTTCTGTAATCACCTCTGCTGAACCCAGCAGTGTTCTCTCTCTCTCTCTCTCGCTCGCGCTCTCTCGCTCTTCCTCTCTCTCACTCACTCTGTCTCACACCCTGGTGCTCTGTCTTGCTCTCACTCAGCCTATCTGTCTCTCTCTCATGTTCACTTTCACCTTTTTTCTGTCCCCACATCTCTGTTTGTCCCTTACTTTCTTGTCTCTCTGTTTGTCTCTCTCTTTCATTTCATGGTTTGAATATGCAGATGTGTATGAAGAGCACTGGTAAGTATTAAGGGTTTGGTTCTGGAGAATACGAGAACACTGGATGTGAATTGTTCAATTGGGCAATGAGAACACTGGTGATGTCAGTATTGTTGGAGTATGGAGAGTACTGGCAAAGATCAGGGGTTGGGGTATGAAAGTTCTGGTGTGGTCAGTAGGAATGGTATTCAGAGAGAATTGGTAAGGATTAAGGGTTGGAGTATGAGTAGTTAATAGGGTAGGGTTTTGGACAGTTCTGGTAGGGGTCCATAGGGTAGGGAGTAGGGTATGGTTTTGGACAGTTCTGGTAGGGGTCAGTAGGGTAGGGAGTAGGGTATGGTTTTGGACAGTTCTGGTAGGGGTCAGTAGGGTAGGGTTTTGGACAGTTCTGGTAGGGGTCAGGAGGGTAGGGTTTTGGTCAATACGGTAGGATTTCGGACAGTTCTGGTAGGGGTCAGTAGGGTATGGTTTTGGACAGTTCTGGTAGGGGTCAATACGGTAGGGTTTTGGACAGTTCTGGTAGGGGTCAGTAGGGTATGGTTTTGAACAGTTCTGATAGGGGTCAGTAGGGTAGGGTTTTGGACAGTTCTGGTAGGGGTCAGTAGGGTTGGGTTTATTCACATTGATTAAGAAAATTCATATCTCTCTCAACATCACTTGTCAGTGACCACACAGCCTTTTACTCCTTGGTCAGGTAGAATTTTGTATCAGTCCTTTTGCATGGGCAGACTGTGACCACTGAGAGGTTAGTTGGTTAGTGTCTGGTCTCCTTCTTGCTCTCTGGCTTTTCTCACTCATACTCTTTTCCAGTGAGTCATAATAGCACAGCCATTGGACCTTTTGTATACATGTTTTGTGTGTGTTGTCATTGTTTGTAAATAAAGCCATGATGCCGCCCCAAGACTATGACATATCTTTAAATTCTGCAGTGCTGGACAATACAGTCTGCGTATCGGACAGTCTCGTATGTTAGTGAACAATGCTTGTTATTTTCTCTGTAGCATTGACATCCAGGGAGGAGGAACTTTGTAAACAATGATTTTTTCTGTGGTCCATCAGTGACTAATTTTATCTTCCATAACAGTTTGTAAAGCTCACTTTGCATTCGAGCGATTGGCTTGGAGCAATTTGCAAATACCCGCCTCAGCAAAGATTATCATTAATCGGAATAAGATACAGCTGCGACACAATGAGCCAACCAGCCGGCTCCGCAGCAGACACGTTTGACAGCAACCAGATGTTGAATAGCCACCCTGCCGTGTGATCAGTGCTGTCAGATAAGATCTGGGTACATCTGTTTCTTATGGTGACATTTAGTCCTGTCTTATGTCTGTAGGTGTTCTGATTAGTTCTAAATTACCTTCAATGTCTGTGTTGCGTCTCTACGCTTCGTATGAAATGCTAAATGAAGTCCTTGGTTTTGTGTTGTAGCTCCATCTCTGATGTCTTCAACTGAAGAGTAGAAGCCGCCCGAGTAAGTGATTCTTCATCTGCGCTTCACTTTTACACATGAAGCATTCGTTGAGGCTGAGATACGAAGGATGTGTTTGAAGGTATATTCATTGTAATCTAAAGTGAAGAGTTCAAGTTTGAAGTGCGTGAACCGTCGGTAAGACTCAACCGCGAGTTTGTGCTAATTGTTTCTAGCTGTTTAAAGCTCTGTGACTGGACAGCTGTTGATTCATTTTTGAAGTCTCTTGGGAGCCTGCTGTCATTCTAAACACATGCATACTCTCATTCACAGCAATGCACTGCTATGCTGTATTTCACGCTTGCCAGTTTTTCCATAACCCTCTTCCCCTAAGCTGGAATGAACCGTTACTTGGCTCATGAACTTCCCTCCTCCAGAGTTACTGAATGAAACCTCAGAGTTTAGCCAGTTGTTAGACCAGGCTGTTTATGTGTTACTGTGCCACGTGGAGTGAATATGGCCCTCTTGCAGTCAGTCCAGATGGAAAGAAATTGGCCTTTTGATGGAGCAGCAGATATTCAGAGCAGGTCAGCAAGGAGGCAGCAGTTTAGCAACTATCTGCTTTTGCTCAAAGTCTTTCTTTTAGAGACCTCAAATAACACATTTTTATTCCTAAACGAAAGCAGTATTTTTTCTCAGTCATAGCGGGTCTGTTGGAGGTATCGCATCCTCAATCTTGACTGTATGAAGGTGGCCATAAAGTAGTGTTAACAGTGCTGTAATTATTTTTGTTAATTATTCCCGAGTCTGGCTGTCCTCTCTGGGGATTGGCCCGTTTTACAGCTCTGTTTTATTTATACAGGACTTTCTTTTGAATGAAGAGATAACAGTGTTTGAGGTTCACAGTCAGTATGTCCTTCCAGGTACCAAAATTCATTATTCAGCTATGCCAAGAGCAACTCAGTTTTCTATTTTAGGGCACCCTTATCTTTAATGTGTATTTATATAACAAGATTTTATTCCCGTTTTAGGACATAGTGGGCCATTTCTATTTGAAAGTTTGTCATGGCCATACATCTTGTGAATGACAGCGGCTTCTTTCAAAGCTAGTTTCAAGGTTCTGTTTGTTTTAGTTAGTGAGGATGCATCAAGGTTCACTTGGTAATGGGTGTAATGGGCAGTTTGAAAAAAGAAAAAAAATCTAGGTATGTAAGTACACACACACACACACAAAGTATTGTCTTATTAATAATTATGATAATTTAATAATAGCTTAAGAACGAAATTGCATCCTTTTAAATGGAACATTTTTTGTTAATGGAAAACATTTTCATATCCTACTTTAAACATTAAATTTATTTAAAAATATGACATATCGGGATGCTCACTGCTCAGTCAGGCACTGGCCAGAACCATCTCACAACGCTTCTTTTTCTACAATGGACACAACACACAGCCGGCCGAGGACTGCCGCGGTTTCAGTGTCACATAACTGCATTTGTATCTCTTTAGTAAATGGTGTGAATGACCGCAGCAGCCGTAAAACTGTAGTCCACAGTATTATGCGACTGTATCCATGAATCACTTGTGTGCCAAAGCACATAAGCAAGGAGGAGATTTAGAGAGCACACTAAAGAACAGAGGAGAACAGCACAACTGCCTCATACACAGGCAAGTGAACACCAGTGGACAATTTCAAGGCCAGAAAAAAATGATTGAGGTCATCTCCATTTATTATTTATTATTATTTATTATTATTTAGTCAATAATATAATTATAGCAATAGGCCGACAGGCGAGGTTCTTACAGCTGTGTGGTTGAGAAAACAAGCGCTTCAAACTCCAGAGCAGGTGTAGAGCAGGTACCCTTTTGTCAGGGGAGAAACGGATCTCATTTCACACTACAGATAAGGCTTTGCAATGAAGCAGCAACATTTATGGTTGCCGTTGTCGGGTGTATGAATCTGTTTGCAGTTATCAATGTAGACATCACCCTTGGGAATATCCATAGTTCTTGTAATTTCAAAACCAATACACAGCAGCTGTTTGCTAAATTGCTGCTCTTAGGTCTGGCACATTTTTGAAACCTGACCACAAAGAATATTATATCAATTATAGTAAGTCAGTGAATCATTAACTTGAATTTTCCTGTCATCATGTGACCTCAAGCTAACCACATGGAGCATAAATGGTCCCAGTGCTGCGTCATGATGGCTTTAACAACAGATTGCTGATGTGTGTTCCTGCTGCAGCTTGGGAGCCTTCAAGTTAGAAAGCCCAAGGGCCTCCATATGGAGTGGAAGGATCCTCAATGATGAGCATGGATTCAGATCATAGCATGAGGCAGTTCATCCTCATTTCTATTCACAATATGTAGCGAAATATGTCTCTACAATAGTAATCAAAATAGGTCCCTCTTTTAAAATATGGCTGAATAATGCTAAACTGTGTGACGTCACTATGGACTCCCCTTCAAATGAACACATTCAGCTGCATTAATTTGCAAACATTGTGTGACTGATAGATTGTAAGAAAGGAATGATTTGTGTTTTTCTTTTTTTTTTTTTCGTGTGAGGTTTTTCATCCATGACCGTGCTTATCTGCAACTTTCAGCCTGTGTCGTCATAAAGCTACAAGCCCCGAGAATGACAGCTTGCAGTATGAGAATTTTCCAATGCTTTATAAACAGTTTAATTTATTTAGTTTCCAAGCGACAATCATGTTGGAATGGTGACCAGTTTCTCACAGGGATCTAAAACCCTGATTGTGTATTCTTGTAATTTAATGACATTTTCCATTGTCTGTGATCATTAATTTGTTCCAGACATGTTTAATCTAGTGTTTAATAAAGAAATCCATTTTATCTGCAACTTTTTTTTTTGTTTTCTGATTGCCACTGTGGTTTTGCTTATTTCTATTTGAAACCCTTCAAGGACTTTGTGCTGTACTGTTATTTCCCACTCTGGGTTTAATGCTAATTGTTAACTCTGCGTTAAACATGGGATACTTATAGTTTGGAAGGAATTATAGTAACTTTTTTTTTTTATTCTGTGTTTATTACAGTTGAAATAATACAGTGACGTACCAAAAGCATGCTCATGAAGTTTGAGTGAGGCATGATAGTGGGTCCAATATGGATGGGACATTTCCATTTTTGAAGTTTGGCAGGCACTTAATATTCCTCAATCCAAAGTGCCACGTGGACCAGGAATGCTTCATTGAAGGCATTACCACCCACAGTTGGAGTGAAATCACATCCACATTCAGTGCAGGAGGCCCATACACATATCCCACAGCATTCTTTAGCTTCCATGGGCCCAAGTCCAGAATCGGTTCTATGATGTGTTCCTGGTACACGTGACACTAGATCAAGGAATGTTAAATGTCCCATCCATCTAGCACTCACTCTCAGGCTTCACTCAGACTCCAGTGTTCAACCTCACTCAGTACTTCCTCTGCAGTGACGCTGCTTCATGATCAGTTTACGTTCTGCTGTGTAAATCAGTAGACACACCATAGACTTCTCCACAATTATAGGAACCTCCTGAAATTCCTTTTATTATAGAACCAGTAAAAGTGACATTTATGAGTTGATTTAATAATTAAAGTCGATCCCACCTCTTTAGACACCAGTTTTAGTAGAGACGTCGTCTCAGTAAAATTAGAAGTAGAGGTAAAATAGGCACTCGAACTGAAATGTTGAAGTTGATTTGTCTTTTATTGTGACTGAAATTACATTTGGCTAGTGGAGCCTCTGCAAAACCGCTCTTGCTTATTGAGTCCGTGTAGCTGATAGGCTGAGATTAGCTGGAAAGTGGAAAACTGAAATTGTCTGTAATGACTGTAATTGTTTTATTTTAAGTCAGAATTCACTTGTGTGTTTTATTGCTGTGCACAGCCATTCCAGGGAAGTACAGAGTGACCGACAAAGTCTGCTGTCGGGCCGAAGGGAAAAGTCTGGAATATTATAGAGAGGTTACACTAACGATATTATTATTTGATCCTGATCTATTTCCCCACATAATCCTTGTAACAATTTTTTTAGCAAAAGCCATACATGATACTTTTGTGGCCTTTGTGAGGATTTTTCCTACTATTATATTGTGCTGGGTAGCAACCAGGGCCATGTATTAACAAAAAACTGGTGATAAAGTGCATCACAATACAACGGTTATGGTTCAGTATACAGTGATGTATCGCGTCTGACGCTAGTCTTAACATATAAACTCTTCATTAAAATTGATACTGCGTTTGAGAATTGATGCAGTATCACAAAACATAAAATTGCTATACTTACGCAATACGTTCTATCAATATTTTCTCACATCTATAGTAACCACCTTCCGAATGTTGCAGCAGCAAATGAAGCAGAAAATTGAGGCTTTTTACTTAATAGCACATGCACTGATACCTGGCTCCATCTGTCAGTACTGTTTTGAGTAATGCATGTAATGGCCAAAGATGATTTCATGAACAGCTCACAGATGTATGTATTAATATGTATTCGTGCAGGTTTAAACTGATATTGAAATATCGCTTCACGAGACAACATGGGGCTTGCTGTATTGCTAACGTACACGGAGGAGAAAGTGTGAATGAGTCGTCACATGTTACACACATACATATAGCATTCCCAGCATGACTTGTGCATGTGGACATGTGACCAAAATTCCAGTGATGGAATTTTGTTTTCCCTTTCAGCTTAGTATCCACCAGCCGCCCATGGCTGGCTCTCTGACTGCGAGAGAAAGTACATCTGTAGAGTAAACTATGGTAGGAGCCTCTTCATGTAGAAGTAAGTGATTCCATATGGGGGGCTCTTGGGTGTTATGGGGACTGTAAAGCCCGAGACTCAGCAGTGGGTGGAAACTGCTCTTTCCACCGGAGGGGAAATGGAGTGTCCCCCCCTGCTTGCTGTTGAAGGGGCTGCACCTCTCTCCCCTCTGCCCTCTCTGACTCATGCTCCAACAGATCTGTGCTTATTTAATTAAGGTTGTGTTAACACTGACTTTCGAACACTGGGCCCTTTGACAAGATTCAGATTTGCAGTATTGTGCTAAACACTGGATATGTTTCCATTTATTAAATATACTATCAAATCTTTCAGTATTTATTGAGCGCTCACTCACTGTTACACTTAAAAAAAAAAAAAAAGGATGAAAGAGTTTTGTGGTAAAGACGAGTTCAAGTGTTCTTGACTTTGGTAGAAGACGTTTTGTCGATAGTTCTGTAGAGCATAGTCTCCCAACCACGGTCTTGAAGCCCTGTCCTACAATTTCAAGTGTTTTACTGCCCTGACACCACCTTCAACGCGTGAAGGGCTTGTTAATTAGGCGATTAGCTGGATGAAGTGTGTTGGGAGCAGGGTAAACACTAAAAGGGCAGGCCAGGGGGTCCTCCTGGACCACCTTTGTGAATTTCTTTCTGAATTTCAGTATGGGTTACAACTCTTATATAACTATATACAGTCATGTGGAAACGTTGGGGTTTATTAAACATATTTAAACGTGTGCATTTCTATAATTTTATCTATATTGAGAAATGGAGATGATCCAACTAAACCCATAAAAATAATTTGTGAAATATAATTATCACAATAATGAAACGGTAGGACACGCCCCCACATTATTAAATATAGAAAAAGCCTAAAATTAGAATCAGGTGCAGCACATCAGCTGTAAATGATTAGATCATTGTTAGTGAGGACTCATTTAAACCTGAGATGTTAGTTTGCTCTTGAGTGGTGACATCAGCGTGGCGGGATTCAAGAGAGCTCTCAGAAAGATCAGAAACATTCAGAACTGTCGGAAAATTAGCCATTAGACTGTCCGGAAAAGAATTTACAAGTGGATAACTTTTAAAACAACTGCCAACGTGGTCAGGTCAGGCCGTCCTAGCAAGTTCAGCTCAAGATCAGATCACAAGATGTGTAAAGAAGTCTCCAACAACCCGAAAATGCCCCCATCAGCATCTACCATCAGACAGAGACCAAACAAGTTTGATTGAATGGGGAAACCATTGCTGTGGAAAAACAATGTGCTTTGTTTTGGAGCTGCTTTGCTGCAGCAGGTCCTGGAGAGCTCGCCATCGTAAACCACCATAACATCTCGATTATATCAGAGGGCACTTGAGGAAAATGCAAGGCCATCTGTACAAGCACTGAGCTGAAACATCACATACTTGAAAGAATTCTGCAGGGAGGAGTGGGAAAATCGTCCTTTCTGTCAACGTCAGAGACTGATACACAACCGATCGGAAATGTCTGATTGACATGATGTCAGCACCTATTAGGGCAAAGGGTATCCTTACTTTTCCCACACAAGGAAATTGCATTGATTACATTTTGCAGATAATTTGTAAAACACAGTTGTTCAGTTTTCTATGTTTAGTCACCTTCATCTGTTGTTTAAATATGTCCTAACTTTTATTCCGTGACTGAAGAACAGCTATTATTCTTCTCAGCAAAAAAGAACTCTGGATTTTCTGCTTTGGATAAAAGTGATGCCAGCAGATAATCAGTGCTGTAGAGCTCTTTAGTGGTCAGAGACGGTGAGCTGCTTTAGCCTTTTGATGAGCAGATTCTTCTCCTTTGTCCATTTCTTTCTGAGGGCTTCCGGAGCTTCTTGATCAGCTCCACTTGCTTTCATATCCACAGCTCGTCTCATCACATTAGACAGATTGACAGAAGAGAGCAGCTTGAAAGGGCTGTTTATCTAATGAAGGAAGCTTTTGTGGTTGCTTACATGGCCATTTTGGCCCGAAATAACATGTTTATCATTACTGTTTTATCATAACAAAAGCATATGACATTATATTTTCCATGTATTTTTGTTTTTGTACTAGCAGTGGAAAGACATTGAAATGTTTGATTGCTCTAATGAAAAAAACGAATGCAGTCATTAGAAGTGTTGCAGGTGTTCCTCTGGGCTTGAGGACTGCCTCCCACTGTTTTGTCGTAAAATCGTAGGCTTTTAAAAATGATCTAAAGGACTCTCTTCCCGTACACATTCTTCACTGCTGTTCTTGGTGTTTGCTATTTTTCATTTTCTGAATTTCCTCCATCCACATCCTCCAAATGTCCCACACACTGTTACTGGACATTAGTGCATATAAAATATGTGCATCCCATTAATTACAGTTTCATATTTTCCTTACTCATATCCCAGGAATGCAAAATAGGCCTGTTTGTATGTAGAACTAATGCATTTTTTTTTGTTGCACAAGAGAATTGAAGGCCACTGAAAGTCTGAAAAATCTGTTGAATTTATTTGCTGGAAGGTCAGTGTGTAAGTGTGTGCATGTGCTGTTGTAAATATACAGATGCTGCCTCAATTGCCGCTGCATTAGTTAATCTTAGTTTGTGACAGGACTTAATAAGACTCCTCTAAGTGGGCTGCTCATTTATTCAATGACTCATCCAGTTCCCTACCTTTTTTTTTATTATTATTATTCAGTTTGTGTCCCCCTCTGAAGAAAGGCCTGGATTACAGAGCTCAAGGACAAACACTGTTTATGCATGTACATTTTGATGTGCTGTGTCCCTAACTCTGCCATCTCACTTGACAGAAGTCCTTGGCCCATGATGACTCCTGTTCAGGCTATGAAGACACCTCAAAGCTGCTCTATTTCAGACAGGACCAATTGATTTGTTTCACTTGTTAGGACTTTTGCTGGAAAATATTAGGATCACTGGACTTTGCTAAACCGTTGCAAATACGCCGCAAATAATGCTGAACGAATTGTCCAGACCTGCGAAGGGGCGTTATTGTTACGCTGTTTCGAACGGTCACATTGTACCAGGCCCCCTGGCTGCTTTGCGACTGAGATTAATAGTCTGTGTGTCCAGTTTACCCCTGAGCAATGGCTTTCAAACGTCTCTAGCTGCTTGAATGGAATGAAAACATATGGCTGAGCCCTTGTGCTTTCCCTCTGCTAAAGCCCTTGTAATGAAATATGTGCGTCATCAATCCGTGAGTGCAGTAGGTGATCATACAGAGGTGGTGTCACCTTCACAGTGTGGGTTTCTGGGGGCTTGCTTGTGTCTTCATTGGTCAGCTTGTTGACTACTAGAGCAGTTGAGTTGACCCCTGCTCTATCTCCCTGTGTGACCAGCATCTATTTTCAGTTGAAAATCTCTCCTTTGTTTCTCTCATCGCCACCTTTCTCAGTTTTTAAGTGTAATGATGAGAAATGCAATGTTCTTGTGAGGAAAAAGGACACAACCACATTTATTACTACCTGCCAGAAATGTTGGCAAAATTTGCTTAATGGCTAAAACGATTGGAGCAATGTTAGAAAAGTGTTTGGAGGAGGCTGTTTTATTTAAACCTCAGACATTAGTTTGGTTTTCTCTTGATTGTGTAGAAATTGTTGAGCGGTATTACCATGGCAACATCCAAAGAGCTCTCTGAGGCCTTCAGAAAGAAGATTGTAGATGCAGATTAATCTGGGAAGGGATTTATTAAGATCTCAACAACTAGACATGAGCCAGTGTCCAGAACATAATTTACAAGTAGTGGACATTTAAAACAACTGTGTGTTGGAAGGAAACTCTTGCTGTCCAAAAAAAGAGAGAGAGAGAGAGAGAGAGAACCAAAAGAACCAAAGAACACCCTGTTAAAAAAAAAACAGGACTTCTGGAACAATGTGCTTTGGACAGATGACTCCAATGTTGAATTGTTTGCACACAGAAACAGAGACAGAAGACACGTTTGGGGCAAAACAAATAAAGCATTTGAGCACAAAAGCCAACTGTGAAGCATGATGGTGGAAGTGTCATTGTTTGCGGTTTGCTTGCAGCAGGGCCTGGAGACTTCTCCATCATAGAAACCACTATGAAATTGTTGTTGTATCACAGGGGGTTTAAGGAAAATGGAAGACTGTCTGTACAAAAACTGACTTTGTAACATCTTATAGCTGAAAAAATTCTGCTTGGAGGAGTGAGACAATCTTTTCTTCCAGTCTGGTAGACGGTTATAGGAAACATCTAATTGATTTTATGTCAGCCAAAGGAAGACATACCAGCTGTTAGGACATAGAGTGTCTTAACTTTTTCCTCACAAGAAAATTACATTTCTATTAATTACATTTTACAAATGATTTTTAAATCATTGCTTCAGTTTTATGTGTTAAAACGAAGATCAAATGTCCATATTTTTAAATGTTAAAATCAGTGTTGTTCATTGGGTGTCCTAGCTTTTTTTTTTACATGACTGTATATGCATATTTGCTACTGTGTGTGTGTGTGTGTGTGTGTGTGTGTGTGTGTGTGTGTGTGTGTGTGTGTGTGTGTGTGTGTGTGTGTGTGTGTGTGTGTGGAAATAGTGTGTGCTACAAACACAGTCGTAACGAAGTCGTACTGTTGTGTTTTTTTTGCGGTTTAGAAAAGCCAAGTGAACCTTTAAATGTAATACCAGTTTAGCATCACTCATCTCCACCAAATGTTTGTTTTGCTGCAAATCAAATATGCGCAACATTAAGGAGGAATTTTTGAACATTACTCCCTGCAATGTGGTTTAGTTCATCAGTATTTCTGGTATGCCTTGTGTGCACAGGCATCAGGTCATAGCATCTTGATATGGTTAAGGTCAGGACTCTGACTTGGCTTTTCCAGAACACAAATCATCTTTTTTTTTTTTTTAAGTTAGAAATGCAATTCTTAGTGAAAGCACTAATTCATATAGGTTGTGTGTTTTTTTTTTCCTTTGCACTTGTCTTTTCACTGATAAAAAATGATTTAAAAAACAGCTGTCAAATGAAGATGCTGCTGTCGTGTTGTAAAACTCATTTTTGCCATATGAGACATAGTATTTATATATATAAAATACTACATATAAGATGGAGACGCTAGTGAAATGACATCATCAAATTCAGAAAACAGGACTTGTATCGGATAATGACACTGAGAAGAACCTATGTTTATTCAGATATAAAAAAAAAAGTATATTAAAGGCTCACTTCAAACAGTCCAGTGCAGAATCTGTTGCAGCTACATGAAAGGCAGCCTCGGACAGTTCCTCACAAATAATGAAAACATGCCCACGAGGAGGAGTGCAGGATATCAAATGTAGCAGTGTGGAAAACCACGGTAGAGTACTGTATTAATGATGCTCTGTAGAGCAGTATATCTGTCATAAGGTGTGAATTCCATGTGCAGATCTTCCAACATGGCCATTTTCTTTTCAGCCCACTGCATCCTATTTGTCTCCTGTGGTCGTTCCTTTCTGACCGTGGCGCTTTGAATTTGGCTTGCTTGAAACAGAAAGCTGGCAATGGGTTTGGCAGATTATTGACCCAGAAGCAGCTGAGCCTGGGTGTTGATTAATTTTGAAAAGTTTTTCTTAGGAGAGCCATGTGATTTGTCTCAGTGTACTGCTATCTCTGAGAAGGAGTGGAGTGGAGTGGAGAAACGGCTCAAGGGCAAGAACAGATGAGTGTGCTGTAGCTGATTTTCTAGAAAATTATAGCGCTGCTCTCGTGCCCAAGGCAGGATACAAGGCATGTTCGTGAAAGCAAGTTACATGTAGCCAGTGAGGTTCAGGGCTTTAATTAAAAAAGGAGAGTGGGAATATCGTGGACCTCTATGATGGTAAGATTCTGAGGGCCCTTGTTAGTGTGCACGGCCAGCTTCAATCCCCCCTGATCCCTACAGGTCAGCAGACTCTGTGGAAACCCCACTATTTGGTGTGGAACTGCTGTTGAATTATCATTAGGCTGTGCATCAGCTGTGTGAAATCTAACTCTATGCACTAACTCTGGAAAAACTGAAAGGCCTTTGGTCTTCAGAAATCTGAATATAATTAGGGAATGCCGGTATAAAGGATTACGTTGTAGCAGTTATGCGTTTAGAACCTGATGGACGTGTGATTGAGCTCATTGCTCAGACCAGACTCTGCTTTTACATAACTTTCCTCACTCTTTGCTTATCTCTCTTTCTGCTCAATTAACCTGAGCATTGCTGTTAGAACAGTCAGGTCATTTCTCGAAATTTCTCTCCACAGTCCCCCGGGGAATGGTCCAGAAGGCTAAAGCACGGCTGCAGGTCTCTGGGGAGTAATGGACACTGTACCGGAAACGTACACTCACTCACTGAAGCGGCACTTGCTGGGAAGAACCACGGTGACTCAGTTTACAGTGTATGATGGAGCTTTTATGAAATAATGAAACTTTTAATGCAAAAATGTGAATGTAATGTTATTTGTTCTTGTTATAGGTTTTGTATGTTGGGATTTTTTTAAAATAAAAATGTCCAAAAACTGTTTTTTCTGTCTCTTCCTTAGCAGTGTATTTAAAGTGAGTTCTGTAATCCAGGCCACAATTAACCATGTGTTCAGTTCTGTTTAGTTTCATGCAGCCTTTTGAAAAGCTGCTACCTGGTCTAAGTAGACAGCATATCAGGTAAGTCGGATGTGAGCATTGCAACCTGTGATCTAAATCTAGCCACGGCGTCTGTTTACACACTCGAAGGAACAGTGATTTGGGTTTGAACATCTGAAAGAGGTTGAACTAATTCACACCGCATGTATGCATCTACTGTATGAATTCCTAATTGAAGCTTAGCATGCAAAGCCCCCCCGTCTTTGCTCAACATGTGCTCAATTAGAAATGCGTAGGCCTTTTCCGCTTGATGCACTTGTGTTCCACTTCTGCGCAACAGATTAGCCTTCCTGTTATCAGATCTAAAATATGGATTGATTATTTGCATCCTGGTGGAAGAGAAAGGGGAGTTGAGGAGTCTTTAGAGATGCTTCAAACTCAATTGTAATTGAGCCACCCAAGCATTCGAACGTTGGCGTCTGAAAGGGAGCTACAGCACGAGGCTTTTCCTGGGATGTGTGTTTTCCTTGTTGGAGTCATTCCATCTGTTACGCAATCATTTTAGAGCTCCACATGTGTAAAAAGTTAAAGAAAATTCTTGGCTTTGGACATGCATTTAAAGGTAAACATCTAAAGATGACAGGCAGGACTGGAGAATCTAATTTTGAACACTAGGTTGAACATACTGCTACGGTACCTGCTCTAGGTTCTTCTGATTCTGAGGTCTTATTAAAGCCAGATGATGGGCCTTGAGGTACAAATAAAATCTAGAAAAGCAAAGCCCATAGCTACTTTATTTGACCTGGGGTTCCTTTTCACATTGAAATCCGTGTACATGTCCTCCAGCTGTGCCAGTACCACTGAACCAGTTTTGTAGATGTTCTTCAGTCTTTGAGCTGAAGGTTTCAGATCCTTTTCAGGTTCATAAATGGTCAGTATGACTTATGTAGGCATTTATTTATCTGATTTTGTACATTTCAAGACCTTTTCGGATGAACTAGTGCAGCTGTCGATCTTCTTCATACTTTAATTACATTTCTTAAATTAAATTTATGTGAAGTGAAATATTTCACTTTCTGTTTTACGATTAATCAGTAGGTCTTTCAGCTCATAAAATCAGAAAACCAGAATCTCAGATGATTCCACTCAATACTTGGTTGTGGCTCCTTTACCACAAATTACTGCATCAGTAAGGCTCATCCTGTGGCACTGCTGATATGTAACTGATGCCCAGGTGGATTTTATGGTGGCCTTCAGCTCGTCTTTATTGCTGGGTGTTGATGTGATGCTTCTCATTTTCCTCTTGCAAAGTCCCCACTATGCCTCTCTATGGCAGTGGATCTTCAACCTTGTAGACCACATACCACCCAAAATCATACTAAAACTTCTATCTACCACGTACATGTTATTTCACAGGAACATGTGCCACACACTCCCATACAGAGTAGGCGAGATGTCAGATAGAAATATAGATCATCTTCTGCCGTTGGTTTCTCACCAGCTGTGTGCTGCTTGCCTACTTTTGCAGTCTGCAAGCTGTTGTTTCTGGTCAGTGCAGCAGGTCTACTGAGACATCTCCAAGCTTGACACAGCAGAAAACAGGAATAGAGTGTAGAGAACTATTGTTGAAATGGCATTTCCTGGAACCCTAGGTAAATTATTCAGCTGAGACGATTGAATTACTTTGTGACCAGTCGGTTTAGCATGTTGGAGTTCCGCAGGGTTTCATTGTAGGGCCTTTGGAACTGAAGTTGATCATTATAGTGCTGTAGTTATGAGTGACAAACTGAAGTGTGGTCTTACATACAGGCTGAAAATTACAGGCGAAAACTTGTACCACCTTGGGACGCTTCGCATTCCACAAGCGGTACATGGACCACTGTTTGAGAACCACTGCTTATTGGCATCGAGGTCCAGACAGTTGACTGGCCAATCAATCACAACATCATGGACAGCAAATCATTTGGTAGCAGTTTTGGCTCGGTGTACAGTAGGCAAAGCAAGAGCCCATAATCTCTCCAGTGCTGACGCTGGACGTCTCCTTGTTTTCATACAGTTCGTACTGACTTCTCCAATGCGATCTTTCTGTTGAATGGTAGCTGGATGTCCTTTTCCCTTGTTTAGAAGCATCAGCCGGGTGAGCCTGAGAACTGTTGAATTTGCCTGTCATGTGCTATCGGTGTACGTGGTGCTGGGTATAAACAGCCTTCAACTTGATTCTGTGTTTGTTTGAAAGCAAACGGTGAGTGCCGGATAATTCAGCCTTTTCAAGGTTTAAGGAATACAGCTCAGAGAGAAGAAAGGCAGAGGGGAGGAGAGGCAGCAGTTTGGCAGAGATAAAAACAAAACAGCTGAGCTGGAGTTTGGACAATGTCAAAGCTGAAGACAGACAGTACCAGTCACACTGTAGACCCAAAGTACTGCTTCGTGGCATTTCACTACTTTTCTATTTTGTGCACACACCGGAATTAATCCTCCGTATTTAACCCATCCTCACACAGTGATACACACTAGTGACTGCACACACCAGGGGGCAGTAAGCACACGTGCCCAGAGCAGTGGGCAGCCCTATTCTCAGCGCCCAGGGAGCAGCTGGGGAGTTCAGTGCCTTAGTGCCTCAGTCATGTCCTGCCCGTTCAGGGATTCGAACCGGTGACTTTCCTTTCACAAGGCTCGTTCCCCATTCCCCAGCTCATCCCAAAAGTACTGAATGGAGAATCATCATTCCAGAGAAAAGTTCTACAGCTCAATGCCAGGGGGGCTTTATACCCCTCTAGCCCACATCTATCATTAAGGTCTTATTCTATTGGAAATACTTCTCCGTCTCGGACTAGACAAGCTGTGTGTGCTTTTGCACATCTGTGTCAGCAATGGGTACAACTTTAAGAAGACGAAGTTTGTCATAAATGTACTCATGCATTTCAGGAATGCTGATGATGCGTGATATCAGAATCATACCACTTTCCTATTCAGATCTCTTTCAAAGGTTCTTGTGTGTTCATGTTTTGGAACTATTGCCTCGCCTTGCAGTTTTATTATGACCGTATTGTTTATTGTAGACTTGTGCACAAACAGCTGTCCTGGATCCAAACAAAATCAGCCTTGTGTGGAAAAGGAAGAATGCTGAATGTCGAATCTCTATCTGCCTTTTCCCCCCACTGCTCGTCTTTCTCTGGCTGAGCTGTCAGCCCTCGTTTCTTTCCTTTTCAGGCACTTTCCTTTCTCACATTCTCACTTTCTCTGTCTCCCCCATATCTAAGTGACTGCCTCTGCTTTTTTTTTTTCCTCTACTTATCTTTCTCTCGCCTACTGTTCCTCCATCCCTCTTAACCTCGCACTGCCTTTCTGTATCCATCTCTGTCTTTCTCTGGCGGCTGGCGGCCTGCTCTTGTCATCCACGGCGGTAGGCGCAGGACAGAGCTGAGCGCACTCTGAGCTGCAGGTTGGAAGCCACCGAGGCACACAGAAGCTTATCACCAGAGCCAAAAAAATCAGGGGTCACAAATGTGGGCCCATAAAGACACACACAGACATACACGTACGCCTACCTGCCTTCGTTTGGCAAAGCGGTGGGGCACTTTGTCAGGCTGTGGCTTCTCTATCTTCCTCACACACACTGAGAGACATTTGGGACTTAGCCAACACGTACTTAAACATTCACAGAAGGTGGATTATGGGTTTTCAAATCCTTTCCCTGTGTTTATAAAGTGAGTATGCATTTAGTAAGAACCATAATGAAATAAAGGCTTTTTTTCCCCAATACATGGTATTAGGGGGTCAACAATTAAAATGGTCAGCAAATCACTATGTGGTTATGTTTGGTGTGCTAAGCTTCTGTCATTGGACTGGACAAGACAATGAAAACTTAATTTAGAATATGATTATGCATAACTCTATTGAACGGTTTCTTGGTAGCAAGGTTTGAATGAGATTAAATTCTAGCAATACCATTTTTTTTATTGGATCCCAGTTCCCCATCCACTCATGAGTTAGTGTTACCAGTGGTTGCCAATGAGATTTAGATCCTGAACAGAAAATGAGGCATTTTCACTCCTCTATTAATGAATTATATGAAAAATATATAAAGGAAAAGATTAGCTGGTGGGTACTTTGATTGGACCATGCAGCATGACACCGGCTCACACCCACCTCTTCATTTTAGATGTGTGAAAAGGGGAAGAGGCAGTGGGAGGGGAGGAGATTTATGAGGGAGGAAATGGGAAAGGACACTCCCATTATAGCTACTCTCTGATTATAGGCTATATCAGGGTTTCTCAACCTGTGGGCTGGGGACCACCTGTGAGCTGTGAAGCACTCTCTAATGGTCCACAGGCCCATCCTCAGGGGGAGAGGGTGGTCTATAGTGGAATAGTAAATCATGAAAGTACAGTTGTGCCACTCGAGAACCTTTCAGTATACTTCTCTCCAGTACCTGTGTTTACTCTAGAGATCTTTAATTTTCTCTTAAAGAATGTATACACTAAACACCTGCTTATTCGTTCCAGTATCACGGGCATTAAAAAGAGTTTAGCCTGCTTATTGGAGTAAATATCTCTATTGTAATGCATGGATATCTCTCATGTCTCCTATGCAGCTTACTCCACAGTCCATATATGGGAACTAATCTGGCAAAACAATTTTTTGTGTCTCAAAATCCAATAAATCTACATACAGGGGTTGGACAATGAAACTGAAACCTGGTTTTAGACCACAATAATTGATTAGTATAGTGTACTAGGGCCTCCTTTTGCGGTCAATACAGCGTCAATTCATCTTGGGAATGACATTTTGTTAGCACCGGAACATCCCTTTCAGACAGCGTCCTCTTGCGTCCACAGTTAATCCTGTTGGATGTGGTTTGTCCTTCTTGGTGGTGCTGACATTACCCTGGATACCGTGGCTCTTGATACATCACAAAGACTTGCTGTCTTGGTCACAGATGTGCCAGCAAGACGTGCACCAACCATTTGTCCTCTTTTGAACTCTGGTATGTCCCCCATAATGTTGTGTGTATTGCAGTATTTTGAGCAAAACTGTGCTCTTACCTGCTAATTGAACCTTCACACTCTGCTCTTACTGGTGTAATGAGCAATTAATGAAGATTGGCCACCAGGCTGCTCTAATTTAGCCATGAAACCTCCCACACTAAAATGACAGGTGTTTCAGTTTCATTTTCCAACCCCTGTATATGCTTTTGGACAAAAGTATCTTCTTCAAATCAAGTGTTTCAAAAACTTTAATGAAGTACTGTCCAGGGAAGACTTTCTTTCCGTATAATTGTATTAGTGAAATTAAGATGTTGGATGAGCTTCATCCCCAAGTCATCCCAAAAGTACTTGCGGAAAGGATTTTTCGGAATTGACAGCCAATTTGTGTTGGTGTTGATTTTGTATGTTAATAAGCTTTGCTGTCAAAGGCTGTCTCAGTGAAAGTTGACGGGTATGGATTAGTATGATGGAGAGCTCAACACTGACTGCCCCAGAGCACAGTATAGACAGATTTCAGGTGGTGCAATGAATTTTAGGTTGGTTTACTCTGTGTACTTTAAAGAAGTCACACTGAAAAATATCCCTCACCTCTTTAAAATATTTCAGTGGAAAGTAGTATGTTAACTTGTAGTGCAAAAACATGCTGTTTACTCTGCCAAGTGCGTCAAGTTCATATATAGTGGGGCTTGAAAGTTTGTGCACCCTTTAGAATTCACTCTATTTGTGGAAGAAAAAAATTTTTTTTTTCTAAAAGCAGATAAAAAATGCCTTCTCGTGAAGCAATAAATGTAATTAAACATTTCTGGTAACTGTTGAGTCCTGCACATAGTGCTGGGAGGAATTGTATTCCATTCCTCCGTAAAAAAACCCAGCTTCAACTCCTCCCATGAACTGCTTGCTTCAGTTTCTTCCACAACCTGTATGTTGGATTAAGGTCAGCACTCTGACTGGGGCATTCCAGAACATCAACTTTATTATTCTTTTACCATTCTTTGGTTGAACAACTTGCGTAGGGTCGTTGTCATTGTACATGACCCACGTTGACTTGAGATTCAGCTCACAGACAGTTGATGGTGGACTCATGAGCATGGACATTAGCAAATGTAATAAAGGCCTTTAGTTGCTTAGAACATCCCGTGGGATGATTTGTGACCTCGTGGATTATTACACGCCTTGGTGTGATCTTTGTTAGTTGACCCAGTCTGTCTACACAGTCTGTCTTACTGTGAATTTTTGGAGTCCTCAGAAATCTCCTTTGTTCATGCCATGATACACTTCAACACACACAAGTTCAGACTTTGATAGATCCCTGTTCTTTAAATGAAATAGGGCACCAGCTTACACTCCGTTTTCATCTGGCTGCACATTCTGACTCTATTTCCAACTTCATTTGCTAGTCCTGCCATCCGGTTCATAAACTTTTGTCACTCAGGGATATGTAACGTTGGATCATTTTCCTCAACAAATAAATGGCCAATTATAATATTTATATAACATTAACATGCAAAAAGCTTGTCCACACATTTCACAAAATCATGACACGTTTTAATTTTATTTAAAGATAAAGTTACACAGACAGCTTTTTATATTCCTAATTCTGTTCTGGCTGCCCGTCTGGTGCCAAAGCAGCAGGAGCCACTAGCTATTCTGGATGATGTCCAGGCTTTCTTCTGATCACAGGGATGAATTGTGTGCTAAATGCATATATTTGCCTGGAAATAGTGATATTTTCAGTTATATTAGCAGAAACTCCGTATCACTCTAAATGCCAGTGGAGGGTAAAGTTTTAGAGCAGTGTTTTTATAGGTGAGGCAGTCTTGTGAAGTTCCCTGTGTGATGGGGATTAGAATATTCATTGTGGTATTTAAAGACTTTTGATCAGAAACCACTGGGGGCTACATGAACTGAGGTTCAGTAAGTTTGGATTGTCCACTGTTGTTCTACCATCAGGACCAAGCAGATGATGATCATTAATATGGCCATAATAAGCTGTAAAAAGGTCACGGAGTGACAGTCTGATCTATCTCTGGATCTAATTCTTATTAAGGTGTGCAAGTGCGAACAGAGCTCATTTATATACACTATATGTCAAAATGTTGGTGGATGCATTCAGCTGCTTTAAGTTGCACACATTGCTGACACAGATGTGCAAATGCACACACACACACACACACACACACACACAGCTTGTCTAGTCTGTAGAGAAGTACTGCTAATGGATATAGAACTCTGAGCAGATAAACATGAGCATATTGGCACCATACCTAAGGCCAGGGGAGTACAGCCCCCACCATTGAGCTATGGAATTGTATTCCGTGGAATGGTGGCATTCCATTTAGCACTTATAGGATGAGTTGGGGATGAGTTGGGATGTTGATCATCCAACATCATGACCTTCCTAATATCCTTATTGCTGAAGCTAATCAAATCCTCACAGCCATGCTCCAAAATCAAATTGAATGTCTTGGAGGGTAAAGATGCTTACTCCAAGAAAAGTATGAACTCATTTACTACCTTTGATTTAAATAAATAAACGGTGTCCTAATACTTTTGTCATGTAGTATATTTCTGCATTTAGAGAGGCTGTAAGACAGTCATGTTAGAAAATGACATGTATTACAAAAAAATGCTACATTGTAAATCAACCCACACTGTAAAAACGCACAAGATCCTCGAGGAACGTTTGAAGGGGTCTTCAATTTGAAACTGTGGAGGGACCTCTTAAGGCAGGGTTGTCCAATCTTATCCGCAATGGGCCGGTGTGGCTGGTGGTTTTCATTCTAAACAACCACCTGTGACACCTGATCTCACCTTTGTGGATAACACTGGACACCCCTGTCTTAAGGTGTTTCAAGGAACCTTTGAGAACCCCCCAAGAATCTTGTCCTTATTTGTGTCCTTATTGGAGGCTCTTTGAAGCACCTTAAGAGGTTCCTACGTAGTTCAAATTGAATAACCACCAGACGTTCTTCTAAGATGTTGTACTTTTTTCATTTCCACATCTCATCACTGGTGTGTTTGTAAAAATAATTACCACTGAAGAGAAAAGGAGTGATAAGTTGAGTAATAATCCATCGAACTGCCAGTCAGCCTCATCTAAAAGAGTGCCATCCAACATTTTAACTTTATAGCAAGTAAACATTAGTGCGTCTTAGAAAAAGCACATCTGAGAATAGCAAACATCTACATTTAAGGACAGCTTTCCTCCGGTGTTGATAATTAATGCTGAACACTAATCCATTGGCTAATTGTTGTTCTCTCACAGTCACTAACCCCAACTGGACCACCCAACACTATGCAAATACCACAGAAAAACGACCCGGCATACCTCAACGTAACCCAAACGATATCCTTTGATGTAATGAAAGCTAATGTCAGTTCATAACATTTACCCAGTTTTATCCATCAGACTGTCATGAGCTCTTATGTAAGCTGCTGCAATTTGGGAAGTGCAGAGAGAAGACTTTGTATGATTTTATGCCCTTTCACCTCCCCCTCAGGACATTCCCACATTCTTACAGATCTACACTACCCTCAGTAACACAGCGCCACACACACACACACACACACACACACACACACAATCCTCTTGGTGCCTTAAGACATAAACACTGACGCTCATTTCCCTCCAACATGTAAACATGCCTCATTTGGGCACTGATCTGTAAGTAGTGTCGGAGACTTTCCAAAGCAAACGTGCTCAGTGACCTCACGACCTTCTCCAGTTACAGTCTGACAACTCTGTGTATAGGAAAGTGTTCTCCTCTTCTCCGAACGCAGTGTTTTGACAGAAATTCAGTTTGCGACACTGAAAGGTGAGATAAGAACAGATGTGGGAAATAATAAATAGAGTTTCAGTAATTAGCCACCACCCACTTTAGACAGCTAGAATAAATAATGATTATTATTTGACCCATGTGTATTACATCTATAACCGTATGCGTGTGTGTGTGTGTGTGTGGAAAAGTTGGGTAGAGATGCGTAAACTCGTGCTCCAGTAGAGTAAATTTACGCTGACATGCTAAATGTCATAGGAGAGGTTGTTATATCTAGTTGTGTCCCTAACGACCGCTGCACTGACCTGCAGGATGTGCATGTGGGGCTCCTGCATCGGATGTGGATCACGCTCACGCAGACAAATCAAGCCAGACAGAGTCACCGTCATTACCCCCTCACTGCACTGTCCACTGTCCAGAAAATAACTGAACATACAGACATTAATGTCCAAATAACTGGCAACACAAGTGAGTACACCTCTCAGTGAACGGGTCCAAATTGTGCCCATAGTGTCAATATTTTGTGTGACTGCCATTATAACCTTGCACTTCCTTAACCCTCTTGAAATTCACTACTTCTCCATTATTGGCTACTAGAATCCTCTTCCCCTCCATGATGACATCGCAGAGCTGGTGGATGTTAGAAACCTTGCACTCATCCACCTTCCACATGAGGTTGCCCCACAGGTGCTCATATGGAATTTGGTCCGGGATTTGGCCAGTCTATCACTTTACCTTCAGCTTCCTCAGCAAGGCAGTTATCATCTTGGAGGTGGGGTCATTATCACGTTGGAACTGCCATGTGGATCATGCTCTGCTCAGATTGTCACAGAACATCTTGGAATTCATGTTTCCCAGTGCTGGTAGCATTCATGCAGGCCAAGACCGTGATGCTACCACCACCATGCTTGACTGTAGGCAAGACCCAGATATCTTGGTACTCCTCACTAGGCCACCACCACACATGCAGACATGAGGGGTTTACTCACTTTTGTTATATACTGTGGGTCTATTAATCTCTTTTTGATGTGCTTTAGGTAGTAAATTGTTAACTTTATGAGACAATATGCATAACTGTATAGCAGAATATAATTAAACACAGCAAGCATTTTTTTTTATATCTCAGAAATCCTATTATTTTAGCTGAAAATGGAAAATTTTAATGGGTTATTTAGTGATTAGATTGAATATTAGAAAGACTTTTTATAATATTCTAAGAAGTTCTAATAATATTTATATTTTCTGTAACAGTGGTCTAAATAAAAAACAACAACCTGAATATCATTTATTATTATTTTATTATTGTCTTCTCATGATTTTTGTTCTGAAATTCTGAAATTAATTCTGTCTGCAGAAAAAAAAACAGCATGTCTGTAGGTTACTCTGATCCTGAGATATAAAGCCTAGAATGCCGGCATGTATCTGCTCACAAAATGTGAATCTCGGTTCTAAGAACTCACAAAGAATTCAGTGCCATCTAGGAGAAGGTTGGAATATTTGTGTTTTTACAGGGTTAGACCCAGAGCTCTAGTGTGCCTGAGGAGGAGGATGCTGTCTACAAAATGATGGCATGTTGTTCGCATATTTTGAGTGATTTTGGCCATAGTTTGAACTCATGCTGAAAACCAAACCTTGTATGGTTATCCTGTGCAGCAAAATAACTTTCCCTTCATTGTGCTGTCTTTCGAAATGCCACAGTTTTCTTTTACTGCTCTGATCAGTATATAAGAACTACATCCTGGAAAGCCAAATCTTAAATATGATGTAAGTGTGACGATGGTAATTGTAGGATGTGCCTCGTTGGCATTGCGCCATGCTGTTACTGAAGGTTCATTTGTAATGAGTGCTGCACCAGGTGACACGAGGCCTTATCCTGCTGCTCTCTTGTTGCTTCCGAGTCGTGTTTGGTCTGCTAGGACATGATTGGGAAAGGTCAGAGTCATTAGAGATGGATGACGGTTGTGTGACTTTGCCTGAGTGTGTGTGTGTGTGTGTGTGTGTGTGTGTGCGCACATCTGGTACATAATAACTATAGATTTTCGGTAGCTGGTGTATTTGTATTCTCTGTATGTGTGTCCTGTGTGTGGGATACATACTCATCCCTCTGCTGATGTCGTTATTTTCTGATTGACAGATTGTGCTGCTGCTTTGCTCAGACTTGCGTTTTATTCAGTGCACGTGTTTGTGTGTTTGAAGCAAAACTAAGCTGAAAATGGAATCCTCTTGATCTTCAGTTTAAAGGTCACAAAAACACGGCTCCTCAGTCTTCTAGAACAATACTGAGGGATTAACACTGTAATCTCTACACTAGTTATAGTAATGTCATGGCAGAGACATGCTGCTCTATTGAGTTTAGTTTTATAAATATGTCTACACATCTAGCTGGTGTTTTCCAGTCCTCACGTTTCTTTGTGGACCTGATTTGACACATCTAAACATGTGGACATTTGATCTTCATTGCAACAATATTGAGAGACACAGGTAATAAAACCGAGCAAACAAAACTCACTTGTAAAACCAAAGGAATAGAAATTGAATTCCGTCTCTTGTAAGGACAGGTTAGGAGAGCCCAGCGTTTATCACCACATAAAATCAGCTGCAGCTAATGAGAACATGGTTAGAGAGGACTTTGGATATTTCGTTTGGCTTGCTCTTGATTGTTGAAGTGAGTGGATCACCATGGTGAGATCCAAAGAGCTGTCGGAGGCCTTCAGGAGAAGGTTGGAGATGCAGATGAGATGAATCTGGGAAGGGATTTAAATCATTTACCAGTGAAAGAGCAGAGGTTGTGTCCAACGATCCTAACATGTCATCATGGGATCTATAGCTTTTGCTGACTTCAAAATACATGCATCTACCCTCAGAACAAGAAGATCTCACGAAATGTAGAGAGTTGCAGCTAAAGTGCATGATGAGAAATTTGCACGAGCTTTCATATACGTCTTGTGATTCACACGGCTGGCACTGTTTTGCCATGTACTCGAAGAAGTTTGCCTTGTCTTGAAAAAAGAACTGAGAATGCCTGACGTAAACGAATACAGGCCTTATAGCTGTTTCATGTCTGACTTTATAATGTTGTTGCCGGACAGAAGAGTTTGAAAGCATCTTGAGCAGTTGTGAGCGATAAAGGACTGTTGCTTTGTTAGGCTCCGGGAAGCGGGTGGGTGTATTGACATATCGTGCGGCATACCTGTCATGCGGATATTGCCATAGCTTCTATCTGGCAGTGGATAAAAAAAGGCAAGCACCAGTGACATGATGCATCTTCGACACCTAGACAAACCACACAGAGGATGACTCGACAGATTGCCTGAGTGACCAGGATTGTGGACATTCAACAAGCAGAGATGCCCTCCGTGAGTCATCCTTTTAGTGCCAACACCACTGGCTGCAAGATGCAGGATAACGTGCACGCAGATGTTATGATGAGTGCGTTTAACACAACCTCATCACCAAAGACTGTCATGGAGTTGCTCAGAATGGTTGCAGGTCATCTTCAGTCACCAGTCCCCCTTTTGTCTTGGTGGAAACGACAAATCCATGTGTACTTGACCTACTATTCCAACAGCTGCATCACCAGACCTGTCAGGATTCCCCCTTAAAGAAAAAACTAAAGGAACTATATGATAATATTCAAGTTGCATGGGATCAATTCTTGCAGGACTCCATTTGGGAACCTCTACAAGATGTCTGGTATGGTATCCATATTAATCAAAAATCATTTCTTGTCCCTGTTGATCTTTATCTTTCTTCCCAATAGCACTGCAATCCCACGCCTCTTCGTCTTTTGGTTGCTCCCTTTAGGGGTCGTCACAGCGGTTCATCTGCCTCCATCTTGCCCTATGCCATGCCTCCTTTACTGTTACACGAACCATCTCCATGTCCACCTTCACTACATCCATAAACCTTCTCTGAGGTCTTCTCCTTCTGCCCGGCAGCTCCATCCCCAACATTCTTTGTCCGATATATCCCCTATTCCTCCTCAACACATCTCAACCTGGACTCTCTGGCTTTATCTCCAAACTGCTCCACCTTCACTGTCCCTCTGATCCGCTCATTTCTAATCTTGTCCATCCTTGTCACTCCCAAAGACAATCTCAGCATCTGAGTGCAACTGTTTTTGGAGTCAATAAGGTTGCTTTGTAACATTCTCTGTTTGAATCATTTGATTTCCTCGTGACTGCATTAGTGAGTCCTGCATATGCACTAAGGTTGCACCATATCTAGCACACATTGTACACATTTTGAAATGTTCTTTTAGGAACATATGTATGAATTCCTCTTGAGGCTGATCAGGAAAAGACTGCACAAGATCATGGGCAAGGAGGAAACCTTTGCTGTAAAAACACCTACACAAGATCAGGACTGGAACGAGGGGCTTTGGACAGATTCATCCAAAGTTGAATTAATCTGTTAAAGTTGAGTAACAGACGATGTGTTTGGTCAAAACCAAATAGTACTGGATAGCAAGAAGCATAGAGGAGGGATGTCATGGTGTGGGGCTGTTTTGCTGCAGCAGGGCCTGACAAGCTCTCACCATTGACTCCACTAAGAATTCTTTATTGTATCAGAGGCAGCTTGAGGAATGTGAGACCATCTGTACAAAACCTGAAGCTGAAACACCACATAGCTGAAATAATTCAACTGATCATCACTTCTTATCCTTCACACTCTCCCTCCCTGCCTTCCCTGCACACACCACCTCCACAGGTTCATCCACTACTCTCCACAATCTTTGATCTGTCTCCCCCTCATCTCTTGCCTCAACTATATCTCTTCACACGCTTTCTCCTCCCTCCCACTGGAAGCAGCAACTAGCATTTTCCTTTCTCCTCCTTGCATCTCCTCTTCAGTCCACCTTCCCTTTCCTCTCTCTTTAAGGTCAGCAGGATCCTCTCCACCTACCCCACTGCTGATGGATATTCTTTGCAACAACGAGAAGAAAGAAAGGGGAGGAAATATCAACAAGACTAAGACCTCTTACCAATTTATCCTTTTTAGGTTTTCAAAAGAAGCAACTGCTGCAAAATCATCCTCTTACAAAAATAACCTGGAATCATCTGCAGCTGATCTGTGCAAGGTATTTGCCATTTTCTGATTTGTCCTGAACCCTCCCACTCTCCCACCACCCACCACCATCACCCCAGAAGATTTTGTCACCTTCTTTGAGGAGAAGGTTGACAAGCTCACCCAACAGTTTCTGTGCCTCCCACCAGACACCATCCTCCTCCAACTACTTCTGATGTTTCCTTCCACTTCCTACAGCTTCTCACATTTAAAATCCATCCACCTTTCTGCTAGATCCTGTTCCACCCATGTTGTTGCAGATCATTTCTCCAGACTTCCTTCCTTTCATCACTTTCATTATGAACAGCTCATCAGGTCACGTACCATACACCTTTAAGACTGCCAACATGGTCCCCGTCTTGAAGAAGCCAACTCTACGCAGCTATTTCAGAGCAGCTTCTTTCCTTCCTCTCAAAGACCCTTGAACTTTCTGCTACAATCAACTAGCTCTTGACAATCAACTGACTCTCTAGGTGAAGTGATATCCTCTCATGGGTTTTCTTACCATTGCTATGCTGATGATACTCAACTCAACCTTACTTTCCCACATTCTGACACCCAAGTTCCAACTCATCTCAGCATATCTCACTGACGTCTTGTCATGGATGGCAGCCCATCACCTGAAACTCAATCCCATCAAAACTAAGCTGCTCTACACCCATGGAACTATAGATCTTTACTGCAACTTTGCTTTGGCCTTTGAGAACTTGCTGGTCACTCCTGCAGAAGCATGAGACCTTGGTGAACCTCACTTGGGCATGGAGATTTCTTCTTTACAGCCTTCAGAGAATTCAAACCTTTCTCTCGAGAGGTTGCCCAGAATGCAGTGGCATGACTTGTCTTAAATGTTCAGCCATGTAAGTCCTGATTGATATCAAGAGCCCGTTCTGCTTCAAGTATGGCTCAGCTTGACACACCACCCTTTGACTTTTGGCACTTGGTGGATTGAACTTTCCTCTGTGTCAGAATTGCAGAGTCACTTGCTGTCTTCAAATGGTGCCTGAAGACCATCTCTTTCAAGATAACTTAAATCAGCTCCTATCTTGCAATTTTAATGGCTTATGATTGTATTCTTGATTTGAAATTTAGGGAAAGTGTAGAATATTGAGCATTTTCTTTCAAGGTATCCATCACAGACTGTTAGACAGTAATAAGAAACATCTATTTGAGATCATTTCAACCAATGAGGGAAAGAACAGATAGCTGTTATCCTTTATTCCCACAAGAAAATGGCATTTCTATTCATTAATTTTACAATCATTTTCTTTAATTTTATTTGTTTATAATGTTACACCCACCTCTCTGTATTGTTAAAACGAAAATCAAATCATTATAGAATTCAATTAGTTATTAATAGTTATTACATCAAATCAAAGCTTTACATTGCTGTACAATATAAAAACATGTATCTCCAAAATGGTGAAGGCAAACTTTGAATGCAAGTTAACGTGAAATAAGAACTTGTTTTATTAATTTTAGACCATTTCTATTGGTCTGTTCATTAAGAATTGTACACAGTGTACAGAGCAGCTACAGGGTTCAAACCATGGCCAAAAAATGGAGATGCATGGTTTTCATTGGACAACAGCAATTTACAGCCTTCCAAAAAATGGGAAATCTGTTTTTTTAACATGGACATCCCAATGTTTTCACATGACTGTAATTTCTCAGTCATAGACGCCCTGAATCATCACAAAATGATTTTTCCTTCTGTTCTGTGTCTTGGTATGCTTTGTACCCATGAAGAAAATATCACTACTTTTGACAGAATCGTACATACTCTAAACACAACCTCACTACACAGTAGTATTTAAAGCACTTGGCTGTCTAAACATCCGGAGTTGATTTGTACGTGTTTGGAGCTGAGAAATGCAGAGTGGCTCCATTCTGGCTCCAGACAATAAAATTAACAAGAAGATCCTTCAGAGATCCTTCGGCTCACAAGGGCAAAGCTCTAAAACTAGAAATGAACTTTGAAATGGTGGAGAAAGTTAAAGATAAAACCGTCCAATCAATTTTTTGAAGGCTTCATTCAGTCTGGTATCAACACCATGCGGTTGAAGGAGCACTGTGTCAGAATACTCTAAATCACTTCTTACTTAGATCACTGATGTTGGTTCATGCTTTCATCATCTTATCGGGTTCTTCTTGATTTGATGGAGGTAAACCTTTGTTCTCTGTGTTTGCTTCTTCTTGGTCAGGGTCACAGGGGTATGTGGTTTGGAATCAGTAGAGGAATACAGGAGTACAGCACACATCCATTCACACCTTGGAGGCCAGTTTACCTACGCTGTGTGTTTTTGGGAGGAGGGTGGAAACCAGAGAACCTGCAGGAGAGTGATATGGACACAGGGAGAACATAGTAAACTCCTTACAGACAGTAGAGACATTGAGCAGAGTGAGGCTTGAACCTTCAACCCCTGGGCCATGCAGTAATTTTTACTGATGGTCTGAGTCACGTAAGTTAAAGTGCCAGATGTGTGTTTGCAGGGTTGGGTAGAAAAAGAATACATGTAATAGCATTCAGTGAACAATCCCTATCATCCAGATCACCACCCTTCTATCTAATTAAGTGATCCTTCATGTGAGATGCTGCTGTTGTTGATGTTCGTTATGAAATAACCCCTCAGGTGGGGAATATTGAACTTACCTCCACAGCATGTGCAGAAGCTCCACTGCTATTTAGAGCAACATTTCAAGGTAAGAAAATTCAAATCCTTATATATGAGCTAGGCCTTCTGACTGCTGGACACTGTGGTGTCTAAACCAGCACCCCCCTGCACTGCACATTTTAGGGGATTCCCTGCTTTAATCCATTCTGTGTTATTTTAGTACTCACTATTAATCACAAAATAGGACATTTCGTATCTTAACACCAGTAAAATTGTAATAAACAACCTAGTGTGGTATCTGGATGTGTGGATCATTCTCAGCATAGTGCCATTGTTGCAGCATTAATTATGAATTCATTATTAATGCAGCACTGGGGACACTGGACGAGGGCCGCAGCCAGACGGCAATTGCTGCGGAAGTGATGTGTGATGGACCGAGAGACAGAGCATGCCCATCCCTAAAAGCCAACAGTGGCTCACTCTCTAGAGGGAAGAGAGAGAAAGAGAATAATTCTGCTAAATATTCTGTGTTCTAATCATGTGGTAATTATTAATTTGATATATAGTGGCAGAGCAGTAATGAACACAAGTGGCCCATAGAGGAGCAGAGCCAAAGGTTAATTGTTTGATAAGAGGAGAAAGGTCATGAAGGCCTCTTCAGACAGCTCGTGAGAAATGTTCTTGCCCTTCTTATTCTTTTTATCCAGATGATGTGCGGGGTTTTTAATGATTGCAGTGATTCTGGTTTAGAACAGGCGAGAAGGAATTCATTTATTTATTCCTAATAAGAATATTTTTCATGTACATATCTGCCAGGGTGGATACAAAAAAAACAAACTTTTATAAAATATAGAGACAGTATCCATCTGACTTTACTTTAAATGTTTGTAGCCTTTCATCACCTAAAGTGAGTGCTCTTCAGGATACATGAAATGCTTTATCAGTGTGAGTATTACCTCAATTCTGAAATCATCATTCATCCCTAATTCTGAAAATTGATGAACACATTCTCAAAGTGGGTGGAGATTATATTGGCATTTTGGGAAATAAACCCACAGTTGATCCAGCTTTACACTTTGAACTCTTTAAACGAAACTGGGATCCAGTTACATTTTCATTCTATGGTATTAAATTAAAAGTTCTTGTGCATTTTTACATCTTTATATTCTTGTCTGACGTCATATTTCACTGCCCAGATTGCATTATAGTCCCTGTTCAAATTCCCTTATACGTTCCTAAAATGTTTTTTAAAACAAAGTAAGGCAAGACGTGGGTCTTGTTCATTGTGTGGTGTCGTAAGGATTGTATACCCTCCGGTGGTGGCCTTAGATAAGCTGGCACAGCACAGCACAGTAGTCCTCCATCCTAGCAAGTACGTTCTTCCCAACAGCGTAGAATTTCTCACATTTCTCAAAACTAACAACACAAAGAACAGGCTTGAGTTTTTGCAAGTCATCTTATCAAGAACATCACTCTCAAGAATACACATCCATACTTTACGTTTTACATTTTGAGGAACACCCACTTTCTATACTCCACTTGGAAGCTTCAGAAGTGAACTATGTACAGATTCCAACAGATTCCAGGCTCTCTAGTGAAGCAGACTGACTCACTTTTTGGCTGCGTTGACTGAAATAAATTACCCTGTTTGTTGGCACACCATTTTGTTTGAAGACAAATTCCAGTGGCTTTTACAGATATTGCCTTTTCTCTGCTCTGCTCTGCTCTAGGTTTCCTCTGGAGATGGGACTGTATGGAGAAGTCATTTGGCTGTCTGATGATCCAGCCTTTCCTCTTGATTTTGGGGGTTTGAATATAGGTTATCTGGTCTATATTCAGGCAGTAAATGTAGGCACAAGAAATGAGGACCTATAATGACATACAGAGGTCTACTAACACATTCAGCACAGGTTCCCATATAGCACAGGTTCTTGACCAGTTCTGGATCAGGTGTATCCCCAGTCCTGAATACTTAACTAGGTGCAAATGGGATTTAATTTATTTATTTACAGAGTTTTGATGGAAGGATGTCAGAGGTGAAGGTGAAATGACTCTTCACTCTTATGTTCTGCTGACTAACGTCGGCAGGTCCGTGGCCAGGCCTGTCCGAGTTCTTCTGGCAAACAATAATGGAATTGTTCTGCTATTTAGATCCATTTAAAGATTTCTACCAATGCAATTATTTAACCCAGCAAAGAGCCATTTAGTAATCCAAATGGTTCTGTACAGATCCATTGCCTTTACGGAAGCATCCTTGAATAATAACCTTTTTTGGAGTGTAGTCTCGTGCCTGAAGTCTGGATAGAATGGCATGTAAGATGCTTTAGATTTGCAAAGGGAAAATCTCAGTCAGAGGAAGCCCTGCGTTATTTCAGCTCAACTTAGTCCAACAATTTAAGTGCTAAGCCCTGGCCTCTGTCCCCTAGTTCTCAGTGGTACCAGCAGGAGAGTCTACAGTGGCATTCACTGGCACTTTGGAATGACAGCATTCCTAGTTCCCTAGCACTGATGAGATTGGACTGCAAGGTTGTCAATTTCCTCAATGATCCACTTGATCCACAATGATAACATAGTCTCCCTCCCCAGAGCAACGGTGAGCGCTACAGCCATCAAAAATTGAAATATTACAGGGTCTCCATGAAGGCAGAATGTAGGACACAATACTATCAGACACTGCCTATAATGCTGACCGGGTTCTTCTTCCAAAGGTGGGAATTTAAAATGCTTCTCAATTCAAGGTGCTGGATATGATTCAAGTATCAAGATCTCAGTTCAGTTTCTGTGTGTCTAGACTGTGTGTTCAAGCAGACGTCTATGTGGTTTGTTAAGCAACACCAGCAGTGGGCCATTAAGCTTAAATGCCCAGTTTGTTTGATCACTTATTGGTCATCTCTTTTGAGCACACAGAACTTGAAATATTTATTAGAATCTAATGGGACTCAAGACATTTTGAGATTGGGCAGGTTTGGTCAGGTTTTGTCAGGTTATCAAATACTTGTCCGGCTCAATTTCCCTCTCAGGTATTTACAGCCCATCCATCATCACAGTGTTGTTCTTCACATCAATTTCTTTCCCATTAAACAATTAATAAAGGCAAGTTCAGCTGAGGTTCCTGAGTCCAGCATGAAAACTGTATTAGCCAGTGAAGGGGATGGACGTCTGACAGCTCTTTTTCATCTGACACCAGCTCTTTGTTTTTGTTTTTTTTCATGTGTAAAACATTTGATCTTCATTTTAACTTTTAAATTTAATTTGTAAAAAGTAATTATTTAAAATGCAATTTTCTTCTTGTAACGATTGTGCGTGCGCTGAGCAGACAAGGACAGTCAAGGGAGGTGGACGTACGTGCGGGGCTTTTGAGTTTAATAACAAAGAAAACATTGAGATACAAAACAAACAGATGGACGTAAACTGTGGGGAATAGATAATCAAACCAACCAGATGGAAACATACTGACAAACCAACACAATCCTTAAACAAAACAACAAAGGACTGACAAGAACAGGCTGAAACATTGTATTAAATTACAAGACAACGTTTGACACACCTGGAACTGGATAACGAATGGGCTGGGTTAATGATGAGACACAGATGGGAATGGCCGGGGCAAGGGCGGAGACAAGACCAGAACAAAACAAAACACGTGCTCAGGAGCAAATGTGGAAATAACAAAACAAAGACTGGGAGACTGGAAGAGAGCTACATTTGATTTCCTCTCTATTTCATTTCTTTTCTTTTATACATTCTATACCCATGTATTGTGCTTTTGTTTTGCTCTCCGGTGTCGACCGGAGGAGGATGGGTTCCTCCCTTGAGCCTTGGTTCCTCTCAAGGTTTCTTCCTTCCTTGCCTTTTTGCCCACCTGCTGCTCATTTGAGGCTTGGACCCGGACTTCTGTAAAGCTGCTTTGTGACAACAAAGTGCTATATAAATAAACTTTGATTGATTGATTGATTGATTGATTGATTGGTTGATTGGTTGATTGAAGACGGGAGTGTAACAGGACCGATATGTGACACTTGTGAAGACAAAAGTGAACACTCACACATTACTACTTCTAATGCCTAAAGTTTAATCAGGTGCACCACCTCAGCATTGTTAAACAGGACTGTCTTAAACAGGCTGTCTTATTTAAACCTCAGACATTAGTTTGGTTTGCTCTTGATTGTTAAAGTGAGTGGGATCACCATGACAAGATCCAACGTGCTCTTTTCAAAAGAAGGGTGTAGATTTGTTGTATTTCAGACAAAGAAGGAAATACAAGCTATTAGAGCTGTTTAATAGGGTTCCTCACCAGAAAATTGTGTTTTTACAATAAAATTGAGATTTTTTTGTTTTTTAAAAGACATTTCTTCAGTCTTATTTTAGTTCAATTCACGTAGTTAAAATAAAGGTCAAATCTCCACGTTTATATATGTTTCAAGTCAAAAGTAAATTTCCACATTCCTGTACTATCTGAAAAGGTATTGGTTTAATACAAACACATATATTTACCATTTGAAATGACCTTCTCACACTTAAAGGCCAGAGAGTTTCATCTGTCATTCAAAGCTAGCATTTGTGTCTCACAGTTGAAAAACCACTGTGTTGTAATGAATGCTTTCTGTCGCTGCATTGTACAGTAGTCCATATGACTGCTGTTATTCCGAAACATTAGCAGAACAGATAGAAAAACAAAAATTCATTTTGTTGGTCTTTGAATTTTTAAGGCACTTAACTTATTTATACGGCAGCTTATGAAATAAACCAGTTGACTTCATGAATTTCAAATGGCTTTGAGTCACCTTCTTAGAATCACATTTCCATAATAAGGAAACATCATTTCTCTACGTATTCTGAAGCCACACTGGAGACGGTGCTGTACAGAGAAGCAAATACAGCGAAGATAACATTGATCTTCTCCTCCTTATCTGCTTTAGTGTGTGGTCTACCATCTGCTGGTGCAGATAGTTCAAACTGAAGCTCAACATCAGGTGCTATTGTAAAGTGTGGCAAAATAGTAAACCTAATGAACGTGTAATAGCATAAACCTGAAGAAATGGTAGTCATTAGTGACAGGACAGCAGAGGATGTTCTGAAAGAAACACTACAAGAAGCTGCTCTGTAATATCTGCCTCTAATACCTGCAGCATCAGATTGTTTAACATCTGCCAGTTCTGTCGTATTCCATCGATATGACATGAACCCAGTACATCCCATTCTGGCCTCCAAGAGATGTGAAAGAAAATATAGATGTATGGTCAGACCAGGCCTTCTTCCATTGCTTCCATTTCTAGTGTATCCGTTGTAGGTACTTTTGACCCCAAAGGACAGGGTCAGCATGATTTGACTGATCCTGGTCAGAGTTGATTGAACTTTTTGTCAGTTGTCAGATTTCCTCCTTAAATCTATGTGAATAACATTAGTTTAAAGCATAGTTAACTAGCTCTTATGCAGCCCGTTGTGTCCTTCCCCTGGACCCTCTGAGTCCAACACCAGATTGCCAATTTCCTGAGAAATGACTTGGTTCTGAAGCTCCAGTGAAGTGGATGAGTCAGGTGATTGTTACTCGTTGTTGTCCTACGGTGAATGAACAGCTCGCTCAGGGTCTGTATTAGATCACAGTCAGTTTCACAGGTTAACATGCACACATATGAGCTCCAAATAAAGTGAGAAACAACAGAATTCAGCAGATTATTAACACGTTTTATGCAGTTAATGAAAGGATTCATGATAATCCACTGAATGTATGCAGATGCTTCACCGCTGCTGTATCATTGATATGTTGCTGAGAGACTGATGAGTGTTTGTTTCCTCTGAAAAGGTCCACTCAAAATAAACTGTCTCCCAGTCTTCTGTAAGACAAGCAGACTTATCAGACAGAAGCCTCGGCTAATTGTGTGGGACGTTTTTGTTTTCATAGTGTCACATACTTTTATTTGCCAAAGAATTAGTAAAGTTTTATAGGAGACAGAGACACATGACAGATATTGTTATTTTCAGGAGATTCTAGGATACTCAAATTAGTTTCATTTGAAATGTAAATATTAAGACAATTTCAAAATTTTATTTTTATATTTAAAAACTCTGACAATGCAATAATTCTAATGAGTTATTTGTAGTGATTACATTACAAAAGGATATTTATAATAATGCATTCATCCATTCAAAATACCTGACAATGGTCCAAATTAAAAAAAAAAAACGAATGTCCTTTATTATTTTTATTTATGTATCAATATAATCCCATTCTGAAATTTGAACACTGTGTGAGCAAAAAAAAGAGCAAACAGCCCCTCCCTGTTTTCTGTGTCTGGGTCAGTGATGTCATCAGCCCCACCCCTCTTGCTGATCAGTCTGAGTCTGTATGCAGGTTGAATATGTTCACATGGACAGAGCAGTAAATTCACACTTTGCAATTAAACCTAATTAATGAAACTTATTACATTTAATTCATATGGAAATGAGTGATTTGTGGTTCGATAGATACAGTGGGGAAAATAAGTATTTAGTCAGTCACCAATTGTGCAAGTTCTCCCACTTAAAAAGATGAGAGAGGCCGTTAATTGACATCATAGGTAGACCTCAACTATGAGAGACAAAATGTGAAAAAAAAAATTGAGAAAATCATTTTGTCTGACTTTTAAAGAATTTATTTGCAAATAATGGTGGAAAATAAGTATTTGGTCAATAACAAAAGTTCCTCTCAATACTTTGTTGTATATCCTCTGTTGGCAATGACAGAGGTCAAACGTTTTCTGTAAGTCTTCACAAGGTTGGCACACACTGTTGCTGGTATGTTGGCCCATTCCTCCATGCAGATCTCCTCTAGAGCAGTGATGTTTTGGGGCTGTCGGCGGGCAACACGGACTTTTAACTCCCTCCAAAGGTTTTCGATGGGGTTGAGATCGGGAGACTGGCTAGGCCACTCCAGGACTTTGAAATGTTTCTTACGAAGCCACTCCTTTGTTGCCCTGGCAGTGTGCTTGGGATCATTGTCATGCTGAAAGACCCAGCCACGTTTCATCTTCATTGCCCTTGCTGATGGAAGGAGGTTTGCACCCAAAATCTCACAATACATGGCCCCATTCATTCTTTCATGTACACGGACCAGTCGTCCTGGTCCCTTTGCAGAGAAACAGCCCCAAAGCATGATGTTGCCACCCCCATGCTTCACAGTTGGTATGGTGTTCTTTGGATGCAACTCCGCATTCACTGTCCTCCAAACACGACGAGTTGTGTTTTTACCAAATAGTTCTACTTTGGTTTCATCTGACCATATGACATTCTCCCAATACTCTTCTGGAACATCCAAATGCTCTCTAGCAAACTTCAGACGTGCCTGGATATGGACTGGCTTAAGCAGGGGGACACATCTGGCACTGCAAGATCTGAGTCCCTGGCGTCGTAGTGTGTTGCTGATGGTAGCCTTTGTAACGTTGGTCCCAGCTTTCTGCAGGTCATTCACTAGATCCCCCCTTGTGGTTCTGGGATTTTTCCTCACCGTTCTTGTGACCATTTTGACCCCACGGGCTGAGATCTTGCGTGGAGCCCCAGATCGAGGGAGATTAGTAGTGGTCTTGTAGGTCTTCCATTTTCTAATTATTGCTCCCACAGTAGATTTATTCACACCAAGCTGCTTGCCTATTGCAGATTCAGTCTTCCCAGCCTGGTGCAGGTCTACAATTCGGTTTCTGGTGTCCTCCGACAGCTCTTTCCTCTTCACCATAGTGGAGTTTGGAGTGTGACTGTTTGAGGTTGTGGGCAGGTGTCTTTTATACTGTTAACGACTTCAAACAGGTGCCATTAATACAGGTAATGAGTGGGGGAAAGAGGAGCCTCTTAAAAAAGAAGTTACAGGTCTGTGACAGCCAGAAATCTTGCTTGTTTGTAGGTGACCAAATACTTATTTTCCACCATTATTTGCAAATAAATTCTTTAAAAGTCAGACAAAATGATTTTCTCAATTTTTTTTTCACATTTTGTCTCTCATAGTTGAGGTCTAACTATGATGTCAATTAACGGCCTCTCTCATCTTTTTAAGTGGGAGAACTTGCACAATTGGTGACTGACTAAATACTTATTTTCCCCACTGTATGATGTGTATCATGTATGTGTGGATTTTGGGTTCTAAGAATTCATATGAGAAGATTTGTTATTTGTCATAATTATTTATTGCTGTTGTATAACAGTGTAAACACTGTTACTTGATATTTACTTGATTCTGATTCTGAGTAGTTTAGAGATTTTCTGCTTGGTTGAATTCTGGCAAATTCTGGCAAATTTCTGATCTAAATTTTGATGCAACACTGTTGGGTAGAAGGCTTCAGAAGTGGAATTCTAAGTAGAGGACCTCAGATATAGTTCCGTATATAGTAGCCTCTCTTCTCCAAGCCCAAATGTAATTCTTGGCCAAATGCATGTTGCTTGCTGGGCACGTAAAGGCAGGTAAACTTTAGATTAGTCCCGACTCTTCTGTCCACTATGCGCTCCACTTACTCAGTAAATTTGATCTGATTTCCTGCTCTGCATCAGGGTCCACATCCAGAAGAGAAATGCATTCACATCACAACCGTGATGTTTAATACCGTGATGCGTAGGAGGAGACCACGCTGTCTGTTCAAACTGCAGAACAGTGGTGTAATTTCGAATGAGTGGGGAGCTGCAGGTGGTGGTGGGCCGATCCAGATACATCTGATGTTCCGAGAAAACAATCAGAGCCGCAGTGATTAAACCATGCTCTGCCCTTCTCAACACATTGTGCTAACCAAGTTATTTGCGTGTCATTTGTTTATTTCGCGAGAGACGTTCAGGAAACAAAAAGAAAGGTTTTTTTTTCTTCCAATCCAGGAAGCTCACTCTGTTGCACTGTTGCATTTGATGAAACTGCTATTGTGCTTTTTAGCACTGCTGCACTCAGTGCCCTTGGATCTGTCAGCTTTGATTTGACTCCTGGTTTTTCATGTGAGCTTAGAGTCTCGCTGCCTCACAGATACATTTTGTTTATTCGTTTGAAGAAGAGTTGGAGACCTGTAATGAGGAGATCGTAATCTTAAGAAGCTCAGAGATTGTGATCACATCCTGCATGTGGGAATGTGACTGTCTTGTGAGGGTATTTTAATGTAATGGTATTTTAATTATAATAAATTGTATTTATGTCATTTTAAATGTTCTTAATTTCATGTCACCATTGATTCCAAGACTTCAAGGTGGAAAACGTCTCTTCCTTGGCTTGCTTCCATGCTCTTGCGGAAGTAACCAGCTGTGTGAACACGAAGGCAGACCTTAAGTTCACATTTTAAAGTCTAGTCCGTGACTCTACAGATGAATGGGTTTGATCCTCTCTTTGCCTGCAGGACACTCCAGGGCCTCTCTTGAACTCCTCTCAGCAATCTGTTCAGGAACAGAGCTAATGCAGAGGAAAGAGCACATGTTCTTCTAGTGTTTCTCCAGTTTTTCAAATCAATCCAGTCCAATAAAGGGGCTGCTGAGAGGATTCAAGGGCCTGCTGAGAGTGTGGTGATTTACATGATTTTGCAACTCCTTTGAATGTCACTAGTCCCTAGTTTGGAACTGATTTCAGCTGCGGTCAGCTTAGTACATGTCCAGTTATAAAAGTAGGTATAGACTGGGAGTGTCCAGGTAGATTAGTTGCTTATCCTTTGGTATTATAATGAAAATTGACACTCTTATTCAGAGAATGCAGGGATTTAATTCAATCCCATTGCCACAGGTATATAAAATCAAGCCTCTCACCATGCAGACTTTACAAACATCAGTGATCATCAGCCCATTTTAATGGGTTTCATTACTGGGTTTTTGTTTGTCAACCATGGTGGCATGGAATGGATGCATGGTCTGTTGGCTGGCCTTTTTCTCAGCGGTCCACATCCATAGCGGCTGAGATTCTTCCAGGGTCTCCCAATGGCCAGTCCATCCCTGCTCTCTTCTCTATGGTAGCTTATTGAGGTAACCTTATTATTACTTTCCAGAACCCAAAGGCACACAGAACACAAACTATCATAGACAAGCCAAGACCAATGGAGGAGCAGTTTAGGCTTGAGGCAGTATATGCAAGTCTGAAGAGATTTGTTTCATGTTTAAATATGAAGAGAGAATTATAGACTGTTTGAGCTGTGGTGGGAGAGAGGTGCAGAGAGGAGGAGCAAATTTAGAATAAGGTCAGTCACCTAAGCCTTGGAGGTTTGATGAAGGAATGGTGAGAAGCTCTGCTGAAGAAACCCTAAGAGAGCAGGAGAGTTCAGAGTCAGATAATTGAGAAGGAATGCGAATGTTAAGAGCTTTATAGGTAAGAAGAAGAATTCTGAACAGTGGTGTTTTAGATGAAGCCAGTGGAGAGGTATAGGTACAGGTATAATGTTGTAATGTGAGTGGGTGTGAGTGAGTAGAAGGCAGATACAGGCGGCTACACTAATCCAGATGGCTAGAAATGAAGGCGTGGATGAGCGTTTTAGCAGCAGACTGAGGGAAGGATGGTCTGATGATGCACAGTTGAAGATTAAGTAGTCACTGAAATATTGAGATGTTTCATCTTATTCTTAATTATTGGAAACATAAGACATTCTGTGTTCATGGTTTTCTGAGGTCAGTAGGCCCACTGCACTATTGGGTTTTTAAATCGAGACAGTAATGTAAAGTGTTGCTTGAAAGTTTGTGAACCCTTTAGAATGTTCTATATTTCTGTGTAACAGAAACAGGACGCCCACTCATAGCTGACTGTCTCCCATTGATTGAAAAAATGTGACTCTAATTTCACCTTCAAATTATCTGCTAATCCATTGCAGACATACACTCCAGTAAATGCCACTCACAGATATGTAGTATTGGACATTTTTGGTCAAACTTGTGCAGAAATATAGAAAATCCTGTGTTTATCCCATTTACAAGCAATAATGGGTCAATATTTACCATTTAGCTTTGTTAGATTATATTTATTTATAAAAGTGCTGTTCCTTTTTTGTGCTAAAAAAAATAATGAATAATCTGTATCAACATATTGCTGGAGAAAAATATTTATCTTGAATAAATCTAATTAAAAAAAAAATAATTAATTAACACATTTATGTCAGCATAAAGAACACCAGCCTCATTATTCCATAACCAGTCTACCACACTTTCATTATAGTTGGTGCAGGTAAGAAAGTCAGACATACAGAATAGAGAACAGCATCACACTTGAAGGGCCACCAGAATCCTCCTCCTGAAGCCTCCCAATGGCTGTAGAAGCTGGGCTTCAGGATGTATTGTATTCACATACACACTGTCATTACCCACAGGTCCAGTGGACAAACACCACAGGTGTAATATGGATGTGTACGGGGGTGTACAGTGTGAAGACATTGAAATGTGTTCTTTTATTTATATTCCTCACAAACAAGCAAAGGCCAAGGATTCTGAGGTTGAAATAACAATTAATAGTTAAATAATAATCATTTAATGAAAAGAAATGAATGATTTCTTCTTTTGGTAAACATATAAATCAGGTCCCGCAGACCCGAGAACCACACGGGCTTAAGTTCATCTGGAGTACAATGAATATGTGTCAGCAGACATCATTCCTAAAATAGAAAGTCAGAAGGATAGAATGAAAAAATGGCAGGTATGAGCTCAGAAATGTGAAATGGCAACCACATGATGTGACTGACATATTTCAGCTTTGAGTCTTGTCCTCTTTGAATGCTGCCTCCCTGCGTCACTGCAACATCATTATCAGGTCGACATTTGTAGCACATTAACGAGCTTCATTTGCATTCAGATCCTGGCCCTGCCATACCTTCACTGGAACAAGGCTGCTGTTTACACGGTGACACCTCCCACCTCCCATCAGTTATTCTCTCATAACACATTGTCTCTTGTGTTGTTGGGTTAAGGTGACATTCATCTTTAACAGTTTCATTCATGAAACTGTGTGCTTATAAAAGTTGGGCTCAGGAACACTCATTCAGGCGCTTTATGTCTTGTTTTAGGACGCCTGTCCTAAAGCTGCTGGATACACTGACACATTACTAATGCATCTCAAAAAATGTAAATATTGTGGAAAAAGTTCATTCATGTTCATAATTTCATACAAAATGTTAATCAGATTTTATATTCATTACATGTAAAGTGACTTATTTGATCAGGACGGCTTGACTCATGAAAAACAAACATCCAGACTCTCATATTATTGCAGTACAAATCAGTATCAAAATTCAAACACAATCTTCAAAAGCTTCACATATATTACTTTTAAATACAATGAATATAAAATGTTTCAATTCAATTATGAAGAAAAACCTTTTGACAGTATCTGATTTTTGAGATGCACTAGTATTAGACTGTCTTACTGTATGTAAGCATCTATTACATTATTGATGACATGCATTGATGACATCGTTGTTTACAGTGAAATAGGGTCAGATATTTTAAAAGGAAAGTTTCCACACAGACCTATACTTTTTTTTCCTTTTTTTAGAGAGAGAGAGAGAGGCAACCAGAGAGAGGGAGAGAAAATGAATTTATAGCCCAGCTGGGTTATTTTAGGCTAATAGTGCTCTTAATGGTCTGTTTTTAATAGCTCCTTTTTACAGCGAGACTGCTGCCCTAGGAAGCACAGAAAATATTCAGCAGACAGAGTGACTACATTAGGAATGGGAATGTAATATTCTGTCTGAAGTGAAACACTATTTAAATGCTCTGTTTGTACTTTTGTTACGCCAGTGATTAAATCATGGAGTCACAGAGGGTCTCCGGCTAGCCGAGTGGTAGCATTGGTTAATTGGAGTTTGCTGCTGCATGATGATGATGACATATTCAAAGATCAAAGGATGTTTTAGAGATGACAGAAGTCGTTACATTTTAATTGCCGATTAGGAGGAATTTCGATCTCTTTGTTGTTGTAATAAGATATGAGTTTAATATGACCCGGAGCCAGTGTTTCGAAAAGGGAACTGTAAAAGTGTCGTTGGATACAGATGAATCATTACCTGTAGAAATGTTACTTTCTGGTTAATGTTGTGTTTCTCTGTTTACAGACTACACTGATGTGGCCCATCAGGTTGTAGTGTTGTGACATGGTGATTATACTGTGACATGGTGATTATACTGTGACATGGTGATTGTCTGTATGAACAACCTTTCTCTTTTTCTCTTATTTTTTGAATATAGCATTGTAGAACCTTTTATATTTTCATAATTCCCAATGTTCCCTCTGTTCCAGAAAGCACTTCTGGTGGACTGTTAAAAGTTGATGGCTTTGTTCAGCCTTCCACTGATTAGGGCAGACGTTTGTGCCATGGGGGCTTTAAGATGAGCTCAATAGGAAGAGGGTAAAAAAGAACTCATCAGCACTTTTTATGATAACTTTTCCTAACTATGTTTATTCTAATCTTCAGTGCAGCTTAAATGAGTCCAGAGAGAGAGAGAGAGAGAGAGAGAGAGAGAGAGAGAGAGAGACTTTGTCCAAAAAGCACTGTACTGTGGCGTCTCTAGAGATTCTGGCTCATCGTGTGTGAGACTCTGCACTCTCTTTAAAACGTAGATCAGTTTCAGCTCAGCTAAAGCTCTTTTAGTCTGTGAAATATGTCCCCTCAGCACCTCATCACCTTTTAAAAGGTTCAGAGAGGGAAGACAAGTCATTTAAAGTGGCTGTGGCTGTGGACAGATGATGTATGAACAGCATTTTCACTTTCTCTATCATTTCCACTTTTCATTTGTCATTGACTGGAACATATAGGCTGCAATCCACTAAGGTGCATCAGACACGTGTCTCTGGAACTGAAGAGAGATTTGATACTGTGCTTAGACACTTCTCTATAGTGATATGACTTTAAGACCCAGTGTCAGTTGTCATGTGTTTTACCAATCAAGTCCCACTTTGATTGTTAAAAAAGTAACGTACTACTCGGGCCATTTCTAGTTAGAAGCAATAAACAGCAACAGAGTTATTTCTGAGTTAAGGTGTACAAAATGTTGCGCTTTAATTTAGAAAAAGAGCAAAGTAAAGCATTCCATAGACTACCTACACAGACGCTTGTGTGTAAAATCACTACTCAAAACAGTTCTGAAGGCAGCTCTGCTGCCTGAGGCAGAGCTTACTCTGAGGCAGAATAAACACAATTGGTTCAGAGAATAACCAATTAAAATAACCAGTTGACAGAGCTTTAGAAACATGTATCTGCTCCTCAGGGTTTATAGGTGGATGCATTGCATGAAAGGTGAGCAATTCAGGGTTGTTGGTTTTGTATGTTTGTTTGTTTGTTTGTTTTTGTTCTTTAAGAAATTATTTTTATATGGTGGTTTCTCAGAAAACTACCATGAAGACCCGAGTTGTGGGTGCAGAGTATTAAAGTAGCAAGCCTTAAAGATTAGATAGAAGTTGTGGAATGCTGCCTTACAAGCTAGATAGACAGTTTACCAAGCAGATTTCCGAGATCAACACCACATAAAAAGAACTTCTTTAGTTAAAAACACCTTTTTCACATTTTGTCACTGTCCAATGAAAACCATGTATCTCCATGATTGAACCCTGGAGCTGCTCTGTACACTATGTAAAAATTCTGGATAACAGGACCAATAGAAATGATCGAATATGACTTTTAATCACTCTTACTTTACATCAACTACCATGAAAAGTTAAGAAAAATTTGCCATGTAGTGTAAAGTCAACATTTTGGAGATACATGTTTGTCATTGGAGAGTGATGACATAAAGCTCTGAGGAGTTCCTAAAGCTCCACCTATGGGTTATTTTAATGGGTTATTCCCTGAACTAATTGTGTTTGCTCTGCATCAGGGGCAGAGCTGCCTTCAGAACCATTTTGCGTAGTTATTTTGCACATGCTACATAGACATTTTATGACAAATTCATAAGCAATAAATAACATATTTATAAAGCAACAATGAGGAGTTGAACAACTTATGTCGTAATTGGCAAGATACGATGTTTAATAGGGTCTTTAAAGTGAAAACATTGTTCTGTGGTCCTTGAACAGCTGTTTCATTATAACGACCATAAATGTGTATTTCCTAATATTTACTTTTATATTTGAATTTTGGTTGGGCTGCATATCATTGCAAGGTACTGTTCATCCATTTTTTTATAGTCAAACTATTTTTGGTGTACTAAAGTGGGTTAAATGGCTGCTCTGTTGTTTTTCTGGCCAGCTGGTTATGTGTGGTTGCATCAATAGTTCTGTACATGAGTGCCAGCACACGGTCTGGAGCAGCATCTAGATGTGGTATTTGCAGACAGAATGTTTCTGCTGTTGCTCAATATGAGGAGCAAAGACCCAGCTGACACATGACTGACCTTCAATGGTGAAACATGGGGGAACTTACAGGGGTTGGACAATGAAACTGAAACACCTGTCATTTTAATGTGGGAGGTTTCATGGCTAAATTGGTGCAGCCTGGTGGCCAATCTTCATTAATTGCACATTGAACCAGTAAGAGCAGAGTGTGAAAGTTCAATTAGCAGGTAAGAGCACAGTTTTGATCAAAATATTGCAATCCACACAACATTATGGGGGACATACCAGAGTTCAAAAGAGGACAAATTGTTGGTGCACGTCTTGCTGGTGCATCTGTGACCAAATCAGCAAGTCTTTGTGATGTATCAAGAGCCACGGTATCCAGGGTAATGTCAGCACCACCAAGAAGGACCAACCACATCCAACAGGATTAACTGTGGACGCAAGAGGAAGCTGTCTGAAAGGGATGTTGGGGTGCTAACCCGGATAGAACGTTGATTCCACCATGAACGTGACGTTGATTTAATGGTGAATAAATGTTAAAATGCCATCTGCCGAGTTTCAGTGCTACTAACACTGCCCATCATGAGAATGTAAGAATAAATCAATGACAGAAGCAGTCAAAACATTAAGCCGGATGACTCTAGAGTATGTTGTGAGAACATCACTGGAAGAAGGAGATGAATATACCAACACGGTCTTATAGGGTCTCCCTTTAGTAACCTGTACAACAAAAGGTCATTTTATAGTTTACTAACACTTGCATATCAGATACATATATGGATGGAAAAGGGTGATGATGGACCTACAATGAATAGATAATGAGGTTCATGATCCAAACTATCCTATCTGTGAAATGAATTTGTATGCTTGCACAACTAGGGTGACTTGTCTTTGTTGATGATCTTTCAGCCAAATGGCAGTAGCAGGATAGGCTTTGGCTCTTAAAGAAGCATCTTAATATCATTTCCTTCTGATGTGTTAACACAGTGTTTGAGTTGCTGGTCTGTAATGCACCACAGAACTGTCAAGAGGCAGCTTTATACAGATTTAACCTGTTAAACCCAGCATGTAAATCCACACTTCATTATTCATATATGTATATATATATATATATATATGTATATATATATATATATATATATATATATGCTTAACCAAATAATCCACAATCTGCATTATTAATTCTCCATTATTCTAACAACCAAAATGATTTCTAAAAGCCCTGTTTGGCTTTTGGATAGAGTCAGTAGAGTTGGAGTATGGAAAGGAGTGGTTGGGCTTATTTTAGGGTTAGGGTATAGAGAGTTTGGTAGGGGTACGTTGGAGTTGGAGTATGGTGGTGAGTCATGGTAGAGATAATTTAAGGGTTGGGGTAGGGCAAGTGTGGAAGGTTTAGTTAGGAATCATTAGGAATGGTGTAATGAGAGTGCTAGTAGGGGTCAGTTGTCAATGGTAGGGGCTTGTAGGGTTGGTGTATGGGAAGTATCATAAGGGTCAGTTGGATTGGTGTATAGAGAGTACTGGTAAGGGTCAGTAAGGTTTGTTATGGAGTACTGGTAGGGTCAGTTTTAGGGTTGGTGTATGGAGATGTCTGGTGTTGGTTGGTTTAGTGTTGGGGTATGGCAAGTTTGTTAGGTTAAGTTAGGAGTGATTAGGGTTGGTGTATAAAGAGTATAAAGAGTTTTAGGGTTAGGGTATGGAAAGTATTGGTATGGATCAGTAAGGTTGGGGTTATGGAGAGTACTGGGAGGGGTCAGTAGAGTTGGGCATGGATGGTTGACATGACAGTGATGGTATGTTATCTGTCTCTCCCTGAATCTCCAACAAGACACACCCAGGCATGGAAGGGAAGAGGGAGAAGCAGTGCTCTTTGTTGACTTTGTAGCGAATGAGACTTTAACCGAATAAGGCATCTGGACACATCTCACATTGCCTCAGGATCATCAATGATCACCTGCCAAATATGGCTCCCGTCAATTCTCAGTATCCCACGCCTTAACACACAACCATATGTTTCCCTTATATGCCCCTCAAATACTGTACTGCCCTTTAACCCACACACTGCTGAAACAGAATGGCGACTGGAGGAAAGCATATCCAACAGTGGTAGATCTAAATCAGTCCTTTAAACTTGAATCAGATGTTTCTCTGCTTTGTTTGCCCGGGGGAACTATAAATATCACATTAAATATAATTGTAAGCCAGCGCTGATCGCATTTGTAAGAGATTTCTTTACTGTATTTATGCAGAAAATCAGTTTATATCTGATTAGCTATGCAACGGCCTGGAGACAGTTGCCCTCAAACTATTACCATTTAAAGGCTTTTTGTGATCTGTTTAAATTGACTGTATATCACTGTTAAATCTGCTGAATGTGGTTAAGTAACCATTTCAATGCGTTAGAAATGCCATATAAAGTAAGAACACAGTGAAATGTAATGGTTGGGAGAGCATTCCTTATTTGGTAACAGTTATTATGCTCCAGCAATATTCTTCTCCTTTAACGAGACTTATCACATTCTCGCTTTTACATGAAGACCAATTCTTATTTTGCCTCCTGTGTGTTTGTCTGGTCTTCAGTAGCTGCTCAACACATTTCATTCCATTTCATTTGCTCTTTGTTTCATTTCTTTAAAGAGTTTCTGCATTAGGTGATAATTCCTCAAACTCTATTTATTTCCAGTGATATTGGAGGTGTTATTTAATACATCATTTATTTAGATGTTAAGTAGTTCGTGTTGGTCAGTGGCCTAGTTATAGGGGATATAAACCAGCTCTCAGAACTCACATTTTTATTACTGCAATACATTTTAATTGGGGTCAAATCAATCATCTTTAGTGCTTAAATATTTTGTAAGAGTATTAGTCTCCATCAGTTTGGCTTTTTCTTAATTCCTGGCTGCATTGTAGGACCCTGTTAACCTAAATACACCCTGTAATGAGTTTTATTTGAAGTTGACCTTACTAAAATAGGAGTAAAGCCTTTTTTAAAGGAAATTTGTCTCTGATAAGCTGAATTCCAGTCATATAAACTATATGCATATATTATATATTGACTGTAGATAATGAAGTATAACCATTTAATATTTTAACAACAAAGCCTTTGTCTACGCCATTCCAATACATTTCCATGTTTCCCATTAAACCACTTGAGTGTTGCTGTAGCAGTATGCTTTGAGTCATTGTCCTGTTGGAAGGTGAACCTCCATCCCAGGCTCAAATCACTGACAGACAGAAAAAGGCTCAAGAATATCTCTGTATTTAGCTCCATCCATCTTCCCCTCGACTCAGACCGGTTCCCCAGTCCCTGCTTCTGAAAAACATCCCCACAGCATGATGCTGCCACAACTGCAGGGATGGTGTTCTTGGTGTGATGAAATGTGTTGGTTTTGCACCAGACCAAATTTACCAACAGACCAAACAGAACCATCTTAAGATCATTTTAAAAATGTTGCAAGTTTAGCAGCCAGGCACAGCCCGAATGTATGGGTGAAGCACATATTACTAAAATCACACATATACTGCTCAGAAATGCTTTCTCTGATTGCACTGAAACATCACTGCCATGTACCTTAGTGGGATTTTTATTGTTATTATTATTATTATTATTATTATTGTTATTATTATTATTATTATTATTATTATTATTATTATTATTTATTTTTTATTTTTTCATTATTATTATTATTATTATTATTATTAGTAGTAGTAGTAGTAGTAGTAGTAGTAGTAGTAGAAGTAGTAGTCTCATTATTATTATTATTAGTAGTAGTATCATTTTTATTATTATTATTACCATCATCATCATAATCATCATCATCATTATAATAATAATAATAATAATAATAATTATTATTATTATTATTATTATTATTATTATTATATTATTATTAGTAGTAGTAGTAATAGTAGTAGTAGTAGTTATTATTATTATTATTATTATATTATTATTATTAGTAGTAGCAATAGTAGTAGTAGTAGTCATATTATTATTATTATTATTATTATTATTATTATATTATTATTAGTAGTAGTAGTAATAGTAGTAGTAGTCATATTATTATTATTATTATTATTATTATTATTATATTATTATTATTAGTAGTAGTAATAGTAGTAGTAGTAGTCATTATTATTATTATTATTATTATTATTATTATTATTATATTATTATTATTATTAGTAGTAGTAGTAATAGTAGTAGTAGTAGTCATATTATTATTATTATTATTATTATTATTATTAATTATTATTATTATTATTATTATTATTATTATTATTCCTCCATGTGTGTTGTTCTCATACATTTCTGTCTGTGTCTGCCTGGAGTATCTTAATGTACATTCACATCTGCTCCATCATGTACTTGCTTAAGTCCCTCAACGCCTTTTAAATTACATGCACTTCACTGCTGCTCGAACCTGACAGGCATCTAAAAATCAAGGCTATTTTATGCACTAATCTTCTGTAATTTCCCACTTCTTTACATTTGGCCTTTGTCGCAGGTGAATTATATCACAAAATAGGGAGAGATGAACTGCTCTTAGAAAGAAAAAAGCTCCTACCTACATGCCACCCCCACCCCCACCCCCATCCCCACCCACAGCAACATGTCATGAGTAATAAGCTAAATTTCATCTACTTAGAGGATTTGTTTCACGCAAATGAGCTCTAGCAGGCTGGGATTTGCTGTGCTTTGTATGGGATGAGACAAAAGGTCACATTTTGCCATAATTCCCAAAACCCATCCAACAAACTTAATTAAATACTCTTCATTTTTCTGACACGTTCCTTTTTCTTATTCAGTATGAAATTACAGTCGAGTTCAGGTGTAGCTTCATATAGTCATATATTTCTAAAACATTTATTCCTGAAAATATAAATCTTTAAACATATGAATGTTCAGTTTAATGAGTTGATAAGGTGGGGTTTGGTCTCAGATTATTTTCGGATTTCTGGATGGCGTGTCCTACTACACTTTATCCCTTAACCTTAGAAATCTGTGGGAAAAAATACACAAATATGGGCATATCAAATTTTGATTTTGAATAAGTCTCCGTATCTGACATTTATGAACAGCCTTGGGGTTGTTTTCATCTTATCTCATTCTTCTCTAAACAAAAGGGTAAAACAAAGCCCAGGGGAGCGATCAGGAGAGAGGTAGAAAAGTAATGTTATCACATTTGTCATGCACTTCCACATCCACAAGCTTTGGAACTGTTACAAGAAATGTTTTGGCTTTAAAAACAGTGTTCATTTCATTTATTGCTGATTTGCTGTAATCTGAATACAATCCTGAAATTTGTAGCCCAAGTTAAAACACGTTCTTTTATCTGGGAGGGGTTGACCTCAGTGACTTACACAAAATGACATGTATTGAATGTCCAGAGAGACGTCTCAGAGACCTGGAAGGCATATGTTTATCATTGTTTAATGTTAACTATAGATTAAATTGATCTAAATATTATTAATATACCAAAACAATACATATCCATATGTGCAGATAAGCTTATACACATAATCAGATTAAACGACTGAGTGTGTTTATATGCAGATCAGATAATTGGATTTCTGTACTTATCTGATAATTCATGAACACTGTATACTCTAAAGACTTCAATCAGACTAAGACCTAGAAATCAATATTCATTTTCAGTATGAATATGTAGTTCTTCCAGTTTTCTTAATCTGCCCATGCACGCAAACATAATTGGTGTAGAGCTGACAAAAAGCTTGTCTCTGTCTTTGCAGCAATATAGAGAACGGTAGAATTGAATCCTATTAGAAGCTATAAAAACAAACATATTTGCAGGTAAAGTGGGTCCAGCAAACTAGAAAACCCAGAGGTTCCCCATTATCTGATTACCTGAGTGAAAGTAAACATGTTGATTAGACAGAATCTGACAAATCTGATTTTCTACAATTACAGGATTATTACGTTTGTGTGTATATATATACATACAGGACAATGAAACTGAAACACCTGGTTTTAGACCACAATAATTCATTAGTATGGTGTACTAGGGCCTCCTTTTGCGGCTAATACAGCGTCAGTTCGTGTTAGGAATGACATTTTTTGGAGATAATCCGGGTTAGCACCCCAACATCCCTTTCAGACAGCTTCCTTTTTCATCCACAGTTAATCCTGTTGGATGTGGTTGGTCCTTCTTGGTGGTGCTGACATTACCCTGGATACCATGGCTCTTGATACATCACAAATGCTTGCTGTCTTGGTCACAGATGCGCCAGCAAGACATGCACCAACAATTTGTCCCCTTTTGAACTCTGGTATGTCACCCATGATGTTGTGTGCATTGCAATGTTTTGAGCAAAACTGTGCTTATTGAACCTTACCTGCTAATTGAACCTTCACACTCTGCTCTTACTGGTGCAATGTGCAATTAATGAAGATTGGCCACCAGGCTGCCCCAATTTAGCCATGAAACCTCCCACATTATATATCCCTTTTGTCAATCATTGACTGGCTGAGAAAGAAGTGAAGAAACTTTATTTTTAAGAGTGCAGCCCCAGGCTGAAGTTATTAGAGCTGAGAAATTACAGAGTACTTTGTATGAAAATGCAGTTCAAATTATTAGTACATCCAGCAACTGTGTACCCTCATCCACATGCCTATTTGCATGTGCATAATGTCAGTGCAACACAAACTAATTATTATGCATATGACTCCCACTTCCAACCAGTCAGGCAAAGGAAAGTGGCACAAGAAGAAAATATGTACTGTATCATTTTAAAGTACTTGACTCAGATAATTAATTCACAAATTCATTGTGAAGGGTTTTGCCGAATCTGATTAAACAATTGTTCTCATTGAACCCGGTGAGTGCTGCTGTGAAGTAAATACTCATTTCTGATGAAGGAAGTATGATTGATTGGAATGTAATGAAAATTATAGTTGTTTATGTTTTATATTTGTTCAATAAAGCACTTTCGAACACTGGAATAGACAGTAAATTGCTTACTGAATGCAACAAAAAACTCTGAAAATAGCTGCCCCATTTTCACAGACAAAAACACCACACACTCCTCCTGTGTTACACTTTCCTTATTTTACTTTTCCTCCAAATCTACAAAGGTGGAGTGATGCCTCAGAACAACTACTTTTACCTCTCACTGGATATTCTTCATATGAAGAGACACTGTGCGCATTGAATGCAGACCAATTAAAGGATTTTCCCAGAACCACATATCCAAGAGCCAGTAAAGACCGGAAGCTTTATACACACACACACACACACACACACACACACACACACACACACACACACACACACACACACACACACACACACACACACACACATATCTGCTCCAGTGTTTCTCAGATCCAGTCCTTGAGAACCCCTGCAGTGACACGCATTGCAGTTTCGTTTTCTACCCAAACTGAGTCACGTCATTTTCGCCAACCGTATTATGAGTTTATTTGAGCAGAGAACTCAAAACATGAAACTGTCCGTGGCCTCCAGAACTGGTGTAGAGAGAGACTGAAATAAACAACTTTTGAACTTGGGAAAAGTTTTTCCATGAAAGTTGGCAAGGTTGCATACTTTTACATCTGCCTTTATACCCACTTCTGAGTTGGCAGAAACGTTTAAGTATCAACCAATAACTGACTGCTAAAAGTCACAACAAGCCATTATGTTTACAAACTATGTACAAATTACACCCAAACAGTTGCAAATATCTGTGAGTGGCACAAGAATGTGAACCGTCTCTTTCAGAATCTGGAGGGACCACTGTGTGCAGCAACCAATGCAACTTAATGTTGCTGTTTACTGTTAATCAGACCTGCATATCTGCTTACTTCAGGTCCTTCCACAACATTTCTGTTGGATTAAGGTCAGGCCTTTGACTTGAGCATTCCAAAACATTAACGTTATTCTTCTTGAACCATTCTATGGTAGAAAAACTTGTGCGTTTAGGTTTGTTGTCCTGCTGCATGACCCACATTTTAAGCTCACGGACGGAAGCCCTGACATTTTTCTGTAGAAGATATGGCCGGTATAACTCAGAAAGCATTAATCCATCATTGATCACAAGCTATCCTGGCCCAGATGTAGCAAAACAGGCCCCAATCATGATACTACCACCAATATGTTTCACAGATGGAATTGCTTTCACTTAGCACTTCTTAATTTTAAGCAAAAGACCTAGTTTGATCTCATCTGTCCACAAAACACTGTGGCCATATGCCAACATATGCCATGAGCCACTTCTAACTGTGTTGGGAATCCTGCTCACACCTCATTGTCTCCCATTGATTGAAAACATCTGACTGTAATTTCCATTAACATTTTAATATTGGGTCATTTTCCTTAAGGCGTAAATGACTTGTTAAATGTCCTTTAGGGACACATGAAGGTTTGACATGTTTGACATGTCAGGGTTTAAGTTTTTTTGTTTAATATATATGTACAGCTTTTCTGTGAGCAGGCTCTGTGGTATGAGGAAGCCACATGAAAATGGCATTGTTTGAGCATGAGCATGTATTTAAAGCAACATCCCCTTATTGTAGAGAATGAGCTATGGCTTTCCCAAAATCTACAGGGACATTTTCCGCTGCAGACATGAGGATAAATTCTGTTGTGGAAAACAAAGGATTTAGGAATGCATGAAAGGTACAATGAAATCCCCAAACATAGATGTGCTAAATCATCAACAAACTGTCCAAAGCAACTTGAATCTAGGAAAATTGTATATAATGTATACATATATAACTGTATATAGAAACACACACACACACACACACACACACACACACACACACACACACACACACACACACACACACAAGGATAAGGATTTGACCATATTTTAATTTCAAAATAAAAACAGAAATCCAGGTAATTAAAATTCATTTTTGCACCTGTATCCGATCACTTTTTGGTGTTACCTTGTGATGTTTTATCGGTCAGTCACTCTTCTGAGTTCTCTAAATAGAAGCCCCTCTCTCCCTCCCACTTTCTCACTCATCTGTGAATACACTCAAGGTTATCATACACTCAACAATTTCTCTTGCTATTACCTCATTTTAGTCTGTGCATTAACGTAAGAGCTGGGACAATGGGCAGCCTGCTCTCAAGAATAATTTGTACATATGTGACTAAAACGCCATTTCAAAATTGGTACAGTGTGTACTACATTTAATGACTTTCGTTTATATTCATGAATTACTGACGCAACCCAGACATGCAGAAATGAAATGATTACAACAAAGAATATTACAAAGGAAACACTGTAACCTAAAACTAACCCTTACTCTAACCCTAAAACCTAAAACTAACCCTTACTCTAACCCTAAAACCTAAACCTAACCCTTACTCTAACCCTAACCTTAACCCTAAAACCTAAACCTAACCCTTACTCTATCCCTAAACTTAACTTTACAGTATAAACCTAACCCTTACTCTAACCCTAACCTTAACCCTAAAACCTAAACCTAACCCTTACTCTAACCCTAAAACCTAAACCTAACCCTTACTCTAAATGTAACCTTAACCTGTAATGGAAAATCAGTAAGCTTTGGCACCATTGTGTTTTGTCTTCTTTGTATATATTCTGATCTAATTTTTTATGCATGTGTTAAAACAGCACCACCAGTGGACAGGAACATGTTATGAATTGTAATGTAAATATGAAATAATGAGTGGGAAAAAAACTGTAGGGGTGCATATTAGTATTATATGTGCATATTTTGAAGACCTTGTTGCAATGGGTGCCCATTGGGAACACAGCCAAAAAATAAGCAGCTTAGCAAGAAATTCTCAGAACTATTTTATGAATATCCCATGATGCAGCAGGATTATTGTAACAACAAAGGGAAACTCTGTGATCAGCTGTGTGTATGTACCCTGCATGTGTAATACCGATGTCACATAGGTACACATTCACTTTGACAAATGATCAGCACATGTGCTGTTATCAACAGCACATCAATGAAGTGTGAAAGGACACAAGCTCATAAACAGTAGCCTGGTTTCCAGGGGCTCGGTGGGTTGACTTTCAATCCACCTGGTATGGAACAATGACATTTCCCTTCATTTGATGTCCGTCTGATTAAGGCATTTGCGTACACTGTTTGAACGAGCTCCAAAAGAACCATTCAGACCCGCAATCTCATCACCTACTGCATACGCCATTTCTCAACAGCATCCCCTAACAGAACAGGGTATTGTGAAAAGTTATGACTGATGTTTGCAATCAAGTGAGTGTTGCAAGAAGCAAACCATTTTCAAATAAACATGTGCAAACATCAAGAGATTATTTTGGTAACTGTCCAATGACATGACCTCCTTCCTCTGTTGTTCTTGCTGTTTGCTGAATGTAGAAATTCTTGTTACTGCTTGACTGGGTAAAAACAAACGCTTCATTAAGAAAGTGCTGCTCATCACAGAATCTTCCAGCTGGGATGAATTTGACTTTTCTGAACCAGTGAAGATGAACAAGTTAATTAACCACACATTGTATTTAGTAAGATGTTTGATAAAGCAGATTCTGACTTAATTAAAATTCTGAATGAATGAATACAAAGAATGAGCAAATCAATACACTCACAGTTCCATAGAGCTGTTCCAGTGATGTTCCTTAATGATTACTTACAACCACAAAAAAACAACAACAGATAAACAAAAAATCTCTATCACGATTGTGTAGGTCCTCCTCAGGCCCTAATAAGTACTCTAAACCTCTTCATTGAATTTCAATTTTCTTATTGACCTAAGATCTGTTTGCCTCACATTCTTCACCGCTGTCTTCATGCCTCTATAGTGGTTGTGTTTTTCTTCTTCACACATTTTCCAAAGCAGTCCTGAATTTTTTTCTCTGGGAATGCAATGGCATGTCAAGACTGTTGGTACACACCAGTCAGTCTTAGCACTAAACTACTGATGTACTACTGAGCGGTGATGTAAATAACACTGATTATCTGGTTACAGTGGCTCCTGTGGGATATGCATATTTAGCAGCGAGGGACCACTGCGTTCTTGAAGTTGATGTGTTGGAAGCTGAAAGAATAGGCAAGAGTAAGAATCTGAGCAAATTTGACAAGGACCTGATTGTGATGGCTAGATGATGTCAGAGCATTTCCAAAATGGCAGGCCCTGTGGGGGTATTCTCAGTTTCTGGTATGCGGTGCTTTTTGCAAGTCAAAAGTAATCCACAGAAGGACAACCAATGAACCAGTGACTGGGTCATGGGGGCCCAGGACTCAGTGATGTGATTCATAGAGGCCTCACCTCACAACTTACAGGGCTTAAAGGCTCTGCTGCTAACATCTTACTAGTACAATTTAAAAAATGATATTGTTAAAATGTTAATTGTGGTTAACAAATTAAAAGTTTAAACTCCAGTATCTAAAATTATTAGAGTATTTCCTAAGATCATACACAAAATGAATTTCCGCATCAATGAGGTGTGGCAAGGAGGCAATTGACTCTGATGCGATGTTATTGATGACCAGGTTCATTTGATAGTGGCCTTCAACTTGACAATAGGGACAATATGCCCAGAGAGCTGGTTGTCTAACTTTTCATTAAGGTCATGGTCAACAAACCATTTAGTAGTTTTTGCCCTGTGGACACGTGCTGAGTCCTGCTGGAAAAGGAAATCAGCATCTTCATAAAGCACATCAAAGCATGAAGTGCTCTAAAATGTCCCAGTAGAAACTATGTTGATTCTGGTTGATACACTTGTTAAATATAGTGGACAAACACCAGCAAATGACAAGCCCCATAAACCATCACAGACTGGAAAATTCACATGGACACCTTGGATTCTGTGCCTCTCCATTCTTGCTCCACACTCTAGAAGCCTGAAAAGAGACTCTAAGATTCCAACTTTCCAAATAAAATGAAATTTACTTTAATATGAAAAGAGGAATTTAGAGCACTGAGCAATAGTCTGGTTCTTTTTCTCCTCAGCCAGGGTAAGACCGTTCTGATACTGTGTCGGCGTGATGTTAGGAATGCTGCAGTTGTTGCATTTCCTACCACATTTTCCTCTTCAAGTTCACTTTTAGTATGCTTTGATACAGCACTCTGAGAATAGCCAGCATTATCAGCAATGACCTTGCGGGTTGATGATTGTCTTCAGAACAACTTTCAGGGCAGTGGTCTCCCCCATGATTGTGGTTGCATGTGGTGAAGTAGACACAGCATTTATACTCTTTGAGTAGTAATTTATTCAAAATCTAAAGCAAATATTACTATGAGAAGCTTCTGGTTTTAGCTATACTGCTCAAAAGTACAATACAAAAGATTGAAATATATCACTTTAAAAGTAATGAATTTAATATGTATGACTGTTTAGCATTTTTAATTATATTCTGGGTTTTTTAGGTGCATTAGTATAGGCATGTGGTTTTAATATTATGGAAGATTTGTATCTTAAGACGTGTCCAGAACTTCCAGCAGAAATCTTTATATATGTTCTTCCCCAGGGGCATTTATTTTGAGAATTTTAGAGGAAACAAGCAACTCTTCCAGTGGACTGCCTGCATCTAAAGAGACAGGAATGTCCTGTTATTGTCTGATAGGGTGGTGTTAGCTTTGTGCACCGCTCAAAACAGGATGGCTCTCAGAATGGATCATGGGATTAGTTGGTATAGATCAAAGTGAAGTCCTCTCATTGTAGCCAGAGAGCTGTGTTTATAATCGTTACTGCAGAAGTACAGTGGACTCATGTGGTTCATTCAGGAGCAAAGTGATGCCAAAATATAATAACTGAATGTGAAGACGGAATGTGACTTTCTGTCAGTTCATATCACAGTGTTGAATCTATGCTGAAATTGTCATTTGAAAAAAGAAACGCCTTCAAAGCAAAGTACCACTTGAGGTTCCATTTTCTGACCCATCTCTGACAGATATCATTTACAGCCAGGTGTGGCCTCAGTGAGGCTTTTCTCTGGATGGTGAGACAGATTTTTCAAACCCACTTGCTAGTGCCACACTACTAACGAGCTTGTGTTAATGGTCTGTTAACTACTTAAAAAGAAATGGACAAGATTTGTGGAGAAAATAAATTTTCTCCAGAAACCAAGGACGAGCAATTCATTGGCTTCAGATCACTAGAAAAGGTTCTTTTAAAAACTGTCTGGGTTTGCTTTTGCCCAGACAGTTTGCCTCGTGTGTGATTTGTAAAGATATGCAGTACATCCAACGGCACAGTGTAGGGAATGCCTTTAACTGCCTTTCTTTTGAGTGGCATGTTGTGATGACACCTTGTTAAGACATCCAGGTAAGAGTATAGATAAGATAAGAGTCTTTTTCTAAAAGAGGAAGAGGTGTTCCTGTTCTTTCATGTTTCAAAATCAGATTTTTTCCAGTAATCAGATCTAAGCATTTACATGCACTTGGGTAATCAGATAATGAGAAAACTCTGGGTTTACTCTGGAAAATAAGCACACTGTTATACTACAGTGAAGCATAAAATTTACTTTGGCCTTAATCCGATCTAAGAAATTGCATTATTCTCTTTCCATGACCACTTGAATTATTAGATAACTGCAGAAATCCAATGAATTTAACGATTGAATTTTTAAGTGGATGTAAACACACTCATTGATGCTTAAAAGCATCTAAATCACCTAAAGTTATAACCTTGTCCTCTCATTATGTTCACATAAACATCAATGAGTTCCTTTCAGTTCAGCTCAGTTGATGTTGTGCCTTTAACAATACAGTCACATGAGTCCTGAGAGTTCTACAGATATCAGCATCCAGACACGACATGAGCAAGGCAAAGGCGACAGTGATGAGAAAAACGCTCTAAAAGCCTGAAGAAAAAGAATCCTGAGAAAAAAAGAGCCTCCTCTTGGCAACACCAGAGAGTAGGGGAATGACATGACAGTTTTTACTAGAACCAACACAAAACACTTCACACAGTGCCAAACCTGAAACGCTAAAAAACAAATACTAAATATCAGCACTGGAGCTATATTGATTTGATATATCAATATATATATATATATATATATATATATATATATATATATATATATGATATATTGATTTTACCTATGGTTTATACTGACTAACCATAACACTAAACCCAACTCCCTAAAGTTGTGTACCTTTACTTCGTGCTGCCAAAACACAAAAAGCCACCAAGAAACATTTCAGCAGTTCATTCTACAGTAGTTCTTTTATGGGTTTAGACTAGACAGGCTAGCCTTCACTCCCACAATGAGTCTTGGAGAGTCACGATCGTGATCAATTGGAGTCCATCACATTTTTGTCTTCGTCAAAGTGGCTCAGATCCTTATGCTTGGCCATTTTTCCTGCTTCCAACACATCAGCTTCAAGAGCTGACTCTTCACTTGCTGCCTCATATATCCCACCCCTTGACAGATGTCACGGATAATCAGTGTCATTCACTTCACATAAGTGGCCTTAATGTTATGTAATGTTATCGCTACATGATTGATTTTCATATTATCTGTCATTATTAGAGGAAATGTCACAGAATAACACTCACTGTCATATTTTACATTCTCTTAAATCAAATTTCCTTTATCCTAGATATAAAGTTAGTACAACATTCCTGGTTTTTAGATGCAATGTATAACTCGCCCACCCCACAGACAGCATAATGCCTGTTGATATATAGGTAACAGTGAAAAACAGGAAGATAAGCTAAGCTAAGCTAAGCTAAGCTAAGATAAGATAAGATAAGATAAGATAAGATAAGATAAGATAAGATAAGTCCCGTAGCAAAGGGATAGCAAGGCACTCAGTACAGGAAATAGATAAAGTATATGTAGTATAAAGTAAAAATATGCACTAGTGTTTTCAGTGCAATTGCTGTAATTCAATGCTGTCCATCATTTAAACTGCAATTTTTAGCACAATTAATCGTGCATCCTCATTGACTAAGTGACCGCAGTGGATAACAAGTAGAGTACGGGCAATTGGCAGGTGTGAAAAATGAGGATGACTATTACGACTGACGTATTATGGAAGTGAACAAGCAAGAAATGGCTGTGATTTGATGATAGACCTTTCAGTGAAATCAGTGGATCCAGATGAGGCTTTCATCACAGGAGGGGACTGAATGGTACATGGAAATGGCTTTAAAGTGGTGAAGTAGGTCTAGTTGTGAGTGGTAAGAACAGATTTAAGAGAAAATTGAGTCCCCTTTTGGTGGTTTATAATGGATGCATTAAGAGACTAAATCATTGTGAGTCAAGGCAGAATTCACAGAGGCTGTCTGAACAGTGAGTGATTGGGATTAGATGGCACTGTGTCGTTGCGTTGGCCAGCACAAGAGCTTCAGTGGCATAAAATGATTTATTCTGCATAGTTGAGTGCACTTCACATTGCCCTTGTGACACATTGCAATGAAGTGAGGATTTTACACTCAGATGTTTTGGTCTCTGAGCTTTTTGAGAAAATTATAATTAATTATTCAAATAACAGAGAGAAAATAACCGTTTTGTATGTGTTGATAAGGGATTCTTTTACACAGTGATGTTATATTTGTAGAGCAGGTTTGATCATGTTGAAAGTGAAGAAGGTACTCTATGCTTTCATTCTTACAAATGAACCACTTCACAGTGGCAGTGGAACTGAAGAAATGGCACTCCTTACGTTCTTAAATATGAAGATTAAAAAAAAAAGGTTCTTTACAGCAACAGAACCATTTTTCCTCTATTTCCTTACAGAACAATCAATTCCACTTATTTGAAAGGCTCTTTGGGGAACCAAAATGAATTCTTCTATGACAGCGGTCACCAACCCACCAGATTCTAATCAACCCCCCTGATCCACATAATTAAGGCCTTCAGAAGGACTTGATTAACTGAATGAGATGTTCTTGATTTGGGTTGGAGGTGAAACCTGCAGGCAAGTAGATCTGGGTCTCCCAAATGGTAGGAGTGTACCCCTTCATTCTGACACTGCGAGTTCAGTTCCTGGTGATTCTAACACCATATATGGCTGTCAATTCAGGTGAACGGGGGGACTTGCTGTGTCTGGGTGGGATCACTGAGCTAATGCTGCTTCTACAGCTTTAGTTTCCTGCTGCTGTTAGGTTGGCAGTTAAGTAAGTGTAGTTGACTGGCTTCACATGTCATGGAGGAAATACCTTTGCGCAAACAGTGCTGCATTATGTGATGGGGGAGTCCTGTGGTTCTATGACATCATTCAGAGATGCTTTTTTTTCCATCTTTAGATTTGTAATCAATTTGATTTTTAGATTGTAATCAAGGAGGACTGTATGCATTTCTGGACAAGCTGAGAGATACAGAACCATCACTGAAAGTGAAAGAAGCATGTGGACTGAGGTGGTAGAGTAATATAACAGGATTTTACACTAATATGACTCATTCATTCATTCAGGAATTCCATACCCACAACCGTGTAACATGACCACCCTGGTGATGGAACAGGACTCGGGCATTTCCCCTGAACAACACCCCAATGCAATGTGAGTCCCAACCACCAAGCCATTTCTGTAAAATCACCAATAATAGCACAATCAAATAAGTTATCCCTGATACATGTGACAGTTAATGTTACTCATGTTACATCTGTGTGATTGATTACCATAAACATCCCCCTGACCCCACTGGTCACTTTAGTACGTGTAACTCCACACAGAGACCACTTTCATCAGCTATTTAATTCTGTCTTTTGAAAACATCTGTTCAGACCAAATACTGCAGCATGTATCACTTCCCTGCTTTATTTAGCTATATTTGGAGTGTATTGACTTGCAGATAGTTGCCCACAGGCTGCAGTCCAGGGACCGGAGTCAGGGCACTGAGCTCAAAAAGAGCAGTGCACCTCTTTCGCTGCATACTAACCAGCCTTCCTCATGTACGCAATTCAAAAGCATGACCTGCAGGCCATCTGGAAGGTTCACTATCGTACATAGTGCTCAGGTGTTTTCAGGGACTTTCAGGGACTATGTACCTTTGTTTACTAGGGTTGGCAAATTTGGGAAAGGGTTCTTCTGACCTCTGAGGACATGACGTTGTCACCTCTCTATGATAAAAATGAATGGGATTTTTTGGAAAACCGTGGCTGTCGTGATTTTCATGGCTTGTCTAGTCCCTATAGAAAAGAATGGTCAATAGAATAGGACTTTCTGGAGCAGATAAACATGAACCAGTGGACACCATGCCTAATGCCAGTGGGCTGCATAAAGCCACACAGCATTTAGCTGTGGAGCAGTGGAAGTGTGTGCTCTGGAAGGACGTCGCTCTATTCCGTACTTTTGGGATGAGTTGGGGGTTAGGTGGTTGATTTTGGAAGAAACGATGAATGAGCAGGTGTCCCAATATTTTTGTCTGTAGAATGCATGGGTTTTAAGTGAAGTGTTTCTATTATTCATATACATAACTGCCTTGTGTCCTATCTTGTGAGGAACAACAAGTCAAGTTTGGATCATTTTTTATTTACTTCCTATATCACATGATGCTCACATGAACCCTTGCTGATATTTGAACTCATGACCTTCTTATGTATGATGGTTAGGCACACATTTTTGAGTAAAGGTACCTCTCCTTTCTTTGTTGGACACGGGCTTCACAGCTCAAGAGTGGTGCAACAATCTAATGTCCTGCTTGTCAAGAGAAAAATGATCACATATTTGAATTCTGTCAACCTCACAGCCAATCAAGGCCAGGACTCTACAGGACAGCCTTTCCTTAATGGATGCTTTAACCTGCTGATGGGAATAAACAGTAAACAATTTGGAGAATAAATAAAACCAAAGTATATCCAGACATTAACCCAACATGAATATTGTTAATGCAATGTATAAAGAAACCCAGCTTAGACCTGAGCTCATTATTCTGTATAAGCATGACACCAAATTATGATGTCTTCAGAGGTGTATTTTGCCGCACTGTAAATACCACATTTTAGCTTTAACACACACCCCGTAACTTTGACATGCTTGTTAATGAGCTGATTAGTAGAATCAGGTGTGTTGGGAGCAGAGACAACAGAAAAAATATGCAGGGTAGGGGTGCCTCCAAGACCAGGGTTGATAAAGATGGGTTTACTTGATTCAATATAACGAAGTTATAACAATGTTTTAAAAGCCTTTTCAAAATTTAAAGAACCTTCTTTTGATGAAGAGGTTCTTTACCAACCAGTTTTCTTGCTCCAAAAACGATGGAACCCACTGTAGTGTTTCTATGGCATCACTCAAAAATCACCTTCGTTTGTCCTGATTCAAAATATTATTGTCATTCATCGACTGCTTTGCGTCATTGATTGACCTTGAATGAAACCAGCAAACGTATTTATTAAATGTGCAGAAAAGGCTTTCAGTGTGTGTGAACAGTGAGCAGCTGCACTGGAGTCCATTACCCCTGAAGAGAGAAAAATACATTTGCGGTTTCGAGACTGAGATGGAAGATCAAATATCATGATGCCACCATAATAAGAGTGAGTTCAATGTTTATTTGTTGTTTCCTATGAGGGAGAACATTCAACCTGTCATGGTCAACAGCCATGGCTCATACGGACATCTAGTGGAAGTCAAGGGTAAAGTTCCTATGGAGAAGTTGTGGGGGGAGAAACATCCCTGACGTTCATTCAGACCCAGCTGAGTGAAAGAGAGAGAGAGAGAGAGAGAGAGAGAGAGGGGGGGGTGATTGGGGAGTGAGAAGGAAGGAAGAGAAAGCAGGAGAGAGGAGAGAGGTTTGAGGGTTAGAGGCTTTTCTTCTGTGACTTTCTCTTGGACTGTGGCGTTACTTACAGGACTGTCTGGAAATGCACAACCAATGTAAGTACTTGCTGTTGTATACTGACAAATGCAGTGTTTATTATTATTAGTAATTTTTAATTATTATTTAGTATTATTCTGAATGTGTGTTTGTATTTATATATATATATATATATATATATATATATATATATATATATATATATAAGAGAAGTGAGAGAGAGAGAGAGAGATGGTGTCATTTGAGGAATGTTCAATTTATTTGTATATGATTTTTTTGGTTCAGAAGACTATCCTTTACCAAAGCTTTCACCAAAAATCCCCCAAAAGATTCACCAAACATTCCCCCAAATCCCCCGCCCCTCTCTCTTTCTGCAGCAATGAAAATAAATAGAGTGCGTTTGGAGACTACGTGACTTGTGTACCCTGTCTGTCTCTCCTGTCACCCTGTCCAGTCCTGCAGGGTCCGAGGTATCCAAGCAGCGCGCGCGAGGAGACCCTCCGCGCCGGCTGACCTCCGCGCGCTGTGAGTGCTGCTGCTCCTGCTGCTGCTGCTGGAGGTTCGCTGTGGATGCACCATGGAGGACCTGTCCCTGGACCAGCCCTCCTGGGCGTTTAACGAGTCGTGGGAGAACTCCAGCGCGCGCGACGCGAGCGCCGCGTCCAACCAGAGCGTGAACCCGCTGAAGCGCAACGAGGAGGTGGCCAAAGTGGAGGTGGCCGTGCTGGCGCTGGTGTGTTCTTCCTACCGCCTGGCGAGGAACCTGTGCGTACTGCTCGCCGCACTACCTGCAAGCACAACCCGTCGCGCATGTACTACTTCATAAACACCTGAGCATCGCGGGCCTGGTGGTGGCCGTGTTCAGGTGCTCCACGCAACTCATCTGGGACATCACCTTCACTTCTGGGCCCGACCTGCTGTGCCGGCTGGTGAAATACCTGCAGATCGTGGGCATGTTCGCCTCCACCTACATGCTGGTGCTGATGTCCGTGGACCGCTGCCTGGCCGTGTGCCAGCCGCTGCGCTCCCTGCGCCGGCGCACCGACCGCCTGTACGTGCTGAGCTCGTGGCTCCTCAGCCTGATCTTCAGCGTGCCGCAGGTGGGCATCTTCTCGCTGCGCGAGGTGGGCGCCGGCGTCTACGACTGCTGGGGCGACTTCGTGCAGCCGTGGGGCGCCAAGGCGTACATCACGTGGATCAGCCTGACCGTGTACGTGGTGCCCGTGGGCATCCTGAGCGCGTGCTACGGCCTGATCAGCTTCAAGATCTGGCAGAACCTGCGGCTGAAGACGCGGCGCGGGCGCGAGCGCGAGCGGCACGTCAGCAGCGTGGCGCTCATCTCGCGCGCCAAGATCACCACGGTCAAGATGACGTTCGTCATCGTGCTCGCCTACGTGGTGTGCTGGACGCCCTTCTTCGTCGTGCAGATGTGGTCCGCGTGGGATCCAGCTGCGCCAGGAAAGTGAGTTTCTGCGCTTTGTTTGTCTGTTTGTTTGTTTGTTTATTTTGTTTGTTTGTTTTTGTTTGTTTGGTCCTGTGGTCCGCAGGGTAGGGCTGTCAGAGATGCTCAGGCTGATTAGACCCTTAAACACTAAACGTCACGGTTTGCCTTCTGCTGGAATGACCTGAAACCAAACACTGTTCTACGTCATAGGCATGCAAACCCAGCTAACATGACGTCACAGCATGGGGAGCCCTTTTCAGACTAGATTTGTTAGGTTTTGGGGAATACCTTTGGAGACATTCTCGCCCTGTTCGTCAAGATCTTAACTGCTCTGGGTGCACCGACCTTCTCACCTACCTGTGCAACAGGGGTGGAAAAAACAAACAAGCAAACATATAAACAAAAAACATAAATATAAATAAATAATTATATTTCTATATATATATATATATATAAAACCCAAAACAAATCAACTGTGAGGTTAGGGTCAGGGTTAAACAGAGATATAAGCTGTATGGGTATGTTGACCAACAATTAAATCAAGCTTGCTATTTTCAGTGCTCAACTCAGAATACAAATCAGTGTGTGTGTGTGTGTGTGTGTGTGTGTGTGTGTGTGTGTGTGTAGTGCATTGGATGTTGTGTCTACGCGTGCAGGTGCATAAAACTACAGAGATCTTTTCTTCACAAGATGTTGGTTGTCCTAGCTCATCCTGTGGTTTTTTGTGTAGTGATTTGAAAATGTGAGTTTATTTTCATTACTTTCTTAAACCAGATAGTTTAGCTTCCATTTCCAATTTTATTGCTTTTGTTTAAATTTACAGCTGTGATGTCTATCAAGCGGTATGATGAGTGTTTTTACATTTACCAGTCACTCCAGATACTGTGCAACGAACCAAGCCCCATGCAGCACCCGGACGCCCTTGAGAAACATAATAATATTTAGCAGAAATGTGCCATTAAATCATGACTGTCTGCAGTGTGAGAAATTATTCATGCCTAACAGAATCTCACCCCTCCAAACAAGCTAAAGGAACAAATCTAGGCTACTGTAGATAAGGACTATATTTCTACTGTGATAGACTTAAATGGTGACAGATGGAATTTTTTTGGTGTTTAATCAGGCAGCTATTACAAATACTGGCCATGTTTTTCCAAAGAACTGGAATAGAATAGAAACCTTTTGAGTCCAGACTGGAGACATGCTAGCAGTAACATACAGCTGACGAGTTGTGTTACTGTGTTTGCACAACGGGTAATCAATCAATCTAAAATAATCGCCAGGTTCTCCAGTTAGAAAAATATTGAGAAGGTTGATACTCTAAATGTTAGCTTTATGCTTCAGCTTCAAAAATAAACCAAGGATCTTTAAAGCTTATATTACACTTTGTCATCTCCAGACAGAAGAAAAAACAATGCCAGATATTACTGTGTACAAAATGCGTCCAGGCTACATTCCGTGGTGACAATTACACTTTGACTTCTGTGGAGTTTGAACTTAAGATGAAATGATCTAATAATGTTTTATTATTATGGACATTATATTGAGAATTTATACTGATGTCAAAATAACAGTATATATTCTATCTGTCAAAGGTTTTAGAACAGGCTCACTTTCTCCAGTGTTTATTTATATTGAAGTGTATTTATTTATATAGAAGTGATGAACCTCATATAGTGCAATGTTAAGAACTAAACCGTCCAGACTATTGAGGGAAATAAACGAACAAAAACTAAAAACAGTTATGTTCATACAAGATTATCATAGAATAGGGGCCTTTTTGGGGGACAGGGCAATGGTTAACAGCTGGACTTTAACAGTGGAAGTAAATTTAGTGCCAATAATTTACAATTCAATGTTTTCTTTGTTGTTTTTTTGTTTTTTTTTTAAACAGACAATTCTATTAACTTTATTAAAGCAGTGTTGGAACAGACTGTGTTACTGACCTCTCTGCCGTTGTATTTATGCAGCACTGCAAGTTCGGACCACTCTCAGAGTAGTGAGGAAAAGACTCTTAACAAAGTCAGAACTTTAACCCTTGAAACCTCTTTAATTCCAAATAAATCTGACTTGGATACAAGATGTCTGCTCAAATTCACAGCAGGATCAGAAGACCCGTTTCTGAGAGTCAACAGCTTGTTTGATTGGTGGCTCACATGATAATACTTTGTTGCTTAGATTAATACTACGTCTTTAACTGACTTAAATTAAATTAAGAACCCCCCACCCACCCACCCACACACACACACACACACACACACACACACACACACACACATGCACACACACTTTGGAGGACCTAAAGTACTTTATTATTATTTCATAATGGCCCCATCTCGAGGGAGGGTATAGAAAACAAACAATAACAATAATGGTGGTTTGGTTGTTATTTCAGGGCGGAGTTGTTAATCAGTCAACTCCATTGTATTTAGATTAGAATTAGACTGTTTGTTGTATAAGATTATTAAGTGTTAACCAGGGTGTATTGGGTTTGTTTGAGCCTGTTTTAGAGATGTTGAATGATCCATTGATGGTATGGGGTACGTTTTTCCAGTGAGTGATATTGATTTATCTTCATTTCCAGTTCTTCAGTATTGTTGTCTTGGTGATGGCCAGCATTATGAGAAGATTAGATTAAGTTAGATAGAACTGGTGATGTGTCTCTAAGCCGGTATAGCGGGATAGTAGTATAGTTTAGGTTAGTTGATTGATTTTTTTTGCAGTAGTGTTTCAGATTGTGCATTCCCTCCATTCAAAGAGCATGCACATAATTATTAGGTGTTTACTGAGCAATACAAAATATATATATATATATATATATATATATATATATATATATATATATATATATATATATATATATATATATATATATGAATTAAATTGTATTTTCAGTGGTAACTTAATAAAAACTTAATAACTCAGGAATTTTTTTTGTATGTTTCAAATAAAATATTTATTTTAAATATGTTTGAAAGACTCAAAATGCATTAGCCCTGTGGAGCTTATTTAGACCCAGATTTAGACCTTTCCAGACAAACAGCCTCATATAATATTCTCAGCTGTGACTTGAACAGTACTGTCTGTGATTTCATATAACCTTCTTTAATTTCTTGTTTGTTTGAAACAAGAAGGAGTGACACAGAATAACAGTATGGATATTACAATAAATACTTAAGTGGATTATTTTGTTTCGTATAATATTATAGGTTATATTATTGTCTTCTGCTATCAGGTTAGAAACTTCAATATGTCCATGTATGTAGGCGTATATGGTCATGTAATAGAGTGTTCTCTGATACAGTGAGAAGAACTGTGTGGTGCACAATGCAGAGAAAGTCGAAGTAGAGACTGTTCAGAAAGAGAAGGGGGGGTGAGGAGGCCATGAAACCACTGCCTATTGCATCAGGCACCACATCACAGCTCCAGTATGTAACCAGAGGCTACTGGTGCATTTCCCTCCCAAAGCACACTCACAGCAGCCTGATCCTGGATCTAAATAAACCCGTTAAAAGGATCAGTCATTAACAGTCGCTAACAGCGCTTGTGTCAGAGGATTGCCTGCCCTGTCTCAGTCACCACTGCTGCAACTGCAAAGCTGAGAACACCACAGTGTGGCCAGTGGTTGCTGAGTGGTTAGAGCAGTGGCTTATTGATCACAAGGTTGTGGGTTCAATACCTTGTTCTGCTAAGCTGCGACTGTTGGGCTCAAAAACAAGACTTTGTCGTCTTGTAAGAATGTTTTGTGTGATTGTAGAAATATTTAACTACACTAATACTATTATTTTATTAAAAGTCTTAAAATGTCTCTCTTGAAGCCTCTGTTTGTTGATTGATTAAAACTATCTAAAAACACACACATTCACACGGTAATAGAGTTATGGGAAGCGAAATATGAATTATTTATTGTATAATATTATATGAGAGGATGTATAATTTAGTATGTAATATAAATAGTATAGTAGTATATATTCACGTTTACACTGTAAAAATCCTGTTGCATATTTAAAAACGCCAAATCTATAATATAAATAAACCTTTTTTGTTCCTAGTTCCTCTGAAGGGTCAAATGATTTCACTTTCACTTTGTGACATCATTTAAAGCAACATATTTTTGTGTGTTTTAATTGTTCTATTTATAGTTATTTTAATGATTTTGTTAATTTATTTTTATTTTTCATTTGTAAGGAGATATTTTAGATGCTAATGTCTTGTTGGTCATTATGGAGCTGTGAAAAATGTACTATTAATGGGATTATTAAAAAAAAGTGTGATAGTCTTTGAGAAATAGTATCTTCTCATATTTAATGTTAACAAGAACACTTGTCAGCTTTAAGCCTTGGAAACACACTTTATGAAATGCATTTGGAAAACGATAACGTGAAAACAAATTGCACGATTTACGACAATTTATAACTTCTGCTGAATATTTCTGAAGAGCAGAAACTCAGAACTTGGACAACAGGTTGTCTAAGAGAGGATACAAATCTTCAAACCTGCAAATGTTCCCTGTGATTAACTGACTGTTCCATTGGCCAGCAAAGCAAGATATTGATATTAATGTGTCTCAGTTTTGCATGTCTCTGAAACAGTGTGATTAACAGTGTTTGTTTCACCCCGTGGTGTCATAACTCGCTCATGCAATGCATATAACTCAACTGTGACGGCAGGTTAATCATTAACTAGTCAATTCCCTGTGTGAATTGGAAAAGGTTAGTGCTTTCTTTCCATCAGTCTGTGTTTAAGAAAGATTAAAGGTTAGTTGGATAGCTCTATGCTGTTTACCCCTGACAGCGGACTCTTCAAAGAAATAGAATTAGAGAGCAAGACAGAGAGAGAGAGAGAGAGAGAGAGAGAGAGAGAGAGAGAGAGTCTGTTGTAATCTGTACTGAACACCTTCAGTAAAAGTTCATACTGACCTTCTGTTGTGTTTAATATAAAGAAAGCAATTAACTGAATTGTGTTGTAACATTTGGAGACACTGGCAGGGAAGAGTCGGAGTCAGGATGAGTCAGAGATATCCTCTACATTTACAACAGATCTGAGAATCTTCTTTGGGACATGACAGTGTCATGAGTGATCAAACCTTGACTGATTTTCTAATAAGCCTGCTCGATATGACTACAGCACTCTGTCCTGCAATTGCACGGACTGAAATGAGGTTATTATCTAGCTTGGCAATGAATAACCATGTTGAATTTGGCAGTGTCATGGCAGATTTAGCTTCCAGTTCTCACCTTCTTGGCTTTGTGCTTGAATATCAAGCAGAACTGGCCAAGACCTGCTCGGAGAATAAAGCTCCCGATGGATTGAAAGAAATGTGTTCAATTCAGATGATTGACAATAGTCACGTTAAACCTCATAAATGATATAACTAGATAGAACCTATTTGTTTTTCAAGCTTTAGTCTATAAAACCTAGATCCCCTTTTCACCTGGTTGTTTTAGGAACTAGTACTAGTGCATCTCAAAATATGTGAATATTGTTATAAAGCTCATTTGTGATCTCAGTTTCATTCAAAAATATGTCATATTTTATATTCAATACATGTAAAGTGACATTTCAAGCCTTTTTCGCTTTACTGATGATCAGTTTGGCTTATAGATAATGAAAACCAGAAATCCAGAATCTCAGTATTAGAACGTCTTTATTTAATTTGAATTGATTTGAAAGCTTGAAATATATCACTTTAAATATAAAGGATATAAAATATATGACAGTTTACTTTTCAGAAACCTTTTTTCACAGTATTCTCTTTTATCCTCATACAATTTTTTTATCATAAACAAATCACATTGGCTAGTCAAATGAATCTCTGGATGGAGCTTCCTGGAAACATTTTAAACCCACAGATGATTTTCAAAAGGGGAGTCAGTGAGTCTGGAGAAGGATTATGATATTTGAGCTCAAGATACATAGCATGTACTTAGCAAGATGCATATAATATAGCATGTGCCAGTTATACAGTGTTGCGTCAGGGTTTTCTCGGCTCAGTTCAACGTTTCCCTCTTAAAAATCACATTATTGCCTACTTTCCTTTCCTTTTATCTTACAACAGTAGTCAGTGTCTACAAGAAAAAGAAGAATTAGCCCTGTGTATTCACCACTACAGTCGTGAACTGTGTGTGTTAAAATGCAGTGTACTACAACAAACCAATGAGATAGATAGATAGATAGATAGATAGATAGATAGATAGATAGATAGATAGATAGATAAATATGGCTTGTAGAGACCGGTGCACTTGCACTGCGTCTGTTGCAGACCACTTTCTGAAATGGTTTAAATGGGTCTTAGGTGTGTTTACACCTCGGCTTTATGTGGATGACCACTGTCCAGAAATTCATTTTGTAACTCAAGACCATGAAACATCCAGCTGTAAATGAGGTCATTTTCACGTCACTGTTTCATTTGGAAAGTGCAGTGTGGCTCTATAAACGATCTGCTATGTACTATCTGGTGGTATTATAGTGGGATTAGGTTTAGAATTACGATTAGGCTTCAGTTTATGTTAGATAAATAAGATGAATATAATACATATTTAGTTGAATGTTAAACCAAAGCTCCCAGTTGAGTGTCTACAATCTATCTAAAGTGGACTCCAAACAAAGTGTTATTGATTAGCCCGTGTAGCTCCAGTTCAAACTTTAGACACCAAGCATTTCTTGGCACATTTAAGGAGGAAAATGAGATCATTAGACAATTAGGATTTTTTGTGAAGTTTTCCATTAAAACAGAGGCCATGGAAAATAACAGTGCTCTTCAGAGTGTCAGATTAAAGCAGACGTTTCATCTTCCCTGGCATTGATCAAACTGCAAACCCAACAGAATAACTGAGCTCATCTGCTCCTTCTCGATGTAGCACACTCAGAAAAGTGCTGGAGTGTACATAACAACACAAACGCCACACAAAATGAGTAGGACCATCACCATCCCTGACCAATTTTATTTATTTATTTAAGGCCCTTAAATAAATAAAAAACTTCTTCTGTTTCTACAAAGCAGGTGCCACGTCAAAAGTTGTCTATTCAAAGGTTCCATCTCAAAAATCATATAATAGCAGGTTTTCTTTCATGGGTGGAGGCTTATGCTCTGTGAGTATCAGGCACAACAGCGGTGGTTGGTTTTTTTACACATATGTCACTGTCACTGCTGGCTAGACTAAAGTGGACCATGTTAGGTGGACCAGATAATGGCCAATCAGTGTTAGTGAGTCACACTGTGTTTTGGTTACTGTGTACACACCCTGGCGCTGACTGAAGCTATTATAGACCGAAACTCTATGCATGTTTGTAGCATCCACCTTTCTCAAACTTGTTGGGCTCTAAAGGATGTTTAAGTAACCAATGAGATTGAACATATCCATAGAACAGTTGGGAGTGATTCCGTAGAAGACTCCTTTTGAAGGTCACGTCTTCTGTACTGACCATTTAATCGTTTTTGCCGCAATGCACAGACTTCTGGCCATCGTTCAGTCCGTTACTAAACATTCTGTAGAGCTGACATCCTCTGTTCCCTCACTTTCAGAGCCATTTATTGTTTGGAAAATTGCGGCTTTCTTCAATACACATAATGGAAACTATCCATCACTATCTTCATCCAATCTCCTCACCAAATAACAGGGACGACTTTGTTTTTTTGAGTCATTATGTTGTTTAATAATCATTATCTGTGACTTAATGATAATAGAGCTGAGATACATGCTCATTTGGTGGTGGACTACATGTTAGCTTTACCACTAGATGAAAGGATTTTGGAAGGAATTGAAAGCTATTTGTCAGCATTGTTTTACTACATCCATTAAGAGAAAGTGGGAGTGCAGTAAAACAAGGAAAAAATGTCTGAGGCTGTCCAGACACATTTGAGCCTCGTCTGCAATGGATAAATGCTTTTTTAATTGTAGTTCAGTCCCAGGCCTGGCCCCATATATGGCCAGAAAACATTAGATTTCTATGGATGTGCTCTGAGAATGTCAAGAATCAGATTCAAGCATTAATGTCTTGAGTGCCCCTCATCTGTGCAATGCTGTCTGGATGTCAGAATCAGCTGCCATTCCTTCAGCTCCACTGCCAAACCGTTATTTTCAGAAATATTCAGTCTTAATAGGCTAACAAATGTCAGGTTGGTGACAGGGAATTTCAGCAGCCCAAGTCAAACTACGGCTTCATTGTTTATTTTGGCCTGTGCTGTGTAAACTTTTTATATACACAGAAGTGTGCTGAATGCTAAGGTCTGCACATGGTAACGTGACTGTCTGGCATTGGTTTTGAGAGCAGTTCCACTGGTGTATCACATCTAAAAGGACATGCAGAGATTTGGACCCATGGAATAAACACAGAATAAAGTGTGAACTTATTCAAATCAGGGTGAATTCCACTCTGAGCAATTCCAGAGTCAGCTTGGATTTTACTTTGTCACCATTTATAATCCCAAACACCAGATTGGTCCATTACGTAGGTCCCATAATGTCCATTTTTTTCACTTTAATATCTACAAAAAAAGAGAGACAGAAACGTTCTTTTGTTGATTTATAGCCGAAGAGGTCCGTCTGTCTGCTTGCAGTGAAAATATACGATGTTGTATAAACCTGACATAAAGAGAAAATACAATACAGGAGAAAAATAAGGGCCTTTAGAAGTGATCGCATGGTTTACATTCTTAAAACAAGTTCCTTTTTCATCACACAAATGAATGGATGTCTTCTGCCAGGTCAGGGGGAAAACAATGGCCCATAGGTCTGATTGAAATGGAAGTCTTTTTCCTGGCCTCCCTGCCTGTGCTTTCATAGATCAGCGGTATGAAGACCACTGTTCCGAGCATCTTTAACACTCCTAAATCAAAAAGCTGGCAAACGATCGTTAAATAAGCAGTAAATGAAATCCTGTAATTTCATGGCCGCCGACTGTCCCTGCTGGTTTAGATTTGTGCAGAGCTATTATCGCAGCTGAGGAATTGGTCACGTTGGCTCAGCAAGAGGCTCAAAGCAGAACATGAGCTTTCCCCATTGATCTCAAGTATATCTTGGAAAATGTCAATGATATGGTTCAGCCAAGATACTCAACTGCAAAAATGTCACTCATGTGTGCTACAGTGGGCTGTAGAGTAGTGGACTATCTGTACGGTGTTTGACTCTGTGTTCACTCTTTTCTGAACGACTTTTCTGTACGTCCTGAGGTTCAGGTTTAGCATTTGGAGCATTTTCTGCTTCTCACCGTTCAATTACTCTCAAACACTCTCAGTGACACTGAGGTATGGACACTCCAAGTGTCTCTTCGGTTTTCCCAGTTAGCGATCCTTGATCAGCTCCACATCCTTTCAGACCCACAGTGGTGAGATGTCTTCTCACAGAGGACACAGGGACAGAAATGTCTAGGGTTTTATTCCAGATCAGTGGAGTATGTGTATAGTATTTTGGCCTGTGCTGTGTAAACTTTTTATATACACAAAAGTGTGCTGAATGCTAAGGTCTGCACATGGTAACGTGACTGTCTGGGATTGGTTTTGAAAGCAGTTCCACTGGTGTATCACATCTAAAATGACATGCAGAGATTTGGACCCATGGAATAAACACAGAATACAGTGTTCAACTCAGGGTGAATTCCACTCTGAGCAATTCCAGAGTCAGCTTGGAAATTGCTTAAATTGTCACCATTTATAATCCCAAACACCAGATCGGTCCTTGATCAGCTCCATCCTTTCAGACCCACAGTGGTGAGACGTCTTCTCACAGAGGACGCAGGGACAGAAACGTCTGCGTTTTTTCCAGATCAGATATATGGAGTATATCAGCAGAGTGGCTGATTCAAACAGACCACAAAATATGAGAATCCAAGAAGCAGTCTTTTGTATCAACTTGGCCCATGTTAAGAGACAGTTGATCCAGCAGATGGAGCTGAAAAACGGTTTCTAATTACATATTAGTCGAGTTCTAAATACCAGGGCACCTCAGAAATTAGAATATTGTTAAAAAGCTCAGCTGTGATCTTATTTTCTATCAAAAAAATTTAACTGTCATATTTTATATTCATTACACAGAAAGTGACATTTCAAGCCTTTTTTGTTTACTGTTGATCAGTTTGACTTATAGCAGAAATACAGAATTCCAACGTTTTAATTACATTTTGAATTAAGTACTAATCACAGTATCAATTTTAAAACTAAAAAGCTTGAAATATATCAGGTTAAATGTAATGAAATACAAAATTCAATTTCTTTTATTAAAAACCTTTTTCACGGTATACAAATTTTTTAAAGGCACTAGTATATTTTATAATAATATTTACAAATAGAAAAATGTAATTATTAATAATTAAGTTCCTTATTTTAAATAAAAGATTATTAATACCTGTGTCTATAGTTATGTAGTTGCTTTTCCAGTTCACTATAATAAAATGATTATTGTTTAGCTGACTTCTGTTTGTCTGTCTCCTTTTAGCCATGCCCTTCATCATCTCCATGCTGTTAGCCAGTCTGAACAGCTGCTGTAACCCCTGGATCTACATGTGCTTCGCGGGACACCTGTTCCAAGACCTGAAGCAGAACTTGCTCTGCTGTCCAGCACTCTACCTGAAATCTTCTCAGTGCCGCTGCGATCTGGAGCATGAATCCAGCCGCAAGAGCAACTCTTCCACCTACGTCATCAAGAGCACCAGCAGCCAGAGAAGCATCACCCAGACGTCTACCACATAAGCACTGACCAAACTCAAACTGACCGTAATCACTCCTGAAAGCATCACAGAAATAACAGGACAATGCTTTCATGGAGAGCTTTGGAAACTTGGACAGGAGCCTAATAGGGCTCAATCCTCGAGCGCTCTTGGATTCAGCAGGAGCTCTGGCTCTGTGATCACTGTGATTACCTCCTGGAGATGTGTACAACGTGCTGTAGAGCATTGCGCTCCTGGACAGCACAAAAAGACAATTCTCATACATCTAACAGCCAGGATGTGAGGGACTGCAATGTTCTAGCAGATGCCACACAACCTAAAGTGGAGCCAACAACATGCCTGGATTCATTAGAATCTTTGAGGTTTTGGCTTCAAGAACAGAGGCCATCCTGAAGGGTCTCAGCTTTTCTGTGGGTATGCTTCTGGCCGGAAAATGTTCCTCTTTTGCCCGTCTTGGAATGTACTGACACGAATGCCATTAATTTTCTGCCCAAAAGAAAGAAATTCCAACACTGCATTAGCTTATTTACATCTTATTTAAGATCATATTCAGTCAACCTGGGTGTTTTTGTGGACGTACCTGCACATTTTAGGTTTAAGTTACAAGTCAGTTATGTGGAACTCTACCCTCCAGCATAAACTGGAAGACTGCCTGGGTCAATGGGCCCGTATCCACTGTATGTTTCTTCCAACCTCTGACTCAATAGAGATCAACAGATATCTGCTGTTGTTTTAAAGTGTTACTTTGGCCCATTAAGAGCTCAGCATTTCTATTCATTTTCCGGATCATTCTCCATTTTCCGTTGTGAAACTGCCAGAATACTTGTTTCAGTCTCCTTTAAAAATCGTATCGAGTCAAAGTTTTGTAGTAACATGTTTTATTGTTTTTAACATGTGAAATTACAAACAAATGTTTTTCTTTGTTTGTTTGTTTTTTTTTATTGTAAATCAGAACTGTGATCCAGGTGACGTAAACAACCTGAATGTTACTCTAAAAACTGAAGATCTCACCTTGTTGTTACACCTTCAAAAAAAAAAAAACACGAGAGAACACAAACATTTGGTAAATCCAGCTTTGACGGTTAAATGAAAGAGAGTAATACCCAAGGAATAGCCTCAGCTATTCCCATGTTGGTGTAGCTGGTAACAGGAATTTGCTACCTGAGACAGTCTGATGCATGGTATATCTATCATAGTGTTTGGTCATATTCTTTAGCGAAACTTCTTTGTCTCATCCAAAAGGCTACTGAACGTCTGATAAACAGTCAATGCCCATTCACAGTTAATATAAATCGGAGTACTGCGTAATTTATTGAAAATAAAGTGTATGTGCCAATAAATGTGACTTTGAGTGAATGTTTAATGCTTAGAACCCAAGATCCACATTTTGTAGGTAGTTACATGATGTTTCAAGGCTTCATAATTCAGGATCAGAGTAACCTACAAACATGATACACGTAGAACAAACTACAAAACACAACAAACTACAACACCCCGCCCTATCTTAAAGGAGTGTTCTTCACTGTGCGATGAGTTCCCAGCGAGTAATCCAGCTCAAAAAGCTACATTTCACCTATTCCCACTTATTGCTCAGTTTAAACGCCAAACAAGCTTCCAGTGCATGTTTACTGTTCTAGCCACATGCACACGCTCAACCTGCAGACGGATTCCGACTGCTCAGCGATAGGGGGTGGGGCTAATGATGTCACTGACCCAGATATTGGGTTACAGATGAAAGTAAGAAGGGAGTGGGTTTTTGCTCTTTCTTTCCTCACACAGTGTTCAAATTTCAGAATAAAAGTCCTGAGAAGGGATAATACTGACATACACAAACAACAAAAATAATCAAGAACACTCAGGTTGTATTTTTGATTTTATTTGGACCACTGTCAAGAATGATTAATAATGTAGGATAAATATTCTTTTTAAAATAACTATTACAAATAACTCTTTAATGTTCTTCCATTATTCCAAAAGATCAGGATTTCTGTAAAGTGATGTAAAGTGTTCTAGACAACCAAAAAAAATGTTTGAGGAAGTAACTTTTTGATCAAAACATGGTCAAATTCAAATACAAATATGTATGAATTTGGCAAATTTAAATCTGAAGACAAATTTGAATAGCCTATGATCTCCTGAAAATAACATTTTCTGGTGTGTGTGACTCTCTCCTATAAATACTTTTCTAATTCTTGAATAAATTAATGTCAAACTACAAAAAATTGACCTAGGGTTTTTAAAGTTTAAAAGTCACATCAAGCGTAATTTCTAAGTGAAGGTGAAAGAGCTTAGTCACGTGTTTGGGCCTTGTTGAGTTTTTAATCACGGCAGTCGTTTTCATCTGTCCAGTCTGAGGACTGCTTTCATGTGGGAATTATGTGTAACTCAAATTAGAAATGGCATTTTCAAAGGAAGCTAGTTAGGATGGCATTGTTGTTATGATGCTGCTGTTTCTAAGAGGTGCTGAATTGTAATTACATTCTATAAAGTGTACATAATTACCTCCTCAATAAAATACATTACACTCTTAAAAAGAAAAATGATTCAAATAGTTCTTTGAACAATGCCATAGAACAGTGGTCACTGCTCCTGCCCACTGCTCCTGAGGAGCTACCTTCAACCCTAATCCACTCAACCTGATCCAACTAATTACTACTTTCAGAAGTGCTTGATTGAGTGAATGGTGTTAAATTTGGGTTGGAGTTGAAACCTGCAGGAAGATAGCTCTCCAGAAGCAAGGATGAAGAACCCTGCCATAAAAGAAGCTAGAAGAATCTTCAAATTGATAAAGAGCCTTTACATCCAGTTAATGTTCTTTAGACCTTCAGACAGTATTCCTCATAATCACACTAATTTTCTGTTACAAACATGAAAGTGATTTATGGGATCTAAAGTGATTCTTTTGTGGCATCCCTCAAAGAACCTTTAAATTTGTCTACCTCACCTTACATCAAGTGAATGTTCTTCACAACCTCATTCATTTCTGGTACAAGCATTGTCCTTTATGGAACCAAGGGTGGGTTCTTCTATGGCATCTCTCAAAAAACCAACTGAAGCATCTTAATTGTTAAGAATGTACAGCAACATAGTTATTACCAAAAGATAATGAAATGAAGGACAAACTAAATATTCTTCCAGTAGTTTGTAGACACCAGTAGACACACTGGTTTTCTATGATGGCTTAGCACAGGTGTGTCCTATCCCACCTGGAGATCAGATATAATTCTCATAGTCAGATGCTTCTGAAGAGCTTCAGTAATTGTTTAGTTATAGATCTCCAGAATCACTCCTGGCCTACAACTATGACGAGACGTCGACGAGACTTGCTAGAGTGCTGTGTTTGGAAAAAACATACACTAGATGGGAAACCACAAAATCTACTCTTCTCAGACATGTAACATCTCCCGAGGGTTCTGCTTCTCTCTTCACCCTTCTCACATTGCCTTCAACATGCAATCATCTGTTACCCGGGGAGTTCCTGAAATTGAATAGATAACCTCAAAAGCATGAGCTCACTAATCATGCTTACCTTGGGAAGTTTAAGTGAAATCAACCAAGAAATATTGCAGCCAGCACTGTGGATAATCAATTTACTAACGTCAGATCTCCGGTGTCTTAACAAGTGTCTCTTACATGATTCTATCATTTTCTTGTGTAAAATAAATGGTATTTATTTGAATTAGGAAATTAATATGGTTATGACTCATTACAAAGGTCACTGGAAACATTCGTCATGACAACTGCAGTCAGTGATACAGAGTTTGCATGGTTTTTAGGTCTTGTGTCCTTTTTGATAACATTATTTTACTGATATGATTCTGGAGGTCGGTTTAAAAATAAATTGTCCCTGTGTTTGAGTTCATGAGCTACTAAAATGTAATAAGTGTCACCAAGCAAACTAGTTTCAATCTATCTCGGAGTTATAACCTGAAACTTATTGTAACTGTAAGGTCTGTCGTACAAAAACCCTGAGACGGCTGTCATTTTGACTGATGGGAAAGCTTGCAGCAGAACAAATCACACCTCAGTTTGTGTTGGCACTGAGCTCATGATTTAAATTTGGTCGTCCACTTTTGCTGGTTGAAAATAAAAAGATTTACAGCTCAACACAGACAGAAACGGAGCCCCTTCAGTCTTCACGCTGAGATATTTCAATGCAAGGTCATGGAAGTAAGGCACACAAGTCAAATGAGTGCAGTCAGAGGAGAGAAGATTTGCTGGAAATAAGTATATAGGCAATTAAACATACACTCAGCATCCAAAAATAGTTGCACCCAGAAGGAATCAACTGACAGGAATGAAACTTGGTGGGTAGGTTTGGCATCATAAGGCATACATTGCTGTTGTTATCTTCAATATATCTTCAATATGATGTATTTTATATATATATCTTCAATATATCTTCAATATAATATATAATATATATATATATATATATATATATATATATATATATATACACACACACATATATATATATACACACACACACACACACAGACACACACATATATATTATATATATATATATATATATATATATATTATATATATATTATAATAATATATAATATATATCTTCAATATATCTTCAATATGAGAATAATAATATCTATATATATCAATTTAGATTGATCAAACTGATGTTAGGCTGGTGCACCTGGCTCCTGATGTGTTGACCTGTGACAAAACCATGCAAGGTAACCTTCAACATGTGTGCGATAATGAATTTTTCCCTTTAACAAACATTGTAATGTACATCAAACAAATTTAAAATATTTATTTTGTGCACAGTGTACATGAGACATGGTGATAAAGAAAAAATAACACAATCAAGACATCACTTATTGATCTACCCTCTTGAAAATGAAGATGCTTCAAATCCTTGAATGATGCCATAAACGCACCTCTTTTGGTGTTGGTGAGTGAGCGCGAAGGTTCTTTAGACTTTTACAAAGTTTCTTCACACTCACACATCTCTATTACAATCACTCAAATGAACACCTATACTTTAAAGAGGATGAAACACGAGACTACAGGAAATTCATCATTCCACAAGCTTTCGCTGACATTACATGAATACCATTAGCCAGTAAGCACTCAACAGAAGTGTTTATTGAGCACACAGGGAGAAGGCCTCCTCGCGCAAAGGAATAAGACTTGTTCTCCTGTCTGTCAGCACTCAAATCCATCATAAATATTTCTCTGAACACTTGACCAGCACAACCTGACTTGCCCACTAAGCCCCTCTCCACATGCCACAGAATTGGAAATGCTGCATAGAGGTAAGCAATGCAGGTCAGCATTCAGCCTGCATTGCTTCATTGCTTACATCTATCCAGCTTTTCATTCGAGAAAGGTGATCAGGATCAGGTTGACGCCCATCAAAATCTGACCCTTTTTGACAAAGACAAAACAAAGGCAAAATAAACCCCCCCCCCACTTTTCCCTGGCAGGCTTTTGTAAACAGCTACTCCTTTCTCAATCCCTACACCTCTTTGCGGAGCGCCACCCGCACACTGCTGAACACTTTTCCCAGTGCCTCGAAAAAGGGGTCGCAGAACGTGTGGATGCAGAGCGAGTAGATTCGGCTCAAGCACTGGGTTTCAATCAGGTAGCTCTTGATGCAGGGCATGACGGCCCAGATGTGGCAGAAGGAGATGCAGGCGAAGCAGAATCCCCACAGCAAGGCCACAGGGATGCCGAAGACAGCCGACAGCACGCGGTAGCACCAGTACTTGGAGACAGTGAAGGTGGTGTAGCTGGCTTTCCACACTCCATCCATGCTGTGTGTGCCATCAGGCTCAGCAATCACATCCTCGAAATCCACCTAAATTATGAATAAATGAACATGTTAAATGTCATTGGACAGAGCATGGCTCAGAAGATGACCTTTCAGAACTGAAGGTCAGTTTGTAATTGTCAGGCAATTCATTCAGAGTTTTTTTTGTGTTATACTAATACTTCATTTCAGACTGTACTGGAGTCATCACATCTGAGCTGGATTTAAATGACCAATTAGCAGGATGACCATCTTACCAACACGGTAAAATTATTATTATTATTATTATTATTATTATTATTATTATTATTATTATTATTATTATTATTATTATTATTATTGTTGTTGTTGTTGTTGTTGTTTTTATTATTATTATTATTATTATTATTATTATTATTGTTGTTACTGCATTTGAAATGTAAATGATTTAATGGTATGCCCAATTTGAACTTTCATTCAATTCATTATATTGGGGGGAAACATGTTTACCGTTATTAATTTAGTTGATTTGTGCACTGTCCAAAAATTCACTTGAAAGTTTTAGCTCAATGGTTCTCAACAATGGTCCTGGAGGCACCCCTGCCCTGCATATTTCAGAGCTTCCTGATTCAAGCAATTAGCCCTTCAGAGTTGCAGTGTTAAAGCAGGGGATTTACAAAAGTAAAGTGCAGGATAAAGGTGTCTCCAGGGCCACGGTAGAGAAACATACTGATGGTTCTTACACACACATGATTTTAGCATCTTCAGCACATGATTAAAGACCTGAGGACCCAGGTTTTCAGGTATCTTTCTACTTTCTGTACTGTATTGATGTTGCTACTGGAACCTTAATTTCCCTGAAGGAACCCTCCCAAGGGATCCATAAAATTCTATTCTTCTGAACTTATATTAATATTTAAAATTGTTTGCATTTTAAAGGCAGTGATTAGTTCTAATATTTCACATTTTATGTTTCATCATTGTCATGCAAAAACCATGGCAGTTTAGAGATGGAAAGCCTTAATAACTTAACTTTCAATGTAAAAATATTTTATTCCAAGTGTTTTTTGAGCACTTCCATTTGGTTCATTCTTCATGAAATTC